>CM042147.1:73188647-73203647 GCA_023376005.1 Doryteuthis pealeii | reverse complement strand
TTCTTAACAAAATTATTAGCATTGCATTTACGTTATTAAAAATAACCGTTTTATATCGGTAATGACGACCTTAATTCTGACCACTGACCATACGGAAGTGCTGAGTCCCGTGGTATAGTTGCAAACGTATTGGACTGCACATCATAGTAAGCGAGTTTTGAAACCCCAGTCGCTCTATTACGTTCCTTTCAGATTAATGCCTTGTTGTCGTGTCTTTAAATCCATATATATATTTACCAACCCCTCCTCGAAGCAGGATGTGACACAAGGCCAATTCTTAGCGGAGTTCAACAGGTTTGAATTCAGAGTTTTTCTTCTCCAAGACCGGTTGCCTAACCAAGGTTAAAGAGCCCAGTCTGCCTACTATTTATCATAGCTGGAAAGAGAGAGTAAGATTCATATATTTCCCAATGGTATTAGCGCTAAGTAAAATGTAATTACCTCATACAGGATTTGAAACTCGGGGCGACGAGTCCATTTCCAAGACTTTAACATTTACATCACGCACTTCCATCTTTAAATCAATATACTATCGCAAGGATTGAACTCACTAATAATGACATTGCGGAGTCTTGTTCGCTAACCATTGCATCACGATGTTGTACTTTACATAAACCCCCAAGTTTGTAAAGAAAGTTTATTTACGGTTGGGGAAAATTCAAATAAAAACACAAAACACTAAGAATAAACAAAATAAAATTCAGGGGTTTTTAGTTACCCCTTTACTCCTTGATCTAATTGCAGACAAGTGTATGCACATTTTAATGCAGAATGAGATTTTTTTCTGGGTTACACGTAGATATTTTGGTGAGAGACTGGGTGTTCAACGTGAAAATACAGTTGATAATTTCCCCATTAACACCGGAAGATTTCCACCGGGATTTTCAACTCTCCATCTTTTTTGCTTGTCCGGGTTGGATAATTTCAATAAGAGCAAATAACTATTTATTAAACCCAGTTTTGGATTGGTTTGGTTTGATTTGGTTTGGTTTGTTTTACGGCATATCAATCTCAGTAGGTCATTTAATGCCGATAAATTTTTGAAATAAATCAATTCTTAATGGATAATACAATTTTGTTTATAAACTCCTGTTTTTCTATTTAACCCATAGATGGGACCCTAACAGGTATTACCACTCCAGGTCAGAGTGGACCAGGGAGCAATGCTGATGAAGGGGTGCTCCACATTCCCCAAAGCCCAAAATTGGAACCTCACCATCAGATAGAGTTTAACGTCATTCCCCATGACATGTAGACCTCAGTTCACCGCCTTCTAGCACCCATATAATAAAAGGTTGGGGGCTTGCCTAAGGCAATAGGGTGGGAAAATCATATAGGTGCTAGGGCTCGACGTGACCAGCCGATTGTCGGAGGGGACTCTCCGACCCCAGTTTTGTTTATGCAATCATTCCCATCATATACTATGCAAATCTTTATTTCTTAGAGACATATAACAACATATTTCTAGAGAGTGCGTGGTGTTAATGGTTAAAGTCATGGGAAATCGACTCGTCGCCCCGAGTTCAAATCCTGGACGTGGTATTTGCATTTCACTTAGCGCTAATACCCTTGGGAAAGGTATGAATCCTACTCTCCTCCAGCTATGGGTAAATAGTAGGGCAGACTGGGCTCTTTAACCTTGGCTAGGCAACCGGTTTAGGAGAAGGAAAACTCTGAATTCAAACCTGTTAAACTCCCTTAAGAAATTGACCTTGTGTCGCATCCTGCTCGTGCGGAGGTGTGGTAAATATATATTAACACATATTTCAGGATTTAAATGCATTTATGATAGTGGCAGTTTCGTAGCAATCTAACTCAGCAAGACTTTAACAAAGACATTGTTAATAAATAAGATTCTATTAACATTTGAATAATGACTAATTCATAATCGTTGAGAATATAACTTAAATAGCTAAGGAAATCATGACATCAGTGATGTCATAGTTTCGGTTACAGACAACCAGCAACATTAATCTCCATTATATAAGACAAAGTTGTTCTTTATTCTATGTATTGATGATTTTGAGTAATGTGACGTAAGCAGTGACGTAGTTTTCGGTTACAGACAATTGAGACTGAATCTCCATTCTAATTGACCACTATGCAAAGATGATGGATGCTGTGCAAGGACCTCCCTGGGACAATGAATGACAGGGAAGGCTGGCGGTAATCCTTAACTTGTTTCCTCGTAAATTCCTACCATTAAATAAACTGAACCCTCCATTTTATGTCCGCGTTTTTGCAATAAATGTTTTATTCTTGCACCCGTTATTTTACAATACTAAATATATTTTATTTATTTATTTTAATATCCACTTCAATGTGTATATTCTAAAAGTTTTTAAAAAATAAAAAAATTTAAAAATAAAACATTTATTGCAAAAACACGGTCATAAAATGAGGGTTCAGTTTATTTTATAGTAGGAATTTACGAGGAACAAGTTGAAGATTACCAGGTTGGCGAGAGATTGTCATGGATATCCGTGATAATTGCGCGACATGATGATGAATGAGGAGATAGATAGAATAGACGTCACAATGTCACATTGTTTTATATATAATATTTTTGGTGAGAGACTGAATGTTCAATGTGAAAATACAGTAGATAATTTCCCCATTAACACCGGAATATTCCCACCGGGATTTTCAACTCGATAATCACTATTATCTCCATCCTTTTTTGCTTGTCCGGGTTGGATAATTTCTGACAATGAGCCTTCATCCCTCGGGCGTTGTTGTTGTTTTGGGACAAAAGCGCGTATAAGTACAAATGTCAGAGTTTCTTCTATCCCCCACCCCACCCCAACCCTGGGGAACGTATTGTACAATGGGCGAATGTCTACTTTACGTTAAACTTCGATTAACGTATATAACTGGACCAATGTTTTCCCACAACCCCCACCTTTTGTTCTTACCCCCCAGGGGACTGCTCTCTATTATAAAATAATTATAGCTCTTTGATTCTATGAGGGCCGGTTTAGCTCAGTCGGCTTAGAGCGTTCGGCTAGAAACCACAAGGTTCTTAGTTCGATACCGGCCCTCCGCCAACTAACGTATGAGTAGCCACAGGGATCTGTACGGTAAAGTAAGAAGCTGACGGTAGGCATGGCGCTCCACATCAGACACCAAAAACAATCACCTTGGTCTAGCGCTAGTAAAAAGGGGATAGGCTCCCTCGCTGTGTGACTGTTACCGATATTAGGCCACCCCGACGACGATATATATATATTGCATTCTAACATATAAATAATAATATACATCAAATACTGATCCTCTCAATGCTCACTGATTGGTTGATACCGACTTTAGGCCACCCCGACGACTCTTTTTTTATTTTACTCTGCGTAGGCCTCATAAATACAGCCTTGTGCCAAATAGTCATCACCATCATCAAGTCGTGCCGACAACACTGATCTCCATGACTCTTCCTCGCCATACATCATTATCAGCTATCACTCATAGAAAGTCCTCTGCGCAGCATCCAGTATTCGTACAGCTATGTAGTTTTTTGGGGGGCGGGGGGGTTGCTGGCGAACCCACATTGGTGTGTTCATTTGTAGGTATTCACAGAATAACGTTACTTACGACCTCGTCTGTGCTTCTCCAGCAGTGTCCAGTCTTACTCGGATGGTTTGTGTGATAGAAGGCAAGTGGCCACACAGCTGCTCTTTTGATTCTAGGATTTGATCAAGTCAGCAAATACCTATAAGCAGTGGAAGAGCACGTTGTGTAATTGGTTACAGTCGAAGGAAATAGACTCGGTGATGTGAGTTCAAATCCTGGATGAGACTGTTTGCATTGAGACTATATAATGTTAAGTATCTGGCCGCCATCATGGCCAGTTGTAAAAGAACTTAAGTAAATAAGTAAAGTAAGTCAATAAGTCCTGTGTATAGTATCCTTTGGAAGTCAATAAGTCCTGTGTATAGTATCCTTTAGGTAAGTCAATAAGTCTGGTGGTATAGTATCCTTTAGGTCCGACATCCAAGAAGATCCAAGTAGCAATGAGCTAAGATTAGAATCAGCCATTATAAAAATACAACAACAGCAGCAGCAGCACTGCCAGTGATTGGATAAGAGGTTGCCTTCCCTGATCCGTGGTAGTCGGCGAGTCTATATTTAGAAGTGACCATCTACCACAGCCTTATATCTAAAACGCCACACACTATAGCGCTTGTACTCTTGGGAAAGACCATGCATCAACTATTCATCTATATTAGCAAATAGTAGGACAGACTGGGCTTTTTTGATCTTGGTTAAGCTACTGGTCTAGGAGAAAGAAACTCTAATTCAAACCTATTAAACTGTGTCGCATCCTACTTGTGCGGAGGGGTTGGTAAATATACATTGCTGTAGAGTGTGTTGTAAGAAGGAAGTGAATCCGACGTATGTAGTATATTTAGGAAAATTGAAAAAAACACAGGGTTTAAATGGGTTAAGTGGTGAGTTTTTGGCCGACGCTGCATGTTCGATCTATTAATTAGATCATCTCAGGGCATTTGTTGGTATATGGAAGGTGATAAGAAATTATTTATCACAGAATACGAGAAAAGCGTGGTAGTTATTGTATTCAGTCTGGTTTAAAAAATTTTGAGGGTTTGAAAAAAGGGACGGTTTTGAAATATGACGTCAAATATTCTTTTTTATGGCGTGAGTATGGGACGGTGTAGGTGGTGTATCGAAAGGAAACATTGTGCATTTTTTTAGGTGGTGTGATTGGTGTGTGTGTGTATAAATTTTTTGCGATGAACGACAGCGGAAATACTGTAGAGTAGCTAGCATCCCTTCAGCCCTCTATCAGATGATCTGGCTCATAGACTTTAAATAGTCTACAATTAGGACCTAAACAGTTGAATTGGTAAGCTGATAGATATTCAAACTGAACTTACTGCGTTTGGCTATACCGCATTTGACCCTCCTCTATTTCTTGTAAGTTCTTGTTAATTGTTTTGTAACTTATTTCTGTGTTTTTTGTATGTATCCGTTAGCACCGGATAGTGATGCTGAATAAATATATTAAGCACTCAATTTCTTCTGTGTATCATTTCACCTCGACGATACAACATACATAAAGGTATTATGATCCCCATCAGTCCGTTAACACGTGACTCGGTTCTTTACCCCCTAATCAGAAAATTATTGCAGCAGGGGTAGCTTTCAAATTTTCCAGGTCGTTGCGCAGACCCATCTGGATATCATTTGTAAAGAATTACAGATATAATTATGATAAAGATAAGAAATATAATCTTGGGATCATTTTTTTTAAATTCTTTTTTTTCTTTTTTGGTGTGAGCTGTAGTTTGATAGTCTTGCCATTATACAGGTTTACGTACTTCAGTTCAACTTCAATGGTGCCAGGGAGGAATCTCCGTGGCGTAGTGGCTAACGGGCTCCACTGCGACATCGTAGTAAGCGAGTTCGAATTCCAGTTGCGCTATTGCGTTCAATTTCGATTTAATATATTTGGGACAGATCTATTTTGCCATAGATGGGAACCTAACAGGTTACTACCACTCCGTAGACTTGACAATAAAGGTGTATTCCACACTCTCAGTTCTCCAGGACCCCCCCCCCATCAGATGCAGTTTAGTGGCATACCAAAACAACACTTTTGGGTGGTCCTATCCCTCTACAGGGGATACTTTTAGCGTATTCTAAGCCCCGCTGACATGTCGCCATTGATCTGCAGGAAAATGTATTTTCGGTAAAAATTGCAAATCGTCGTCAAAATTAAAACGGAAAAATTTGGCTTGGGAATAGATTTTAATGAATTAATTATTACTAAGGAACACGATTTATGTTATTTTTAACTTAATTTTTAACCTTAGTTGTTGTTTAAGGAAAAAAATAGATGAAATAAAACTACTCAGAATTAGTAAACATGTACAAACAAAAAACATACTTTCTATTTCAACATTACAGACGACGCGTGCTTTTCTTAAGTATAGGTGATCAAAAGTGTAATAATCCGAGGAGGGAGTGCCCGTGACGTTATGGCTAACGTGCTGGACTGCGATATCGTAGTAAGCGAGTGCGAATTGCAGTTGCGCTATTGCGTTCACTTTCGGACTAATACCCTTGGGAAAGGTATGAAATCCCTGATACCCCCAGCTATGGATTAAATAGTACCATTACTGTTTTTTTTATACAAGGTAACTCTGGCATTAAATTACCCACGAAGGTTGAAAAGCCATTAAACAAATGTTGTATATTGTACAAACGGAAAATAAAATTTCCGGTTGAATTAAACAGAGTGTGGGGGGACGACAAAGGTGACAAAGGACTTTTTCCTGGTTGAGAGCGAACAAAGAAAACTCGTAGGCGTTTGAGATATATAAAAGGGGGTCAGAGTGAACAGACCCCATGCAGGAGGAGACGGCGAACGGAGTGACCGACACTCGCGGTCACAGCCGATGGGCTGTGAACTATCACGTAGCCACCTTCCGCCTCACCAACGCATTGTCAACCCTTGGGCAGATTCCCATTGTCAAGCCCGCCACCCACCACGCGCAGCCGAGAAGAAATAAAAAGTTCAATCTCCTACTACATACAGCATGCCTTGTGATTTTATTAAGCGACCACTACATATATCGTCTAGGGTTAGAGACGATACCCGCAGCAACGTATACGATTCAGAGAAGCGAAGAAGGCGCTACGCAACATATGCTGATTTGGTACCGTAAAAACCTCAGTATGCAACACAAAGAAACCAAACCAAACCATTCGGGTACCAAAGGCAGACCTGTTAAGCCAGCTGATCTGATTATTAGATATGGTGGGTAGAGATTTAGGTTATTTAGTAACACTTCTGATCTACTGATGTTACATATTATGTGGTAGCATGAATTGTTGACAGACCCTGTAGCAAGAATTCAAGGGGGGCATGGTGAAAAAATACTAGGTCCGTTGGTAAGCCTGACCTCCAGAGGGGCGAATCTCGTGCGTCACGTGATTTAGTTAGTTTAGATTTCAGTTTCAACCTGAGATTGATGCAGCGTGGACGTGCTACTGCGAGGTGGAATTCGCACCGCACGGCGAATAAGAATGGGTTAAATAAATCTTGATCAAGGAAAAAGATGTCTTGTGGTTTAATTAATTGCATGACTAAAAAGTTAGCCCTTACAAGAAGCCCTTAGTTAGAGACAGCAAGAAGACGACAAGATGACAGCCAGACAAGAAGTTAGCGGAGTGAGTAAAGTAGAAAGGAAGTAACAAGTCTCAAGTCTCTACTCTGTCTCTCTCTATCACCCGAAGTCACTCTCTCGATTATATACCCGATGTTGGGTATATACGGCTATTCAACACTGATAATACACCTACCATTGTCTGTGATGTATCACCGACTGATAGAAACACACCCCATAAATGGGAATACAATCTCTTTCAAATTGTTGTATATTATACAAACGGAAATAGGAATTTCCGGTTAAATTAAACAAAGAAAAGACGACAAAAATGACAAAGGACTTTTTTCCCGGTAAAAGCGAACAAAGAAGTTAAAAAACGGAAGCGAGGCTTTCCAGTCAAAGAAGCAGGGAGAAGATAAAGAAATATATAACAAAGGTCCGTTATCAGACCAAAAGATAAAGATGCATAGGAGTATCTATCAATATAAAAGGCCTGAGGGTTCGAGCCGACAGGTCAGTCAGGCAGCCAGGCATTCAGACAGCGGACGGCGAACAGAGCACAAGGAGCGACCGTCGACACGGTCTGTCGCGGCAAAGGGCGGCGAGACGCCACCAGCCCCCTTTACCTCACCATCCCGGCAGTAGTAGTAGTCATTGTCAACGCTCGCCGCCCACCACGTACAGCCGAGAAGAGAAATAAAGTCAAAACTCCTACTATACCCATGTGTTGTGGTTTCTTAAGTCCGACTATATACTTCGCTATATAACATATAGAATTTGATGCCAGTATACAACAAAATTATGATATGTTTTATTTGAATGGTTTATTGAAGAATACAGTCCATGGTACAACAGAGATAATCTTAAATCCCAAGTCTGTTGTTTGAGCATGTGCCTGAGAAAAGATTACATAGGTGCATAGTTAAGAACTATCATTAACTATTAACTTGGACGGTGATGATCTTAAATACTATGTCTGTGTGTTAGAAGGAATTATATAGGCAAAGAGGTCAGACCTATAGTTTAAGATTAGCGTGGGCAACGACAATCTTAAATGCAAAGTCTATTTTTTGGTCTGTGAATTTGAAGTGATTATATAGGTATACAATTTAGAATTATTGTTTAGAATTAGCGTAGACATCGATAAACTTATATACCAAGTCTGTTATTGTGTTTAAAAGAATTATATAGGTACAGAGTTTAGAACTATCGTTTAGGGTTAGTTTGGGCAGCAATAATCTTAAATGTCAGCTCTCATTTGCCAGAGTGTGGAAATAGAAAGTTAGTTTAGAAAGTCAGTTTTTGGCTGGGTGACGGAAGCAGACAAACGCAAAATGATATCTGGTCGTCCGAGGCCATTTCTCCAGGCGTGTTTGTTTTAACTTGAGATTGAATAAAGAGGTCTATAAGGAAAACAAAATTGTCTTGTGTTCATTAATAAAAGCAAATACGAGCACAGAAAAGAAAAATCCCAAGAAGAAAAGTAAGATCAAAAGAACAGAAAACTCAGCCCAGATCCATACACAGATAGACAACCAATCCAGTTTAGAAGGAGTAGAAGTAGCAAAACTATTGTTAGGTTCCAGACCTAATTAAATTCTAGAGTTACCCCTCTTGATCAGTAAGGGACAGATGCCTCCCTTGAAAGTTACATTATCGGAGCTAGGGACGGAAATTCGCCATGATATACATAGATTGGGATACGAGCTAGCTGGTCGCACACAAGTTGAACTGTTTATTCCCTTTTAGGGTAGAATCATTTCTCAACTCTGTGTAAAATAACATTACTAATTTTCTACAACCTGGTCTTGTATTTTCATTCAATGCTCCGAGTTTTATTTGTATGTAAAAAACATAAGATAAAAAAAAGAAAGATAAGTATATTAACATAAGATAAAAATAGAAAGGTAAGTATATTATGCAACATCAAGGTGGAAAAATATATGTATTCCCCCCCCCGCACAAGCAGGTTGTGACACAAGGTTAATGTTTAAACGGAATTTATCATTAATATTATTTGTATTATTCCAACTATTGTCCTCATCTTCATTGTTATCTGTACAACTTTTCGGTCGATGTGCAGTCCGGCCTTCTTCGGGTATTTCTTGTCGGACCTGGGAACCTTTTTTTCGAACTTTCTTGTCGTAATCGGAACCTTCATGTCCGCCATCACGGAACTTTGAACCTAACACTTTATTCAGTCCACGGTGGTTTCCGGTTCTCATTCCGCTAACCATAGCTGGGGTACAGGTGTTAAGCTTGTGTTAATTATCATTCTACGACAAGAAGGTTCCCGAGCCCGAGAAGTTTCCCGAGAAGATTCCTGTGTGCGACAAGAAATATCTGAAGAAGACCGGAGGGCATATCGACCGAAACGTTGTACTGATAACAATAAAGATGAGGGACAATAGTCAGAATAATACAATAATACTAATATATCAGCCTCATCTAAAAAAAATTCAGAGAAAATAGGAATTTTCATGTTTGATTTCAGTTTTCCTTTTTCTAGACCAGTTATAATACCAACGTTAAAGATCCCGGACCATATTACCTTTAGGCACCCCTTTTTGATCTCGATTAAGAAAGGAAATGTTTTTCATTTCACCGTCAATATCCGGGTTTTATTAGGGGTTAGGGTTAGGGGTTAGTTTGATAATTTTAAAAAAATCTAAAAATCGTCTGTTAAAACAACCGGGTATTGACGGTGTAAATAAAAAACATGTCCTTTCTTAATCGAGATAAAAAAGGGGTGCCTTAAGGTCATATGGCCCAAGATCCCAATCTGTTCCACTATTTACCCATAGCTGGAAGGAGAATAGATGGTTCCGTTTAGATAAAGGTGTTATACGGACACAGAATTTAGAATTATTGTTTAGGATTAGCGTAGACAGCGATAACCGTAGATACAAATTATGTTTGCGTTTGTTTTTGAAAGGAATATATACAGTCAGTGGTGGTGCGTGGCGTAGTGGCTAACTTGCTGGACAGCGACATCGTAGTAAACGAGTTCGATCTCTAGTCGCGCTGTTACGTTCACTTTCAAACAACAACAACAACAAAAAAACATTGGGAAAGGTATGAAATCTATGGGTTGAATAGTACCGCTACTGTTCTTCTACAATGATAATTTTAGTATTAAATAACCCACGGAAGTTGATACGCCATTGAGCAAAGAAACCAAACCAAATCATATAGCCACGGTCGTTATTCAGCACATTTTATCTTTTTATTTTTTGATAGCGATAAGTTATGTTATCAGATCTGTCATCGTATTCAATCCAATAAGCATGGTATTTTTTAAAAAAATCATATGATACATATCTCGTCCCGTAGATGAATGTAATAGTTAGGGATGGAGGCCGTTGGGCGACATAATTTCCTTTTTACACGTCATTTTATGATTCTAATTATTATCCACCTCGACATTCCGGCATTTAGATGCTCCCTTTTTTCGTTTTACTCTGATGTATCTTTCTTCTGATCTTAATGAGACTGGCCTAGTATTTCAGGCACCGGCGTATGGAAATTACAGGATATTTTTCCACAAAGAATCATCCGTAATTTCGTATTAAACATTAATTTAAAAGTGGTACCTTGAATTACGAGTTCAATGCGTCCTGCTTATGGCTCAGATACCTTGTATATCAAAATCAACTTTCCCCCATTGAAATAAACTGAAATCCCATTAATTCGTCCCAGCCCCAAACACCCTAGTTTTTGTTACGTTTTTTTAAAATAAGAAAAATAGCACTGTTTTTTAAGCATTAATATATATAGTGGTACCTTGAATTACGAGTTCAATGCGTCCTGCTTATGGCTGAGTTTCCTTGTATATCAAATCAACTTTCCCCTATTGAAATAAACTGAAATCCCATTAATTCGTCCCAGCCCCAAACACCCTGTTTTTGCTACGTTTTTTAAATAAGAAAATAGCAGTTTTTAAACATTAATGGCTAAACTTGCACAAAGGTGTTAAAATTAGGGTGACCCAGAAAAAATAGAACCCAAATTATTTATTTTCCCAGTAAACTAACCTTAACCCCCAACCCCAAACTTAACCCTAACCCCTAAGCCCAACCCAGACACCTAATCCTAACCCTAAACCCCCTAGTTAAAATTTAACAGTTTTATTACAAAATTTGGGGTTCTGTTTTTTCTGGTTACTGTATACAGGGTGACCCAGAAAAAACAGAACCCAAATTATTTATTCATTTGCCCATTAAACTAACCCTAAACCCCAACTATAACCCTAATCCTAACCCTAACTCTAACCTGAACCCTAAACCCTAACCCTAGATCCCCATAGTTAAAATTAACAGTTTTATAACAAAATGTGTGGGTTCTGTTTTTTCTGGGTCACCCTAATTTTGACACCTTTGTGCAAGTTTAGCCTAATATATATAGTGGTACTTTGAATTACGAGTTCAATGCGTCTCGCTTATAACTCAGTTTCCTTCTTTATCAAACCAACTTTTCCTATTGAAATAAACTGAAATCCCATTAATTCGTCCCAGCCCCAAACACCCTAGTTTTTGTTACGTTTTTTTAAATAAGAAAAATAACACTGTATTGTTTAAAAACATAATAAAATAGAATGTAATGAATTATGTGCTGTAATATGGTTTAATGTTTATTTTTTTATGAATAATATTTTCTTTGGTGTGATAATTTGAAAAACTTAAAAGTTTTTAGTGAACTTATTAAGATAAGCGTGTCTGAAGCTCGCTCGTGCCTAAATTTCAGCTAGCAACACAAAGCAAAAATTGACCGTTGTGATAGCTGGTAACTCAGAAAAATTCATATGTTGGGTAATCGTAAGTCAAGTATACTATATATATATATATATATATATATATATATATATATATATATATTATATATGACAGACGTATGGCCTATATATTTAACTAATACAAATGAAAGAAAGTATTGAAAAAAATTAAATGTATCTACGCTTGAAGGCCGTATGAATGAGCATGAGAAAGATAAACTTTTGTTTAGTAATTAAGGTGTCCAGAAAAACAGAACCCATAAATTTTGTAATAAAACTGTTAATTTTCCATTAAACAAATAAATTAGGGTTAAGGTTTAGGGTTAAGCTTCAGGGTTTGGGTTAGTTTAATGGGAAATAAATAAATAATTTGGGTTCTGTTTTTTTCTGAGTCAGCCTGTACTTTTTTTCCTTTTTCATCTTTTAATTATGATCGATTGAAACAGATAAGCGTTATCGCTTCCGCGTATTCTCTCTCTCTCTCTCTCTCTCTCTCTCTCTCTCTATATATATATATATATAATATATATATATATATATATATATATATATATATATATATTATCTTCCCTACTTTCTTTTTTTTTCTTAGTATATTTTTCTGTGTAGCATAATAATAAAAACGGAATGGTCAATTATTTCGCTGAGGGGACGACACTTCAAATTTTAGAATGAGTGAAATAAGAATTCGGCAGTCAATCAGGCTTTGCATTTTCGCATTTCAACTTGGACGATTTAGACGGTCTCATTTTTACCAGAGGGTGTTACAAGATGATAACGGTCGTACAGTTCAGGAACACGAGTATTAATATATAGATAAGAGTAATAGAATACAACTATTTAACAAACAAATGGCTGCTGTATCCATTGTCATTTTTTAATAGGCTAGGTTGTCAAAAGGCGTAACTACACGTAACAACTGTATTGTTTTATAACTACGGAATTAAGTAGAGTTAAATTATATTCATTGATTCGCTTTCTAATTTAATGGAGATTCCTTTTTTTGTTTGTTATAAAGTTAATTTGTTTGTTTTAATGTTAATTTAATCGCCAGCTTTCTTTTTTGTGAGTGGCTTTCGGTCAATGAACTGAGTGAGTACGCACACACACACACACACACGCACACACACACACACCGCACACGCACACACATATAGAGAGACACTTATATATATATATATATATATATATATTATATAAATAATATATAAATAATTATAAATATATATATATATATATATATATATATATATATATATATAGATTTTTTGATGTTTTTTTTTTAGAAGCATTGTTGGATAAAGTATATATTATTATTTATATTTTTGCTTGAAGGCAATTACAATACGTATATCGTATAAAATTCGATAATTATAGAAACTAACCATGACAAGTGAATTTCACAAATGATTAAGTCTCATCAGCGATGTATACTAACGATTTCCCTCCGACAGAAATATCGAATTTTATACGATATACGCATTGTAATTGCCTTCAAACAAAAAAATAATAATAATAATAATAATAATAATAATAATAATAATAATATATATATATATATATATATATATATATATTATATATAGTTAAACATTAATGGTAAAGTGAATGAATGGATGAAATAAAAATGAATGAAATGAGGGGATAAATAAAAATCCTTTCCATGGGACCCCTCTCAAAGGTATTGAAACACTTTTTGAGAGTGGGGTCCCTGATAGAAAGTTTTTCTCATCTATTATTAGACTCCTTTGAAGCATCAAGTTAATATGATTATTCTATAAGTTATTAGAGAAGAAAAAATCCGTCTCTTTGTAATATCTGTTGAGAATGGGTTTGAATAAAAATTCAAACCATCGTCAACCACAGAATACGAAGGGGATTTTAACTGTTTTAATACACACATCTCTATGTATGTAAAGGCCTCCATAGAGTACTCCACCCCTTTTATAGGAGAGCGTTGCGTTTACGCTTTAGTTGGCGGTCATCAGCGAAATCCCCTCCAAAGTGCTCAATCCCAGGGAGATAGGGAGCATATATATATATATATATATGTATGTATGTATGTATGTATATTTAGGCAGCATTTCTTATTGTAGGCATATATTGTTGAACATTGCAGCCATTTTTTCTTTTATCCTTTCATATTGCCGGATTGTTTTAATAATATCTGGCGAAAATTGGCTGATGCATTTGCCATAGTTGATTGACCTGCCTAAATATATATATATATATATATTTATATATATATATATATATATAAATATATGTATGTGTGTGTGTGTGTGTGTGTGTGTGTGTGTAGTGTTGAAATGAACTAATCATTATAAAAACGTTATTTCTTATATGAGAAAAGTGCTCAAATTCAGGCCAGTAGATCTGAATAAATAATTGTTTTCTCAACTCCCCCAACTCAGATGCATGACTATACGCTTTATCTATTTGTCAAAAAGCAGTAAAATCGACTAGTGAATACTTAATATTTATCACAAAATGCACAAAATAACTGGATAGCGTAGGAACGAAAGTAGGAAGGGGAAGGTACGATAGAAAAAAATCCCTTACACTATCACAAGATGTATCAAAATTTGGTAATTCTCACCTTTAGTTGTTCCTAGCAAATAAGGCAATTAGAGTAACTTCCCTTGACTTTCACTTTGAACTAAGCCGGTAACTATTTTGAAAGTCTCCGTGCAAAATAAACAAATCTTAGAAACTTTTTCGAAAACAATACAACTGCATGCTTTAACACAAATATCATAAAATGTGTTCTTGATAATGATTAAGTTCATTTCAGATATTTTATGCTAGGAATTTTAGCCAACTGACTTTCAATTGAAAGAATACGGTAGCCATTTTTGAAAGTGTCGTGCGAAATATACAAATCTTAGGAACTGTTTTCGAAACAATACA
This sequence comes from Doryteuthis pealeii, assembly GCA_023376005.1. NCBI lineage: Eukaryota > Metazoa > Mollusca > Cephalopoda > Myopsida > Loliginidae > Doryteuthis > Doryteuthis pealeii. Next base: position 73,188,839 of record CM042147.1, on the reverse strand, counting down.
ACTACATGCTTTAACACAAAAATATCATAAAATGTTCTTAATAACAATTTCATTTAATGCGCACGCACAATTTTATGCTAGGAATTTTAACAACTAAAGGTGAAAATTACCCAAAATTTGTTATAAATGATTTTCATGATGTGCAGTAGGGCCAGCCAACTGCACTAAATTGCCGTAATTGGATCTCTTTTT
>CM042147.1:73159931-73188547 GCA_023376005.1 Doryteuthis pealeii | reverse complement strand
ATATTAGATATATTCATGAATATTATATAAATCATATATTTAATATTAATATTATTTTATAATTTATTGTTCTTTATAATAAAATTATAAACCCGTAGGTAGCATCTAAATTCGGTTTTGTTTTTCTTTTTAAAAAAAAGTTATTTCACGTAAACAAAGACCGCGGGTTTAACGCCGACAACGAGTTCAAATTGGGTTCGTTGGCCGAAGGGTTTCCTGTTGGTCGTGGTTTCACCCATTCTTTATATAGCATCAGATCTTTTTGTGGGAGGAAACGTATCACTGGCATCCCCCAACTTTTCCATTATATCTAGGCTTTTCCCAACTTTATGGGTTAGACATATCTGGCGTGAGGGGTCGCATGGTAAATACATATTATTACTATCATTTCTAAACGATCCACTTGTGTTAATCCCCTTGTAGCATTACACCCTGGAGGCAATATCTTAATTCAACACGTATCTAACCCAGAGATATCTTTCTCATATTAACTTATCATATCGTGGAATTCGCGGTACTCCAGACGTTTATTACTAAAGACCTCACATCTCTCCAGATTCTTTTCGAAACAGCTAATAGCAAAAACTGATGCATGACCCTGAACGAACGTATATTCACTTGATATATTTTAGCAGCGTTTGCTACAATGCCGGATCAAGTGCTTTCATTTTTTACGCAATCCCACAGATCTAAATCTCAGACAGTATATTTTTTATTTTTATTTTACTAGGTTACAAATAAAAAACACCGTCCAGGCAGGGTAGGTTTAGGAATTACGGTAGGAGAAGCTCTGTGAGCGCAGTTTTTTTAAAAGTAGGCAAAGAGTTTAAAATTGACCAGGTGCGGAGTCGGGTTTCGATAGAGATTTGCTTAAGGAACCGCAAGGTTATGGGGTTCGATACCGGAACCTCATCAACTAATGCAAAGAGACCAGTGGATCTGCTGCGGAAAAAAAAAAGTGGGCACTGACGTATAGGTGATAGTGCTCCATCGTCTGTTCGAGGCTAGTTGAAAAAAAGGGGTAGACACTCCTTTGCTGACTGGACGGTGATACCGAAAATTAGGGCTACTCCCCGACTTTGATTTTTACAGAAAAAGCGGCGGAAATGGTTTACTTTGTTTTTATTCCGGTCTTTAAAGCGTTCTAACGGAAAATTCACACAAGAGTTTTCAAACGAGACTTAAAAAAAAAAAAAAAAAGAGAAGAAAAGTAATTTTATGTTACTAGCAAAATAAAAAATGCCATCCGGGGTTTGATTTGAACATATTGCCTTGAAGAGGTGGCAGTTAAAAATTTCAATTGTCAGCGGAGTTGTACCCTAAGTAAGTAAAATCATCAAATTCATTAAGGATAAAAAAAAAATAAGACAGATTTGGAAATGCTAAAAACTTAAATAGTATTAAATAAACACAAACTATATAAGGATATATGAATACCAGTCATGTATTTATAAAAACTTGTTTTTAAAAAAACATGAGGACTGTCTAATGTCTTGCATTGTTCAAATTTTGATGATATTTATTCTGTATGAAGATTTTCTGGGTTAAGGGACGTTAACAGTGTCGTATCGTAATTTTTTTTACCGGACAAAAAACCGGTAAAGAACAGCGAATTCCATTATTAATAAGATAGATGTCTTTTAATACTATAGGAGAGAGAAAGAGATCCGAGAGAAGAGAGAGAGAGAGAAGAGAGAGAAGAGGAAGAGAGAGAGAGAGATTTTAGACGAGACTTAAAGAATGTCTATTTTTTAGGGCTGCATCCTTTGGGTTTCTTTAGATATTGCAATACACTTGGGTTTTTTTTTGGAGGTTTTTTTAAAATAATAGTTTCCTGCCTAAGAATTACCGGGGTTAAATGAGTAAATCAAAAGAATGTCGAAGGTCTCTTTCCGCGAAAGAAGAACTTTTCAGTCCGGAACTATGTTTTTTTTCTTACATTATTTTCTTTAAGTCATTTAGGATGCCGCCTAAATACTTGTACTTCAAAAAAAAAAATCTTCCGCAAGTAGGTATATCATGGCTAAACCTTTTTTACCGAAACGAATATCGAAGTCGCATTCTCGCGAGAGAAACTTCCAGACGAGACTAAAAAAATGACGTTCTATTTTTTTTTTTTTTTTTTTCAGTCCTGTGTTGCAGCTTGCGATAGAACTTTATAAAACTTGAGACAAGCTTTATTGTAATGTACTCACACCGATTATGGAATCCCCTTTCACGGAACATATTTCGGACCATATGACCTTTGGCCACCCGTTTTGATCTCGATTATTAAGAAAGGACATGTTTTTTTCATTTACCCCGTCAATATCCCCGCTTGTTTAAACAGAAGATTTTTAGATTTAAAAAAAATTTATAAAACCTAACCCTAACCCTAACCCTAACCCTAACCCCTAACAAACAACCCGGATATTCGGCGTTGTAAATGAAAAACATTGTCCTTTCTAACCGAGATCCAAAAAGGAGGTGCCTAAAAGGTTATATGGTCCCATTTTCCAATTACTTCAGACCAAGAAAAAAGGGAGCTGATTATTTATCTTTTTTTCTGTTTTTTCCTTCATCAAGAGAATAGCAGTTATTTTGAAATGTTAAATTCTACAATCAATTTATTGATATTGTAGGGAATTATCTTCCTTTTGCCGGAAGAGTTATCTTCTCACTGCGTTGCTGTTTGTTCCCACTAGGGGGACCTCTGGTAATTAAGCGCGTTCACAAAAAACGCTGCTTCCTCTTTTTGCTGGATCTCCTCAAGAACTGCTATGGGCTAGAATCTATCTACCCCGTCTCGGTGGGGCTCCCCCCTTACATTACTGTAATCCCTTTATACAGCAATGGGGACTATCCTTTAGTTCCATGTCTGTAACATTTATATGTTTAGGTACATTTTTGGGTATCTTGTTTATACCTAAATATGTTATATGTATTTACATGTTCATTCTCATGTACATTAATGTATCTTATCGTTTCAATGCTTCTGTTATATATATTAAATGTTTGTCTCACAACGTGTCGGAATTGATATATTATTCAATTATCAACCTTGATCATAAACAATATTAACTTTTACTTAGCATTTCTTTCATCTTAATTTCAGTTGTTGTTTTTTAATTTTTAAAAAATCGTAACCACTCATACCATTATACTACGGCTATTCGTCAACAGCGCCGAGCTGAAATTTAAATGAATACATTGAGGGGTTGAAAGTAAACTCAACTCGCTTGGTTTCGTTTCGTATTATTCGAATTCCACCACCTCAATTTATTCGCACTTCCCTTCGACGTTTTCACTTTAGCACTCGTTTTACTCTGGTTGTATAGCACTTTCCTTCTCTTGGATTACATCGAATGTCTTGAAGATGCGTGACCTACAGCTGTGAAACTGCCCGGGTCTTCTAAACCGATTTGCCCATGCCTATATTGATCCAAGGCGCCGTGGTCTAATGGTTTAGAGTTCGTAGAAATGGACTCGTCGACCTGAGTCAATTCCTGGACGAAGCTGTTTGCATTTGACATAGAGCTAATACCCTTGGGAAAGGTATGAATCTAATTCTCCCTCCAGCTATGGGCAAATAGCAAGGCAGACTGGGCTCTTTAACATGGCTAGGTAACCAGTTCTAGAAGAAGGAAAACTCTGAATTGAAACCTGGAAAACTCCGCTAACGAAATTTGATCTTGTGTCACATCCTGCTTCGTGCGGAGGGTTGAATTATATTATATATATATATATATATATATATATATATCGTGATCCAAGTGCAGATACAGGGGGTCTCTCCAAACTGACGAATATCAATAGAGACTGAGATTGTATAATTCGTTTATTTGGATTATTCAGACTATTGTCTATTTTTAAACGGAATTTATCATTAGTATTATTTGTATTCATTCGGACTATTGATCATCATCTTCATTGTTATCTGTACAACGTTTTGGCCGAATGTGCTCTCCGGCCTCTTCAGGTATTTCTTGGACTTGGGAATCTTCTTTTTGAACTCTGAACCTCTCTTGTCATAATCGGAGCCATATCACGGAATGAGGCTAGTTAGTTATTCATCCAACCCCTTCGCCACGGGTATGAATTGACACAAGGTCGAACTTTTTTGGCATCCAGAGAGGGTTGAACTCATTCTTTACCAGCCAAAGCATCTGCACGACTAGTTTGATAAACCGTTACACAACGATAGACGCCAACCGTTCGCTACTGGTAGGATGTGACACACAGTCGCAAGTATAGGACATCCAGCGCTATTCAGTAGTATTGAATCTGCAAGACTAGTTTGCAAACCCTTACACCACGATCGGGCGGCTTTTAGTTTGAGGTTAGGTATATTGGCAGGGAATCAGTAGGATTTGGTTTGTTTGGTTTGGTTTCGGCATATCAACCTCAGTGGATCATTTAATGCCGTTAAAGTTTTGAAATAAATTCATTCTTAACGGATACCCAATTATTTTTATAAATGAATTTTTCTATTTAACCCATTGATGGGACCCTAACAGGTACTACCACTCCGGGTCAGATTGGACCAGGGAGCAATGGTGATGAAGGGGTGCTCCATATTCCACAAACCTCCAAAACTGGAACCTCATCATTAGATAGAGTTTAACGTCATTCCCAGGACATGTAGACCCATCAGCCACCGCCCTCTAGCACCCTATGATAAAAAGGGGCTGGGTCTTGCTATAAGAGCAACAAGGTTGGGGCAATCATATAGGTGCTAGGGTTCGACGTGACCAGCCGATTGATTGGAGGGGGCCTATCCGACCGCCCCTCTAGTCCAAGAAAGCCAAAGTGGAGTATTGAAAGTCATGGACTGCTCAACCACCTGAAGTTCTATCGAGTGGGTCGGAGTAATAAAACTGATAAAAGGGATTTGAATTTCAAAGTCCTTTCCGGTGCGAGTTCTAGTAATTATCCATTCTTCAGCACTTTTGTCGGCAGCGCTTAGAATAATGCTCTTTATATCCCCTGCGGAGGGGGGTAGCCCTCTATGAGGTGTCCTGAGATACTAAACTGCATCTGATTGCGAGGCTCCAGTTCTGAAGATTTGGCGTGTGTGGGTGAGTAGACCTTCATTGATATTACTCCCATATTCTATTTTGATCCGTGCTAGTAAAAAGGGGATAGACTCCCTCACTGTTTGGGTGATACCGACAATAGGCCACTCCATCTACTTACTTATATACTCTTTATCTAATCTGAAGCACAATAACTTTCTAAGAAACTTCTTTTTTATATTAAGAGATAAGTTTATAGTTTATATCAAGAGATAGTTCATTATCATCAAGTTGTGCCGACAGCATGGATCTCCATGACTCTTCCTCACCACTCGTCCCTATCAGCCATCGCTCCAGGAAAGTTCAGCATCCAGTATCTGTGCAGAGCTGATTGATGTAGGTTTTTGCTGGCTGACCCACACTGATGTGCCCATATGTAGGTGCACACTGGAGACCATCAGTGTTATTTTTATAACAAAAATAAACCGATTTGAATTATTTCTCAGATTAATTTATTTTAATTTTTCGGAAAAGGGAAACAAAGACAATTTATCTACTTACCAAATAAGTTGATTGATTCACAAATTTAGTAATGAAAAACTTGTACCGTTTTAGATTTAAGATTGGTAAATTACCAAAAATCAAGAAATTATCCAATTTGAATGAGATTTTTAGCACGTTATTCAGCAATGTTAGGGTCTCTTCTAGTGGTCAAATAGATATGTCGAAAAATTATTCGCGTTCGTATGCGATAGATTCATAAGCAAACCTCTCCCCACGAAACAACAAAAAACCTCCTGAGAAACAACTACACAAAAATATAAATACGAACGTACAATAAACGCAATTCACTAACCTCAAGGCATAAAATAATCCTAGACAGGTTTATATGCTGTTAAAATCATTCAATCAATCTCTTATTCTGTCAAGAGATGCCTTATTCTCATGGAGGTGTCCCCGAGAAGTAACAGCTAAAGGGCTAGACTACGACAATCGTAGTAGGCGAGTTCGAATTCCAGTCGTGCTATAGCGTTCACTTTCAAACTGATACCCAAGAGAAAGGTATGAAAACTCACATACCCCCAACAATGGGTTATATAGTACCACTACTGTTCTTCTAAAAGGATGGCTTTGGCATTAAATAACACACGAAGAGTTGATTCATATGAAAAATATTAGCCCCTAGAATTACGGGACCGCCGATGTGCCTCAACGGCTGTACCACATTTCTTTAGTATTTTTTTTTATACCTGTATAATGGGATATTTCAAAGTTCCCTATCTATTCACCTCAGAACTCATTCTATTCAAATAAAGTCCTATAATTATTGTAATATGGGCCCTTCTGCTCAATTATGATAAACTAAAAATAAGTTTTTGTACTTTGATTTGGTGTGGTATGAGTATAGATAGTTCCCGGTGGGAGAGCCGCTGTGAGCGTGAGCGGTTTAAAGTTGGCAAAGAGTTAAGGTGTCACTGTCTACCCTTATTTTATCGAACATGGCCTTGGGTTGTGTTAAGCTAAATTTAGTAAAAGTTATTTTTGCCTCTCTGATATGGAAAGGGGGGATTGGTTTCTTCAAATTCTATACATCTTGAATTTTCGCGCATATATATATATATATATATATATATATATATATATATAATATATATATTATGAAATAAAAGGAAATTAATCTGACAGTGTGAATTTGATATATTGACAAACAAAACGGTGCACATTGATATATTGAAAAAACCAAAACGGTGCACATTCTCTCCTGATGATCCTATGCATTTGTAAACATCATTGTTTTTCAATATATATATATATATATATATATATATATATATATATATATATATATTATTATTATCATATTATTGTTATTCATCATTATTATTTATATTTTGAAGGCAATTACAATGCGTATAAATTAAAATAGAGTCCAATGTCTAATCAATTTGGAAGTATCTTCATCTTCAGAGAATGTTTTTGGAATATTCCAAAAACAGTATTTTATTTTATACGCATTGTAATTGCCTTCAAAATATAAATAATAATAATAATAATAATAATAATAATAATAATAGTTTTGGGGAATATTCCAAAAACAGTCTCTGAAGATGAAGATATTTTATTGAAGATATTTTATTTTATTACGCATTGTAATTGCCTTTAAAATAATAAAATGGCTGTATGAATAATAATATACTTTACTTAACAATGCTTCAAGCAAATTATCAAATACTATATATATATATATATATTATATATATATATATATATATATATATAATAAGCTGTTCTTACATAATTTTTCTTTCGATGCAGTAAAAGTAAGTAAAAGCTTATGCTGTGTACACTGACCTTTTTCATCTTGCAACATACTACGTGCCTATTGTCGTCAGAAGAATTTTTTTGTTGTTGCTTTATTGCGGTTCGTACCCTTGTACTGGGAGGGAAATGTTAATAATGGAACAAGGGAAATGTTAACACTACACCAGATTAGAGAGAACAAAAATGGTCAATAAGAAAAAAAAAAAAAAAAAAAAAAAAAAAGAAACGAAAAACGAAAGAAAAAAATGAAGATTTCAGCTTTTACTCACCTTTTACAAAATCGCTTGCTCTTTTCATTTCCCAACGGATAAGTTTTCAACAAACCATTAAAAAAACATTTCGAATTCGACATTTCTAAAATTAATCCACCTCTCTCTCTCTCTCTCTCTCTCTCCTCTCTCTCTCTTCTCTCTCTCTCTCTCTCTTACATTTTTCCCGATTTTTTTCTTTGTCTGCTTGTCTTAAATTCTCTTTCGTTTTCTAAAGCTCTGCTATTTTTCTATTCTTGGTCTGTTCATCCTCTTTTAAATTTCCTCTTTTTTCGTTCTCCCCTCCCCCTTCCCCCTCTCTCTCTTTCTCTCTTCTATCTCTCTCTCTCTTTCTCTCTCTCTCTCTCTCTCTCTCTCTCACTCTCTCTCTCTCTCTCTGTGTTTTTATTTCTATTTCATTCTTTCAGCTTTTTTTCCTTTGTTTTATGCTCTTTTCTTTCAACCTTTCTTTAATTCCTTCGTACTATCTCTCTCTCTCCTCTCTCTCTCTCTCTCTCTCTCTCTCTCACACACACACACACACACACACACACACAAACACACTTCTTTCTTTCTTTCTTTCTTCTTTCTGCTTTTCTGTCTTGATTACCTTTCTTTCTTTCTTGCTTGCTTCAGGCTTTCAATCTTTCTTTAATTCCTTCGTACTCTCTCTCTCTCTCTCTCTCTCTCTCTCTCTCTCTCTCTCTCACACACACACACACACACACCACACGCACACAACAAACACACTTCTTTTTCTTTCTTTCTTTCTTTCTGCTTTTCTGTCTTGATTACCTTTCTTTCTTTCTTTTTTGTTTCTTTTTTTCTATTCCTCTTTTTCTTTCCTCTTTTTCTATCATCTTTTTTTCTTTGTTTTTACCTCATCTCTTAACTTCTGTTTTTTCTTTTTCATCTTTCACATTACCTTTCTCTCGCTTTCTGCTTCCTCTTCTTTTCACCTTCACATCTTTTCTCCTCTTCTTGTTTTTTTCTTCTCTTTTTCTGACATCATCCCCCTCCCCTGTTTCACTTTCTCTCTTTCACCTTTTCTCTTCCCTCCCATCTCCTATCCCTAACTATTTCGCACTTTTCATTCATTCTTTCGCCTAAACCTTTGGTTCCTTTTTTTTTCACCCCTCTACGTCTCCCTTTCTCAATTTTTACTCTTTATTTATTGTCTTCTCTCTCACCAATTCTACCTTCCTTTCTGTGATTTTCCTTTTCTCTCTCTCTCTCTCTCTCTCTCTCTCTCTCTCTCTCTCTTCTCTCTTCTCGTCTTATCTTCTATCCTTTCTCTCTGCTCTTCACTTCTTTTCTCTTTCTCTTATTTTCCCACTCCAATTTTCTTCTTTCTCTTGTTTCTGTTCGTTATTTCTCTCTCTCTCTCTCTCTCTCTCTCTCTCTCTCTCTCTCTCTCTCTCTCTCTGCTCTTCAATCTTTCTCTCTCTTCTTATTTTTCCCACTCCAATTTTCTTTCTTTCTCTTGTTTCTGTTCATTATTTCTCTCTCTCTCTCTCTCTCTCTCTCTCTTGCTTTCTCTACCCCTCCCTCCCTCTCTCTCCCCCTCTCTCTTTCTCTCTCTCTCTCTCTCTCTTATCTTCTATCCTTTCTCCCTGCTCTTCACTTCTTTCTCTCTCTTCTCTTATTTTGCCACTCCAATTTTCTTTCTTTCTCTTGTTTCTGTTCGTTCTCTCTCTCTCTCCCTCTCTCTCTCTCTCTCTCTCTCCCTCTCTCTCTCTCTCTCTTTCCTCTCTCTCTCTCTCTCTCTCTCTCTCTCTCTCTCTTGTTCCATCGCCTTCTCCCACCCTCCCCTTTTTTTAAATTCCAAAATAAGTACCGAAGTTGGCACATCATCTCTAATCGTTAGGCTATGCTAATTTTAGAAATAAATTTTTTTATCAGCATTTGACAATTTTATTTTTTACTATTTTTTTATTTTTTTCACTAGTTTGACACGTTGGTGACAAATAAAGAAAAAAAAATAGACGACTTACTTAACTGCCTCTCAGTGAGGGCAGAGTACTACACGGGGTCAACTATAATGTCTGACTTTTCACCTATACATGAGGTTGTAGGAAAAAAGTTGGCCAGCTTCTTAAGCATTTAGAGCTTCAAGGATTAACTATGACCCCTACCTCTTTAAGTACAATGGGGAGGTACTGTTTGGGGGTGAAAAGCCTCTGAAGCTGAACCACAAGCTTATATACCTGGCTACAGCACACAAATACAGAGAAGACTGAAATATGCATATAATAACATCATTCTGCCAGTAACGCCGACGTTAGTTCCTGACCACTGACCATACCTAATTTACTCATTTGCAATGCATTTTTACAAAGAAAAAACAAACAAACAAACAAACAAACAAAAAAAACAACAAAAAACAAAAAAAAATTGCAGTGTATTTCTATAACAAAATTATCAGCATTGCATTTACGTTATTTAAAAATAACAGTTTTATGTCGGTAATGACGACCTTAATTCCTGACCACTGACCATACGGGAGTGCTGAGTCCCCGTGGTATAGTTGCAAACGTATTGGACTGCAACATCATGGTAAGCGTGTTTAAACTCCAGTCGCTCTATTACGTTCACTTTCAGATTAATGCCCTTGTTGACATGTCTTTAAATCCATATATATATTTACCAACCCCTCCTCACTAGCAGGATGTGACACAAGGCCAATTTCTTAAGCGGAGTTCAACAGGTTTGAATTCAGAGTTTTTCTTCTCCAAGACCGGTTGCCTAACCAAGGTTAAAGAGCCCAGTCTTCCCTACTATTTATCCATAGCTGGAGAGAGAGAGTAAGATTCATATCTTTCCCAAGGGTATTAGCGCTAAGTAAAATGCAATTACCTCATACAGGATTTGAACTCGGGGCGACAAGTCCATTTCCCAAGACTTTAACCATTACACAACGTGCTTCCATCTTTAAATCAATATGTCATCGCAAGGATTGAACTCACTAATAATTGACATGCGAGTCTTGTTTGCTAACCATTGCATCACGATGTTTGTACTTTACATAAATCCCCCAAGTGTTTTGTAAAGAAGTTTATTTACAGTTGGCGAAAATTCAAATAAAAAACACCAAAAACAGAAGAATAAACAAAATAAAATTCAGGGGTTTTTAGTTACCCCTTTACTCCTTGATCTAATTGCAGACAAGTGTATGCGCATTTTAATGCAGAATGAGATTTTTTTTCTGGGTTATAAATCGACACGTAGATATTTTGGTGAGAGAGTGAATGTTCAACGTGAAAATACAATTGATAATTTCCCCATTAACACCGGAAGATTTCCACCGGGATTTTCAACTCTCCATCTTTTTTGCTTATCCGGGTTGGATAATTTCAGTAAGAGCAAATTATTATTTATTAAACACAGTTTTGGATTGGTTTGGTTTGGTTTGGTTTGTTTTACGGCATATCAACCTCAGTGGGTCATTTAATGCCGATAAAGTTTTGAAATAAATCAATTCTTAATGGATAATACAATTTTGTTTATCAACTCCTGTTTTTCTATTTAACCCATAGATGGGACCCTAACAGGTACTACCACTCCGGGTCAGAGTGGACCAGGGAGCAATGGTGATGAAGGTGTGCTCCACATTCCCCAAACCTCCAAAATTGGAACCTCACCATCAGATAGAGTTTAACGTCATTCTCAGGACATGTAGACCCTCAGTTACCGCCTTCTAGCACTCGTATGATAAAAAGGGGTTGGGGCTTGCCATTAGGGCAATAGGGTTGGGAAAATCATATAGGTGCTAGGGCTCGACGTGACCAGCCGATTGATCGGAGGGGGACCTCTCCGACCCCAGTTTTGTTTATGCAAATCATTCCCATCATATACTATGCAAATCTTTATTTCTTAGAGACATATAACACATATTTCTAGGAAGTGCGTGGTGTAATGGTTAAAGTCATGGGAAATCGACTCGTCGCCCCGAGTTCAAATCCTGGACGTGGTATTTGCATTTCACTTAGCGCTAATACCCTTGGGAAAGGTATGCATCCTACTCTCCCTCCAGCTATGGGTAAATAGTAGGGCAGACTGGGCTCTTTAACCTTGGTTAGGCAACCGGTCTAGGAGAAGGAAAACTCTGAATTCAAACCTGTTAAACTCCGCTTAAGAAATTGACCTTGTGTCGCATCCTGCTCGTGCGGAGGTGTTGGTAAATATATATATAACACATATTTCAGGATTTTAAATGCATTTATGATAGTGGCAGTTTCGTAGCAAATCTAACTCAGCAAGACTTTAATAAAGACATTGTTAATAAACAAGATTCTAATTAAGATTAAATAATGACTAATTCATAATCGTTGAGCATGTAACTTAAATAGCTAAGGAAATCATGACATCAATGATGTCGTAGTTTCGGTTACAGACAACCAGCTACATAATCTCCATTATAATAAGAAAAAATTGTTCTTTATTCTATGTATTGATGATTTTGAGTAATGTGACGTAAGCAGTGACGTAGTTTCGGTTACAGACAAATTGAGACTGAATCTCCATTCTACATTGACCAACTATGCAAAGATGATGGATGCTGTGCAAAGGACCTCCCTGGGACAATGAATGACATGGAAGGCTGGCGGTAATCCTTAACTTGTTCCTCGTAAATTCCTACCATAAAATAAACTGAACCCTCATTTTATGTCCGTGTTTTTGCAATAAATGTTTTTTTTTCTTGCACCCGTTATTTTACAATAATAAATATATTTTCTTTATCTATTTTGATATTCACTTCAATGTGTATATTCTAAAAGTTTTAAAAATAAAACATTTATTGCAAAAACACGGTCATAAAATGAGGGTTCAGTTTATTTTATAGTAGGAATTTACGAGGAACAAGTTGAAGATTACCAGGTTGGCGAGAGATTGTCATGGATATCCGTGATAATTGCGCGACATGATGGTGAATGAGGAGATAGATAGAATAGACGTCACAATGTCACATTGTTTTATATATAATATTGTTGGTGAGAGACTGAATGTTCAATGTGAAAATACAGTAGATAATTTTCCCATTAACACCGGAATATTCCCACCGGGATTTTCAACTCGATAATCACTATTATCTCCATCCTTTTTGCTTGTCCGGGTTGGATAATTTCAGACAATGAGCCTTCATCCCTCGGGCGTTGTTGTTGTTTTGGGACAAAAACGCGTAATAAGTACAAATGTCAGAGTTCTTCTATCCTCACCCCACCCCACCCTGGGGGAACGTATTGTACAATGGGCGAATGTCTACTTTACGTTAAACTTCGATTAACGTATATAACTGGACCAATGTTTTCCCACAACCCTCACCTTTTGTTCTTACCCCCCAGGGGACTGCTCTCTATTATAAAATAATTATAGCTCTTGATTCTTTATGGGTTACTTCTATGATGGCCGGTCTAGCTCAGTCGGTAGAGCGTTCGGCTAGAAAACACAAGGTTCCTAGTTCGATACCGGCCCTCGCCAACTCAACGTATGAGTAGCACAGGGATCTGTACGGTAAAGTAAGAAGCTGACGGTAGGCATGGCGCTCCACATCAGACACCAAAAACAATCACCTTGGTCTAGCGCTAGTAAAAAGGGGATAGACTCCCACGCTGTGTGACTGTTATCGACATTAGGCCACCCCGACGACGACGATATATACATATATATATATATATATATATATATATATATATGAATATGATATAATGAAAAAACAAAAGATGTTTACAACAATGTTTTTTTCATTATATCATATTCATACTGTCGGATTAATTTCCATTTTATTTTCAACCACACACACCACACACACACACACACACACATAATATATATATATATAGGGTCATCACATATATATATATATTGCATTCTAACATATAAATAATAATATACTTCAAATACTGATCCTCTCAATGCTCACTGATTGGCTGATACCGACCCTAGGCCACCCTGACGACTCTTGTTTTCATTTTACTCTGCGTAGGCCTCATAAATACAGCATTGTGCCAAATAGTCATCACCATCATCAAGTCGTGCCGACAACACTGATCTCCATGACTCTTCCTCGCCATGCATCATTATCAGCTATCACTCATAGAAAGTCCTCTGCGCAGCATCCAGTATTCGCACAGAGCTATGTAGTTTTTTTTTTTTTTTGGGGGGGGGTGCTGGCGAACCCACATTGGTGTGTTATTTGTAGGTATTCACAGGATAACGTTACCTACGACCTCGTCTGTGCTTCTCCAGCAGTGTCCAATCTTACTCGGGTGGTTTGTGTGATAGAAGGCAAGTGGCCATACAGCTGATTCTAGGATTTGATCAAGTCAGCAAATACCTATAAGCAGTTGAAGACACGTGGTGTAATGGTTACAGTCGAAGGAAATAGACTCGGTGATGTGAGTTCAAATCCTGGATGAGACTGTTTGCATTGAGACTATATAATGTTAAGTATCTGGCCGCCATCCTTGGCCAGTTGTAAAAGAACTTAAAGTAAATAAGTAAGTAAGTCAATAAGTCCTGTGGTATAGTATCCTTTGGTAAGTCAATAAGTCCTGTGGTATAGTATCCTTTAGGTAAGTCAATAAGTCCTGTGGTATAGTATCCTTTAGGTAAGTCAATAAGTCCTGTGGTATAGTATCCTTTAGGTCCGACATCCAAGAAGATCCAAGTAGCAATGAGCTAAGATTAGAATCAGCCATTATAAATACAACAACAGCAGCAGCAGCACTGCCAGTGATTGGATAAGAGGTTGCCTTCCCTGGTCACGTGGTAGTCGGCGAGTCTATATTTAGAAGTGACCATCTACCACACACCTTATATCTGTAAAACGCCAACACATATAGCGCTTGTACTCTTGGGAAAGACATGCATCCAACTATTCATCTAGTTATTAGCAAATAGTAGGACAGACTGGGCTTTTTGATCTTGGTTAAGCTACTGGTCTAGGAGAAAGAAAACTCTTAATTCAAACCTGTTAAACTGTGTCGCATCCTACTCGTGCGGAGGGGTTGGTAGATATACATTGCTGTAGAGTGTGTGAAGAAAGGAAGTGAATCCGACGGTATGTAGTATATTAGGAAAATTGAAAAAAACACAGGTTTAAATGGGTTAAGTGGTGAGTTTATTGGCCGACGCTGCAGTGTTTCGATCTATTAATTAGATCATCTTCAGGGCATTTGTTGGTATATGGAAGGTGATAAGAAATTATTTATCACAGAATAACGAGAAAAGCGAGTGGTAGTTATTGTTATTCAGTCTGTTTAAAAATTTTTGAGGTATTAAAAAAGGGACGGTTTTGAAATATGACGTCAAATATTCTTTTTTATGGCGTGAGTATGGGACGGTGTAGGTGTGTGTATCGAAAGGAAACATTGTGCATTTTTTAGGTGTGTGTTTGTGTGTGTGTGTGTGTGTATAATTTTTTTGCGATGAACGACAGCGGAAATACTGTAGAGTAGCTAGCATCCCTTCAGCACTCTACCAGATGATCTGGCTCATAGACTTAAATAGTCTACAATTAAGGACCTAAACAGTTGATTGGTAAGCTGATAGATATTCAAACTGAACTTACTGCGTTTGGCTATACCGCATTTGACCCTCCTCTATTTCTTGTAAGTTGTCTTGTTAATTGTTTTGTAACTTATTGTTCTGTGTTTTTTGTATGTATCCGTTAGCACCGGATAGTGATGCTGAATAAATATATTAAGTACTCAATTTCTTCTGTGTATCATTTCACCTCGACGATACAACATACATAAAGGTATTATGATCCCCATCAATCCGTTAACACGTGACTCGGTTCTTTACCCCCTAATCAGAAAATTATTGCAGCAGGGGTAGCTTCAAATTTTCCAGGTCGTTGCGCAGACCCATCTGGTATCATTTTGTAAAGAATTACAGATATAATTATGATAAAGATAAGAAATATAATCTTGGGATCATTTTTTAAAAAATTATTTTTTTTCTTTTTTGGTGTGAGCTGTAGTTTGATAGTCTTGCTATTATACAGGTTTACGTTCTTCAGTTCAACATCAATGGTGCCAGGGAGGAATCTCCGTGGCGTAGTGGCTAACGTACTGCACTGCGACATCGTAGTAAGCGAGTTCGAATTCCAGTTGCGCTATTGCGTTCAATTTCGGTTTAATATATTTGGGACAGATATATTTTGCCCATAGATGGGAACCTATCAGGTACTACCACTCCGTAAACTTGACAATAAAGGTGTATTCCACACTCTCAGTATCTCCAGGACCCCCCCCCCCATCAGATGCAGTTTAGTGACATACCCAAAACAACACTTTTGGGTGGGTCCTATCCCTCTACAGGGGGATACTTTTAGCGTATTCTAAGCCCCGCTGACATGTCGCCATTGATCTGGAGGAAAATGTATTTTCGGTTAAAATTGCAAATCGTCGTCAAAATTAAAACGGAAAAATTTGGCTTGGGAATAGATTTTAATGAATTTAATTATTACTAAGGACACGATTTATGTTATTTTTAACTTAATTTTTAACCCTTAGTTGTGTTTAAGGAAAAAAATAGATGAAATAAAACTACTCATAATTAGTAAACATGTACAAACAAAAAACGTACTTTCTATTTCAACATTACAGACGACGCGTGCTTTTCTTAAGTATAGGTGATCAAAAGTGTAATAATCCGAGGAGGGAGTGCCCGTGACGTTATGGCTAACGTGCTGGACTGCGATATCGTAGTAAGCGAGTGCGAATTGCAGTTGCGCTATTGCGTTCACTTTCGGACTAATACCCTTGGGAAAGGTATGAATCCCCTGATACCCCCAGCTATGGATTAAATAGTACCATTACTGTTTTTTTTATACAAGGTAACTCTGGCATTAAATTACCCACGAAGGTTGAAAAGCCATTAAACAAATGTTGTATATTGTACAAACGGAAATAAAAATTTCCGGTTGAATTAAACAGAGGGGGGGGGACGACAAAGGTGACAAAGGACTTTTTCCTGGTGAGAGCGAACAAAGAAAACGCGTAGGCGTTTGAGATATATAAAAGGGGATCAGAGTGAACAGACCCCAGGCAGGAGGAGACGGCGAACGGAGTGACCGACACTCGCGGTCACAGCCGATGGGCTGTGAACTATCACGTAGCCACCTTCCGCCTCACCAACGCATTTTTAACCCTTGGGCAGATTCCCATTGTCAAGCCCGCCACCCACCACGTTCAACCGAGAAGAAATAAAAAGTTCAATCTCCTACTACATACAGCATGCCTTGTGATTTTATTAAGCGACCACTACATATATCGTCTAGGGTTAGAGACGATACCCGCAGCAACGTATACGATTCAGAGAAGCGAAGAAGGCGCTACGCAACATATGCTGATTTGGTACTGTAAAAACCTCAGTATGCAACACAAAGAAACCAAACCAAACCATTCGGGTACCAAAGACAGACCTGTTAAGCCAGCTGATCTGATTATTAGATATGGTGGGTAGAGATTTAAGTTATTTAGTAACACTTCTGATCCACTGATGTTACATATTATGTGGTAGCATGAATTGTTGACAGACCCTGTAGCGAGAATTCAAGGGGGCCAAGTGGAAAAATACCAGTTCCGCTGGTAAGCCTGACCTCCAGAGGGGCGAATCTCGTGCGTCACGTGATTTAGTTAGTTTAGATTTCAGTTTCAACCTGAGGTTGACGCAGAGTGGACGTGCTACTGCGAGGTGGATTCTCACCGCGCGGCGAATAAGAATGGGTTAAATAAATCTTGATCAACGAAAAAGATGTATTGTGGTTTAATTAATTGCATGACTAAAAAGTTAGCCCTTAGAAGAAGCCCTTAGTTAGAGACAGCAAGAAGACGACAAGATGACAGCCAGACAAGAAGTTAGCAGAGGCAGTAAAGTAGAAATGAAGTAACAAGTCTCAAGTCTCTACTCTGTCTCTCTCTATCACCCGAAGTTACTCTCTCGATTATATACCCGATGTTGGGTATATACGGCTATTCAACACTGATAATACACCTACCATTGTCTGTGATGTATCATCGACTGATAGAAACACACCCCATAAATGGGAATACAATCTCTTTCAAAGTGTTTTATATTGTAAAAACGGAAATAGGAATTTCCGGTTAAATTAAACAAAGAAAAGACGACAAAAATGACAAAGGACTTTTTTCCCGGTAAAAGCGAACAAAGAAGTTAAAAAACGGAAGCGAGGCTTTCCGGTCAAAGAAGCAGGGAGAAGATAAAGAAATATATAAAAATGGTCCGTTATCAGATCAAAAGATAAAGATGCGTAGGAGTATCTATCAATATAAAAAGCCTGAGGGTTCGAGCCGACAGGTCAGTCAGGCAGTCAGACAGCGGACAGCGAACAGAGCACAAGGAGCGACCGTCGACACGGTCCGTCGCGGCCAAGGGCGGTGAGACGCCACCAGCCCCCTTTACCTCACCATCCCGGCAGTAGTAGTAGTCATTGTCAACGCTCTCCTCCCACCACGTACAGCCGAGAAGAGAAATAAAGTCAAAACTCCTACTATACCCATGTGTTGTGGTTTCTTAAGTTCGACTACATACTTCGCTATATAAGATAGAATTTGATGCCAGTATACAACAAAATTATATGTTTTATTTGAATGGTTTATTGAAGAATACAATCCACGGTACAACAGAGATAGTCTGTTGTTTGAGCATGTGCCTCGGAAAAGATTACATAGGTACATAGTTAAGAACTATTATTAACTATTAACTTGGACGGTGATGATCTTAAATACTAAGTCTGCGTGTTAGAAGGAATTATATAGGCACAGAGGTCAGACCTATAGTTTAAGATTAGCGTGGGAAACGACAATCTTAAATGCAAAGTCTATTTTTTGGTCTGTGAATTTGAAGTGATTATATAGGTATATAATTTAGAATTATTGTTTAGAATTAGCATATACATCGATAAACTTATATACCAAGTCTGTTATTGTGTTTAAAAGAATTATATAGGCACAGCGTTTAGAACTATCGTTTAGGGTTAGCTTGGGCAGCAATAATCTTAAATGTCAGCTCTCATTTGCCAGAATAGAAAGTTAGTTTAGAAAGTCAGTTTTTGGCTGGGTGACGGAAGCAGACAGACGCAAAATGATATCTGGTCGTCCGAGGCCATTTCTCCAGGCGTGTTTGTTTTAACTTGAGATTGAATAAAGAGGTCTACAAGGAAAACGAAA
Organism: Doryteuthis pealeii; assembly: GCA_023376005.1. Taxonomy (NCBI): domain Eukaryota; kingdom Metazoa; phylum Mollusca; class Cephalopoda; order Myopsida; family Loliginidae; genus Doryteuthis; species Doryteuthis pealeii. The sequence continues at coordinate 73,169,785 of CM042147.1, read as the reverse complement.
TTGTCTTGTGTTCATTAATAAAAGCAAATACGAACACAGACAAGAAAAATCCCAAGAAGAAAAGGAAGATCAAAAGAACAGAGAACTCAGCCCAGATCCATACACAGATAGACAACCAATCCAGTTTAGAAGGAGTAGAAGTAGCAAAACTATTGTTAGGTTCCAGACCTAATGAAATTCTAGAGTTACCCCCCTTGATCAGTAAGGGACAGATGCCTCCCTTGAAAGTTACATAATCGGAGCTAGGGACGGAAATTCGCCATGATATACATAGATTGGGATACGAGCTAGCTGGTCGCATATAAGTTGAACTGTTTATTCACTTTTAGGGTAGAATCATTTCTCAACTCTGTGTGAAATAACATATTATTAATTTTCTACAACCTGGTCTTATATTTTCATTCAATGCTCCGAGTTTTATTTGTATGTAAAAACATAAGATAAAAAAGAAAGATAAGTATATTAACATAAGATAAAAATAGAAAGGTAAGTATATTATGCAACATCAAGGTAGAAAAATATATGTATTTACCCATCCCTCCCCCTTCCGCACAAGCGGGTTGTGACACAAGGTTAATGTTTAAACGGAATTTATCATTAATATTATTTGTATTATTCGAACTATTGTCCTCATCTTCATTGTTATCTGTACAACTTTTCGGTCGATGTGCACCCCGGCTTTCTTCAGGTATTTCTTGTCGGACTTGGGAACCTTTTTTTCGAACTTTCTTGTCGTAATCGGGAACCTTCATGTCGTAATCGGGAGCCATCACGGAACTTTGAACCTAACACTTTATTCAGTCCACGGTGGTTTCCGGTTCTCATTCCGCTAACCATAGCTAGGGTACAGGTGTTAAGCTTGTGTTAATTATCATTCTACGACAAGAAGGTTCCCGAGTCCGAGAGGTTTCCCGATTCCGAGAAGGTTCCTGTGTGCGACAAGAAATATCTGAAGAAGACCGGAGGGCACATCGACCGAAACGTTGTACTGATAACAATAAAGATGAGGACAATTGTCAGAATAATACAAATAATACTAATTATCAAGCCTCATCTAAAAAAAATTCAGAGAAATAGGAATTTATCATGTTTGATTTCAGTTTTCCTTTTTCTAGACCAGTTATAATACCAACATTAAAGATTCCGGACCACATTACCTTTAGGCACCCCTTTTTGATCTCGATTAAGAAAGGACATGTTTTTCATTTCACCGTCAATATCCGGTTTTTTTATTAGGGGTTAGTGTTAGGGGTTAGTTTTATAATTTTTTAAAAATCTAAAAATCGTCTGTTAAAACAACCGGATATTGACGGTGTAAATGAAAAACATGTCCTTTCTTAATCGAGATCAAAAAGGGGTGCCTTAAGATCATATGGCCCAAGATCTCAATCTGTTCCACTATTTACCCATAGCTGGAAGGAGAATAGATGGTTCCGTGTATATAAAGGTATTATACGGGCACAGAAATTAGAATTATTGCTTAGGATTGGCGTAGACAGCGATAACCGTAGATACAAATTATGTTTGCGTTTGTTTTTTAAAGGAATATATACAGCCAGAGGTGGGGCGTGGCGTAGTGGCTAACTTGCTGGACAGCGACATCGTAGTAAGCGAGTTCGATCTCTAGTCGCGCTATTACGTTCACTTTCAGACAACAACAACAAAAAAAAAACATTGGGAAAGGTATGAAATCTATGGGTTGAATAGTACCGCTACTGTTCTTCTACAATGATAATTTTAGTATTAAATAACCCACGGAAGTTGATACGCCATTGAGCAAAGGAACCAAACCAAATCATATAGCCACGGTCGTTATTCAGCACATTTTATCTTTTTATTTTTTTTATAGCGATAAGTTATGTTATCAGATCTGTCATCGTATTCAATCCAATAAGCATGGTATTTTTAAAAAGATCATATGATACATATCTCGTCCCAGTAGATGAATGTAATAGTTAGGGATGGAGGCCGTTGGGCGCACATAATTTCCCTTTTACACGTCATTTTATGATTCTAATTATTATCCACCTCGACATTCCGGCATTTAGATGCTCCCCTTTTTCGTTTTACTCTGATGTATCTTCTTCTGATCTTAATGAGACTGGCCTAGTATTTCAGGCACCGGCGTATGGAAATTACAGGATATTTTTCCACAAAGAATCATCCGTAATTTTCGTATTAAACATTAATTTATAAAGTGGTACCTTGAATTACGAGTTCAATGCGTCCTGCTTATGGCTCAGATACCTTGTATATCAAATCAACTTTCCCCTATTGAAATAAACTGAAATCCCATTAATTCGTCCCAGCCCCAAACACCCTGTTTTTGCTACGTTTTTTAAATAAGAAAATAGCAGTTTTTAAACATTAATGGCTAAACTTGCACAAAGGTGTTAAAATTAGGGTGACCCAGAAAAAATAGAACCCAAATTATTTATTTTCCCAGTAAACTAACCTTAACCCCCAACCCCAAACTTAACCCTAACCCCTAAGCCCAACCCAGACACCTAATCCTAACCCTAAACCCCCTAGTTAAAATTAACAGTTTTATTACAAAATTTGTGGGTTCTGTTTTTTCTGGGTTACCTGTATACAGGGTGACCCAGAAAAAACAGAACCCAAATTATTTATTCATTTGCCCATTAAACTAACCCTAAACCCCAACTATAACCCTAATCCTAACCCTAACTCTAACCCGAACCCTAAACCCTAACCCTAGATCCCCATAGTTAAAATTAACAGTTTTATAACAAAATGTGTGGGTTCTGTTTTTTCTGGGTCACCCTAATTTTGACACCTTTGTGCAAGTTCAGCCTAATATATATAGTGGTACTTTGAATTACGAGTTCAATGCGTCCCGCTTATAACTCAGTTTCCTTTTATATCAAATCAACTTTCCCTATTGAAATAAACTGAAATCCCATTAATTCGTCCCAGCCCCAAACACCCTAGTTTTTGTTACGTTTTTTTTTAATAAGAAAAATAACACTATATTGTTTAAAAACATAATAAAATAGAATGTAATGAATTATGTGCTGTAATATATTTCAATGTTTAATTTTTAATGAATAAAATTTTTCTTTGGTGTGATAATTTGAAAAACTTAAATGTTTTTAGTGAACTTATTAAGATAAGCGTGTCTGAAGCTCGCTCGTGCCTCAAATTTCAGCTAGCAACACAAAGCAAAAATTGACCGTGTATTAATTCGTAACTCGGAAAATTCGTATGTTGGGGTAATCGTAAGTCAGGGTAACGCTATATATATATATATATATATTATATATATATATATATATATATATATTATGGACTCTTCCGTCGATTTTCGACGTATGAGGGTTCATACACACAATGAACACCCACACAGTGATTTGTTTATAATGGTGAAGGCTTGTGTTGGACCATCCACACTTTTTGGCACAGTCGATAGGAAAGAATTGGTGCATCAAGGGTTGCCATAAACCCAATCAACGACCGACATCAGGAATTTTGAATTCAGAGTTATCCCTCTCCTAGACTGGTTACCTACTACATATATATATATGACAGACGTATGGCCTATATATTTAACTAATACAAATGAAAGAAAGTATTGAAAAAATTAAATGTATCTACGCTTGAAGGCCGTATGAATGAAGCATGAGAAAAGATAGGTAATTATGAACTTTTGTTTAGTAAATTAGGGTGTCCCAGAAAAAACAGAACCCACAAATTTTGTAATAAAACTGTTAATTTTCCCATTAAACAAATAAATTAGGGTTTAAGGTTAGGGTTAGGCTTTAGGGTTTAGGGTTAGTTTGATGGGAAAATAAATAAATAATTTGGGTTCTATTTTTTCTGGGTCAGCCTGTACTTTTTTCCTTCTTTTCATCTTTTAATTATGTTCGATTGAAACAGATAAGCGTTATCGCTTCCGCGTATTCTCTCTCTCTCTCTCTCTCTCTCTCTCTCTCTCTCTCTCTCTCTCTCTCTCTCTCTCTCTCTCTTTATATCTTCCCTACTTTCTTTCTTTCTTTCTTAGTATATTTTTCTGTGTAGCATAATAATAAAAACGGAATGGTCAATTATTTCGCTGAGGGGACGACACTTCATATTTTAAAATGAGTGAAATAAGAATTCGGCAGACAATCAGGCTTTGCATTTTTGCATTTCAACTTGGACGATTTAGACGGTCTCATTTTTAACCAGAGGGTGTTGCAAGATGATAACGGTCGTACAATTCAGGAACACGAGTATTAATATATAGATAAGAGTAATAAGAATACAACTATTTAACAAACAAATGGCTGCTGTATCCATTGTCATTTTTTAAATAGGCTAGGTTTGTCAAAAGGCGTAACTACACGTAACAACTGTATTGTTTTTATAACTACGGAATTAAGTAGAGTTAAATTATATTCATTGATTCGCTTTCTAATTTAATGAGAATTCCTTTTTTTATTTTGTTATAAAGTTAATTTTGTTTGTTTTAATGTTAATTTAATCGCCAGCTTTCTTTTTTGTGAGTGGCTTTCGGTCAATGAACTGAGTGAGTACGCACGCACACACACACACACACACACACACACACACACATAGAGAGAGACACACGCATATATATATATATATATATATATATATAAGATTTTTTGATGTTTTTTTTTTGTTTTTTTTAGAAGCATTGTTGTTAAATAAAGTATATATTATTATTTATATTTTTGCTTGAAGGCAATTACAATACGTATATCGTATAAAATTCGATAATTATAGAAAATAACCATGACAAGTGAATTTCGCAAATGATTATGCGATGCTAGAACATGGTACAGTCTGTTTCAACTTTATTAAGTCTCATCAGCGATGTATACTAACGATTTCCCTCCGACAGAAATATCGAATTTTATACTATATACGCATTGTAATTGCCTTCAAACAAAAACATAAATAATAATATATACTTTATCCAACAATGCTTCTAAAAAAATAAGAAAAAAAACATCCAAAAATCTTATTTCCTTCACCGGGGCATGGGTCTGGTTTATTGTTATTTACTCAACGTCCGCGTACCTCATATGGTAAAGACGTGCTATTATCATTGACAGGTTAATTTCGCAGGGATTGTACGATGCGGACTGTTGGCCGAGCGGTAAAGCCACAGACTTTGCATGCTGGACTACCGGTTTCGATTTCTGTCAGTGGGAAATCGTTAGTATACAATACAACTGCATGCTTTAACACAAAAATATCATAAAATGTGTTCTTAATAATGATTAAGTTCATTTCAGATAATTTTATGCTAGGAATTTAGCCAACTGACTTTCAATTTGAAAGAAGACGGTAGCCATTTCGAAAGTGTCCGTGCGAAATATACAAATCTTAGAATCGCTTCGAAAACAATACAACTGCATGCTTTAACACAAAAATATCATAAAATGTGTTCTTAATAACAATTTTATTAAATGCGCATGCACAATTTTATGCTAGGAATTTTTAACAACTAAAGGTGAAAATTACCCAAAATTTTGTTATAAATGATTTTCATGGTGTGCAGTAGGGCCAGCCAACTGCACTAAATTGCCGTAATTGAACTGAAAAATGTCAGCATTGATGGAACTTTCTGAAATGTTGTTCTTGCAAGAAGGCAAGTCTTCCTATAATACCGAAGGAGGAATATTGCTATGAAAATGACAGACGCTATGACAGACGTCAAAACAGGAAGAAGAAAAAAAAAACAGTAATTTATGAGGAAGTGCGTCCCGGTCTCCTGCCTCAAAAATTGCTGCCCGGTGACTATTAAAATAACGACCCCAGCTATGGTATTACTTGAAAGAAAACAACCAGGGCGTGGTAAATACAATTAACATTAAAACAAATAAGAATGAACTTGATGACAAAAGTAAAGATCTTTCATTAGATTAAACCAATTTTATCATTTTCTTCTTTTTATTTCAGTATCTGGAATTGCGATTCAGCAAGAGTCTACGTCTCTGGGGATCGATCATCTACTGTGCTCTCATGGTAAGTAGGATCTTCAGTTGTCTTTCACTCAAGTCTGAGCGTCAAGTCTCTTCTGGTCTCTAAGTGCACCAACCACAATTGGTATCACTTTCACTTTCATATTCCACAGCTTTTTCAATTCTCTGGCAAGGTCCAGGTATTTATCCATCTTTTCATTTTTCTTCAGCATCACTCTGTGATCTGCTGGAACCGCAAAGTCCACCAGTTGACACGTTCTCTTTTTTTCTCTTTTTTTTTTAAATCAACACTAGGTTTGGTCTCCTGTCTGGGATAGGCTGATCTGTATTATTATTATTATTATTATTATTATTATTATTATTATTATTATTATTATTATTATTATTATTATTATTACCTTGAACTTAGTTTTCAGTTTTACTTTCGCTTTCTTACAATCCCATAGCGGGTCTTTACCCAATAATTAGGGTGAGGGAAGAATAGATATTATATGCCTTTAATATTTTTGTTTTTGCTGTTTTTTTGTTTACCCCCCCCCCACACGCACACACTTTTGTTTCCTTTTTAGGGTATTACTTTCCTACTTACATTGATAGTACCTTACTTAGGAAATGGACAGATGATAAAAATATTATTATTATTATTATTATTATTATTATTATTATTATTATTATTATTATTATTAATTGCTTACTTACCGATCACAAAACTATTTATGGCTTCTTTTTAACGTATTGGTAAAAAATGTGAGCAAAGTGGTCTGCTGTACCTTTCTATATTAAAGGCGTAGATTGTTGCTTCTAATATCATTTAACATTTTAGACAATTTTATAAAATAAAAAAAATATGAATAGAAAAATTGAATAGATTAAAAACGAATAAAATTTCGGAAAACTTGAACCAGAAATTGATTTAAAATATTACTGAAAAAACTATCAATTTGAACTTTATATGTGTTTTGTAACAAGATATGCTTTAGAGGAATAATATTGATTATATATATATATATATATATATATATATATATATATATATATATATATATATATATGAGAAGTAAACACACAAACGATGTGTTTTGATATGGCTTTTTTTAGCCGACAATAGCTCTGCTGATGAGGCCTAATAGGCCGAAATGTACGTACAGAGATTGATTTTTCTCGATTTGTTTAGCCTTACATTTGAATAGGTATTCCCGCCTAATTAATTAATTATTAATTAATAAACTTTCAAAATTAGGTACGACTTTAATTAAGCACATATTCTCCCAAATATATATATATATATATATATATATATATATATATATATATATATATATATAAGAGAACTTTAATACATCAGAAATAAATTTACTTCGGCTACTTTTGCCTCTTCAAGTCTCATTTATATGTATTTACGCCAAATCTTTATATGTACTTTTAAGTTATCAATTTTGGTTGGATCCTAGCACGATTAAACCACCCACCCGCATATATTATATATATATATATATATATATATATATATATATATATATATATATGTGTGTGTGTGTGTGTGTGTGTGTGTGTGTGTGTTTGTATGCGTGTATGTGCTTGTGTGTCAGGAAGGCGTAGAGATAAAGTCAACGGCACTTGGTAACTGTCAATTCTTCACCTGTAGAGAAACAGACAGTTACCAACCGCCGTTGACTTTATGTCTACGCTACTCTAACTTATAAAGTAAAGTCGTCGTGGGTGGCCTAAAGTCGGTATCAGCCAGACAGCGAGGGGGTCTATCCCCTTTTCAATTGCGCTAGACCAAGGAGATTGTTTCGGCGACTGAAACTGAACGCCACACCTACCATCAGCTCCTCACAGATCCTGTGCTACTCATACGCTGAGTTGGTGAGGGTCGGTATCGAACCAGGAACCTTGTGGTTTCTAGTCGGACGCTCTACTCGACTGAATCAAACCGGCCCTATGATATCATTTGTATATTGTAACCAAACCGTGGAATTTCCCCGAAATTAACGAGTTAAGTATTAAAAATCTAGGTTAAATATATCAATCCGTTTTATTTATTTATTTATTTTTACCTGACGCCATTATTTTTTAACTTTAAGATCTGACGCGCATGCGTTATCGATGTCAGGGTCAGAGGATGAATTGGAAGGTGAGATTTTGCTGTGAATGAGAACGCATAATTATAGCCAACATTTATACAGTTCCAAGTCATGGAACCAGATGTTGACGTAATGTAATCCTTGCACGGCGGAGAGGCGTGTTAATGAGAATTTAATAAGAGGATCAACCTGGGAAATTGTGACTCATGGGAGTCACGTGACATAATCTGCTCGTCGCTATTCATTCTTTCTCTCATTCGTCTTCTTCTTCCTTCTTTTCTTTCTTTCCTTCCTTCCTCTTTTCATTTTCTCTGCGGAAACATTTCGCGTTTATTGGTTTTGGTTGTGGTTTCTTCGTTTAACGGCATACCAACCTTCGTGGGTTATTTAATGCCAAAGCCCCATTGTAAAAAGAACAGAAGTGGTATTATTTAACCCATAGATGTGAGAATAAGGTCCATACCTTCCCCAAGGGTATTAGTCAGAAAGTGAACATAATAGCGCGACTGGTGTTCGAACACGCTTACTACGACGTCGCAGTCCAGCACATTAACCACTACTTCACTTCAACGTAATTTCTTACTGTATCATTAGTCAATAAATGTTCCTCAAGATGAGGGGTCCCCAACCTTTTTCAGCTCATGGCCCACTTTGAAACCAGAATTTTTTTGTGGCACATGAAATTATTATAACAGAAAAAAATATTTCCATTTTACATAAGATAATTATTCAATCAAGATACAACCATATTGACACACACACTTTATCTCAAGTATCTAAACTACATGTACCTTTCAATTCCAATTTAACGACTATTTATTATCAATATTTAATTTTGCAATTTTCCTATATATGTATGTATGTATGTGCAAAAAACCACAAAGCTTTTCCGTTTTAATCTTAGACGATGATTTGCAATTTTAACCGCTCTAAGTTCATCATCTTATTCAATTGGTATATAGAGGCGTATCAGGGCCGTAAATCCTCCCCATTATCCCCTACCGTGAATTAGTTGATATCTTACTTTCTAGAAAATATAAATTTCCCACATATATGATCGGATGTTGTATATAAAAATGTATGCTCTGAAATCATATATTATATATTAGTTATAATATTTCCTTGGGTCACCTGAAATTTGCTGTGGTCCATTTTGGCCATGTACCCATAGGTTGGGAACCACTGCTCTAGATCAATGGTGGCCTGTCGACGGGGCTTAGAATATGCTAACTATATCCCTGCAGAGGGATAAGACCATCCTAAAGGGTTATTCTGGGTAGGCCACTAAACTGCATATGATGGGGGAGCCTCAAGTTCTAGATATATGGAGGATGTGGAGAATCCCTTCATTTCTTTTACTCCCAGGTCCACTCTTATTCTGAGTGGTAGTACCTGTTAGGATACCATCAATGGGGAAAATAGTTATGTTTATAAATTACTCGTGTTCCATTGGAATACTGGGTACCATATAACTATACATTATTTGTCTAATAGTAATAGATAGGAAGCACTGTTTACAATTGTTCTTTTTCAAGGAAACCAATAGTGATAAGTCTTTTCATGTTCAAGAAGACTGTCAACATGACCTTTACTGACCGCTGTGTCCATGACATTTTCTTTACCGGAGAGTCAGTTTTTGACTAAAACATGCTTCTCCGTACATATCACATTCATCTGTAAATTTCACATCGTTTTCACTTCTCAGCCACTAAAACTTTTGATGACAAATCTCTGTTCAATCCTGGAGCACTCTATTTGATTTGGTGCCATTTTGGGACCATATGACCTTTAGGCACCCCTTTTTGATCTCGAT
>CM042147.1:73134931-73154931 GCA_023376005.1 Doryteuthis pealeii | reverse complement strand
AAAATAATAAATTTCTTCAAACACTGTTTGTTTGAGTTTTCTTTTACAGAGTATAAATATACATGCGTCACGGATTCGAACCTATTAACTTATGGACCCAGAACACAAGCAAAATATTTTTTATACAATATTTTCTTTGATTAAATAAATACGATTTTGCTGTACATTAAAGAAAAGTATTTATTTTACATTTTATAAATTTTTAAAATTCCCTGAAAAATAAAATAAAAATGTAGACAATAGGAACTTTTAATATAAAATTCTTTTGAAAATAATCTAACAATTAAAAAACAACAACAAAAAAGAAAAAGATACATATTTTTTCTTATTTACGAGATTTAAGTTTCAATGTTTAAGATGCCCTATTTCCAAAGCCGATTCATTAGTGAATTATCTTTTTTTACATATGTTTCATCATTAAATTGTCTTTCGAAAAATGTAAAATTTATTTATGTACAAAAAAAATTTAAAAAAACAAAAAAACTTGGTACGGGAGATCAACGCGCGAAACATATTGGTGCATATCGCATTAATGCCTTCTGGCCCCTTGCCCTAAAAAACGCTACATGATGCCTTCTGAAAATTCGAACCGTGCTATTTATGAACTTCCTACCTGGGTAAAGAAGAACAATTTTCTCATAAATTCCTACAATAAAATAAATTGAACCCTCATTTTATGTCTGTGTTTTTGCAATAAATGTTTTATTTTTCTTGCACCCATTATTTTACAATACTAAATATATTTTCTTGGAGATAGCACCATATATATTTATAATATGCCTAGACTACATAAGTAAACATCATTAGATGTTATAAATAATTTTTTTTAAAAAAGGCAAGAAGCAGGCAATATTCTGCACCGAATGCAGCATGGAACATCACCCTCTATGTAAACTCCGATAAAACCAAGTTCATGTGTTTTTAAAATTAAGGAGGCATCTCCACGTTCGATGATAAACCCTGGAAATTGGTGTTACAATTAACGTACCTAGGTAGTAATATCTTATCTAAAGAAAGCCATGTTAATCAATGCATAGTGAAAGGCATGGTCTTCCATGGACTATCAGTCATATAGAAATCTGATCTCATTGACAAGTTAAAGCAACAATTCTTCACAACCATAGCTGTATCATTGCTACTGTACAACTGTACCACTTGGACACTAACATAGCCCCTAGAGAATAAGCTACATGGGAACTGCACAAGAATGCAGTATGTAATTTCAAAAAAGTTGTGGAAGCAACACCCCATGAGAAAGCAGCTGTATGGCCACTTGCCACTTATCACACAAACAAGTAAAAATGCTGGACACTGCTGGAGAATCAAGGACAAACTCATGATGTTTTTGTATGGAAACCAGCAGACAGGCACGCCAGTGTGGACCGTTGTGCAAAGATGTACATTGACAAACTCTGTGCAGATATTGGATGCTGTGAAGAGGACCTCTTGAGAACAATGATTGATAGGGTAGGGTTGGCTAGAGATTGTCATGGATATCCATGATTAAAGTCCTACTTACCTTTAATTACAAATTAACTAACCAAGTGACCCTTCTCTTGTTCTTCCTTTGGTCATTTGAAAATGTTTACTCCAGTTTAAATAACTTATTTGGACAGTTTGGGAAAACTTTAAATTAGTGAAATAATATTATCATGTGATTTTTTCCAACAATCTAAACCGAGCACAATGGGTGACCCAACGGGTCACGTATTTTCTAGTATATATATAATCTTCATACAATGACTGCTATTTACACAGTAGCATTGCAACCAACAAAGCCTTCATCAGATGATGACTCTGGGTTCAGGCATGGTTTCGGGGCCGAAGCATCATTACCACTAACCCAGAGCGCCCCAGCAGTATCTCACGATACCACCAGACTTTGTCGGTTTGATGTCACAAAATAGGACTGCCATATCCACGCTGATGCGGTTAGAGCTTTCTCCTGGATCTTATTTAAGTATTTCCTTTTGTCTGGTAGAGAAAGTCCAAGTTTAGACAAAAATGCCGAGGTTGAGTTGGCAATAAACCCCCGACATCCGACCTCAATGGGAAATACATCCGTGATCCATCCGTTTCTGGCGCATTGTTCACGTAGGTCTTCATACTTTTCCAACTTCCGCTGATGGAATATATATATATATCAAAATCCGTCGCATACGACATCACGTCATTATAAATGTTTTCTCCACCGCGTTTGAACACTTTCTTCACGTTATTTTTTCGAACATTTCGAAAATTCTCTGCGTTCCAATGAATTTCATTAAAAAAAAATTAGGATTTACTCTGAGGAAAGTCGATGTTTCTTTGTGTGCAGAACATTTCTATATTTTTTCTGTTATTATTATTTTATTTCATTTTGTTATTGAAAAATAATAATAGATAAAATAATGTACACATGGATAAACTCCTGACCGAAACACGTGTAAGTTGAATTAATTAAAATAATCCTATCTTATCCATTCAATACTTTCTTTCCTTTATTTCTCTTTTCAACACACACACACACACACACACACACACACAGATATATATATATATATATATATATATATATATATATATATGGAGAAAAGTAGACAAACACGGGATGTTATGGAAACTGGATGTTTATTGTCGACGATGCAACGTTTCGGCCATTTAGACCATCATCAGGATCAAAGCCCAGTTCTAGTTTTCAGAATGGTGAAAAATAGTAGGTTGTCAGTATTTTTCACCATTCTGAAAATGTCTTTCATTGAAGCTAGAACTGGGCTTTGGTCCTGATGATGGTCTAAATGGCCGAAACGTTGCATCGTCGACAATAAACATCCAGTTTCCATAACATCCCGTGTTTGTCTACTTTTCTCCACATATTGTCGGATTAACCTCCTCACATTTCTCCCATAGCCATATCCAAACACACCGTGTTTACAACTAATCGTATATATATATATATATATATATATATATATATATATATATATATATATATATATATATAGAGAGAGAGAGAGAGAGAGAGAGAGAGATAGAGAGAGATAGAGAGAGAGAGGGGGGAGATAGAGAGATTGATAAGCAGAGAGAATGAGTGAGAAATATGACCCTCCTCTAGATCTGTCCACAGAGTGTTGCTATAATTTTAGCTGTAAGGTCAAATCCCATCCTAATACATTTAGTGAGAGAATCGCATAGATAATGGAACGTATAAAGCAGTCAGTATCCTTCTAAATTGTCCAGTAATAGTTTTGCTAACATTAACAAGGATATAATAAAAGTTCAGCTTATATTGCCTGTTAAAAACTAATATAAGTTGCAATATTAAAAAAAAGACAAAAAAAAAACGTTAACGTGGATGACGATAGAACTTACATTAATAAATTATGTCACCACGAACACATTTTTTTGCAACTGTCGCCAACCAACAAATTAACCTTGTAAATTCCATGACTCACAACCTTTGTCGTTTGTGGTCCAAAGGACACAATATTTTTTTTTAATTTACTTAAAATTAGGTGTCTAACAATACTTTATAATTAACCCCTAAGGTTATCTGGTGTTGTCTGGGAAAGTGCTCTGAGATAGATAGACAGATAGAGAGTTAGATTGTTAGAAAGGGGGTGATTAAAAGAAAACAAAAAGAAAAACAGGAGGGAAAGAGAAAGAAAGAAAGAAAGAAAGAAAGAAAGAAAGAAAGAAAGAAAGAAAATGAATAAAATATGAAATTGAAGGAAAGCGATAGAATACGTAAAAAAAGTAAAGAAAGAAAGAGAGAAAGAAATAACCAGAGTGAAAGAAAGAAAGAAAGAAAGAAAGAAAGAGAAAGAAAGAAAGAAAGAAAAAGAAAGAAAGAAAGAAAGAAAGAAAGAGAGTAAATAAAATAACGAAATAGAAGGAAAACGATAGAATAAGTAAAAAAAACAGTAAGGAAAGAAAGAAAGAGAGAAAGAAATAACCAGAGTGAAAAAAAGAAAGAAAGAAAGAAAGAAAGAAAGAAAGAAAGAGAGTAAATAAAATAACGAAATAGAAGGAAAGCGATAGAATAAGTAAAAAAAAAACAGTAAGGAAAGAAAGAAAGAGAGAAAGAAATAACCAGAGTGAAAGAAAGAAAGAAAGAAAGAAAGAAAGAAAGAAAGAAAGAGAAAGAAAAAAGAAAGAAAGAGAGTAAATAAAATAACAAAATAGAAGGAAAGCGATAGAATAAGTAAAAAAAACAGTAAGGAAAGAAAGAGAGAAAGAAATAACCAGAGTGAAAGAAAGAAAAAAGAAAGAAAGAAAGAAAGAAAGAAAGTAAATAAATAACGAAATAGAAGGAAAGCGATAGAATAAGTAAAAAAAAACAGTAAGGAAAGAAAGAAAGAGAGAAAGAAATAACCAGAGTGAAAGAAAGAAAAAAAGAAAAAAGAAAGAAAGAAAGAAAGAAAGAAAGAAAGTAAATAAAATAACGAAATAGAAGGAAAGTGATAGAATAAGTAAATAAAAAAAAACAGTAAGGAAAGAAAGAGAGAAATAAATAACCAGAGTGAAAGAAAGAAAGAACGAAAGAAAGAAAAGAAAAAGAAAGAAAGAAAGAAAGAAAGAAAGAAAGAAAGACACAAACGAATAGAGATGGATGGACAGAAAAATAAATGTATCAAGGAGTAAATAAAGATATTGAAAGAACGAAGCGGAGAGAGAGAGAGAGAGAGAGAGAGAGAGAGAGAGAGAGAGAGAGAGAGAGAGAGAGAGAGAGAGCAATAAGAAAGTTAAGAAAGAAAGAGAAAAAGAGAAGAAATATTGAAATAAATAAAGCATGTAAAACACAGAAACTAATATTAAAAAAAAGAAAGAAAAAAATCTTTATTTTTGTCATTCGCTTGTATTTTCCATTATTCATGTCTGAAGGAGATGCACGTGCGTTATGGTTTCCGGCATAGAAAATGGAATCGGTAAGCCGAGTTCAAATATTTGCCGACGTTTTTATGTACTCACTTCGCTCTAATAATATCAGAAAGGCATGGATTGATCTCCTCTCGTCACACCCCAACTATGGGTAACATTTTCTCCCCTTTCTTTGTTTAATTATGTTCCATTAAAACAGATTAGCGTTATCGCTTTCGCGCATTCCCCCTTTTCTTTCTTTCTTATATTTTTTCTGTATAGCATGTCATTTTTTCTTCCCCTTCTTTCTTTATGAATAAAAGCGGAATGGTCCATCATTTATATGAGGTTACGACACCTATAAGAAATAAAAATGCGGTGGATAAGCAACACCAGATAATCAGGATCCAGGTTAGCTCAGTCGGTAGAGCGTTCGGCTAGAAACCACATGGTTCCTGGTTCGATACTGGCCCTTGCCAACTCAGGGAATGAGTAGCACAGGGATCTGTACGGTAAAGTGAGGAGCTGATGGTAGGTGTGGTGCTCCACCTCAGATGCTAAAATAATCTCCTTGATCTCGCGCTATTGAAAAGGGGATAGACTCCCTCGCTGTCTGGCTGATACCGACATTAGGCCGCCCCGACGACTTTAATTTTTAACTTTTATATATATATATATATGTATATATATATATATATATATATATATATATATATTATATTGTTTGGTTTAGCTCAGTCGATAGAGCGTCTGCCTCGGAACCAGAATGTTCCTGGTTGAATACCAGCCCTCGCCAACTCAGTCCATGAGTAGCACAGGGATCTGTGCGGTAAAGTGAGGAGCTGATGTTAGGTGCGGCGCTTCACCTCAGATTCTAAAAAATCTCCTTGGTCTAGTCAAAAGGGGATAGACTCCCTCGCTGTCTGGCTGATACCGATTTTAGGCCACCCCGATGACTTTTTACTTTTATATTCAACGATAAAGAGTGCTCAAATATCAGTGATAGAGCATGTATGTCTTAGTTCGGATAGCGTAGTGACTGTCAGTTTCTCGTCTTTGTAATCATCAGACCGATGATGATTGTATAGACGAGAAACTGAAAAAGAAAGAGAAAAGAAAGAAAGAAAATACATCAACACCAAAACATGAAAAAAAAAAGAAAAAAAAGGACAAAAGAGGAAAGATTGAATGAATGAGATAAGGGAAGATAAAAAGAAGAAAAGAAAAGAGAGGAAGAAAGAGAGGAAAAGAAAGAAAGGAAAATAAAGAAGGAAAGTGGAAGAAGGGAAGATGAAGGAGAAAAGAAGGAAAAAGTAAAGAGTGAAAGAAAAAAGGAAAAAAGAAATGAGGAAAAAGAAACGATTCTGAAACAGAAAAAAAAAAACGGAAAAGGAAAAATAAATAGATAAATAGATAAATAAATAAATAAATAAAGAAAGAAAGAAAGAAAGACATAAAGTAAAGAAGAAAAGAAGGAAATGAAATAGAAGAGAAAGAAAGAAAGAAAAAAGAAATAATGAAAGAAAGACATAAAGTAAAGAAGAAAAGAAGGAAATGAAATAGAAGAGAAAGAAAGAAAGAAAGAAAGAAAGTAAAGAAAGAAAGAAAGAAAGAAAGAAAGTAAAGAAAGAAAGAAAGAAAGACATAAAATAAAGAAAAGAAGGAAAGAAAATAGAAGAGAAAGAAAGAAAGAAAGAAAGAAAGAAAGAAAGAAGAAAGACACAAAGTAAAAAAAGAGGGAAATAAAATAGAAGAGAAAGAAAGAAAGAAAGAAAGAAAAAAGAAATAATGAAAGAAAGACATAAAGTAAAGAAGAAAAGAAGGAAATAAATTAGAAGAGAAAGAACGAAAGAAAGAAAGAAAGAAAGACATAAAGTAACGAAGAAAAGAAGGAAATAAAATAGAAGAGAATGAAAGAAAGAAAGAAAGAATGAAGAAAGAAAGAAAGAAAGAACAAAAGATATAAAGTAAAGAAGAAAAGAAGGAAATAGAATAGAAGAGAAAGAAAGAAAGAAAGAAAGAAGAAAGATGGAAATGAAATAGAAGAGAAAGAAAGAAAGAAAGAAAGAAAGGAAGACATAAAGTAAAGAAAAGAAGGAAATAAAATAGAAGAGAACGAAAGAAAGAAAGAAAGAAAGAAAGAAAGAAGTACATAATAGAGAGCATCAACACGGATCTTGACAAAGTCCCCAGTTTTCACAATTGTACTTAATCTGTTCCATATGCTAGATGTCCTATTATTTTTTTTTTGAGAGAGAGAGAGAGAGAGAGAGAGAGAGAGAGAGAGAGAGAGAGAGAGAGAGAGAGAGAGAGCAGCTTAAATGCAGGAAGTCATAACCACTTCAATGAAGTGTTTAAAAAAATCCCAACATTTTCTTCTTTATCTTCATTTCTACACATACCGCAAAGTGCAGTCGTCTTTGCCCAACAAACCCTTCATCTGGCTAACATTCCCTCACACAATAACATTCCAAAAATTCCTGTAGATTTCCAATGACTATTCTGGAAAAAACAAATTAGCTTAACACTGCTATATAATCCATAAACTATATTTCAATTCATAGTAAATTGTCGCTCATAAATGTGTACAATTCCACCAAAGTTATTTTCTCCTAAACTAAATATACCAGGATTTAAAGCGGAACATTATACAAATCAAACGAATATCATTAGGTATTATTCATTACCAAATTCTAGACCATTGAAACTCACCAAAAATACTGTTGCATAGCTATCTTCCTACCTGCGCTGCTATCATGTTTTTATTCTTTTATCTTCCATCGGGTTTTTTTTTCTCGGACTGGGTGTCTTTTTGATTCTGGGTTCCATTTTCTGTTCTTGTCATTTTCATGGAGACAACACGGATACCTTTTTTTTTTGAAAATGACAAGAAGTGATATTGTTAGGTATTACTGGGGCGTCTCGGCTGGTCGTAATGATATTTTGGGCGTGAAACTATCCTTGACTCCGGAATCATCAACTGATGAAATCTTGGAGGCAAACATATTTTTCTTTCTCTGCTAATATATTTATAATGCGTGATATGCTTGAGCATGCGTACTCTACTGCTTGGCATTTGAGTAGATAACTCCATTTTCTCGTTTTCATATGCATTACTGATTTTGTTTGCCTTTATTATTTTTATCATTCGAACTTTGTTTTTCTTTTCATTATCTTCTTTCACCGGTTTCTTTTTTTATGGCTATTCTCTTTCTCTTTATCTCTTTCTAACTGTCATATCGGTTGTGCAATGAATGGGGTAGAGCATTCGCCTAAGTCAATTTGGTTTGGTTTGTTTTGTTTTACGGCATATCAACCTCAGTGGGTCATTTAATGCCGATAAAGTTTTGAAATAAATCAATTCTTAATGGATAATACAATTTTTTTATAAATACATTTTTCTATTTAACCCATAGATGGGACCCTAACAGGTACTACCACTCCGGATTAGAGTGGACCAGGGAGCAATGGTGATGAAGGGGTGCTCCACATTCCCCAAACCTCCAAAACTGGAACCTCACCATCAGATAGAGTTTAACGTCATTCCCAGGACATGTAGACCCGCAGCCACCGCCTTCTAGCACCCATATGATAAAAAGGGGTTGGGGCTTGCCATAAGGGCAATAGGGTTGGAAAAATCATATAGGTGCTAGGGCTTGACGTGACAAAAGTCAATTTGGAAAAGAGTCCATACAAGAGATATACAAGTACCATCCGATGTGCATGTTCAACTTGTAATTGACCTCTGTCGCCTCTATGCAAGGACTAACATATGTTTATGCATAAATGACAAGTTACTCCCGCCGTTTACCCGCGCTTGGTTGAATTTCTTCACTTTGACATTCAGAGCACTGGGCAGATATCACATCGTGTCTGTACGGGTCGACCGGCCACACGATGCTTTGTTTTAGTTAGACAGTCGGATTACCCCGGTCAGTACCAGTTCAAGACTTGGAAATTAGTTTTTCATATACCTAGACAGCAACTTCTCGTCTACTGAAAGCGATGCAATATATGCATATGAAATGAATGGAGTATTATTGACAGGTTAACGACCAAGTGGAAACCTAATTTCTCAGATAAAATAAAACTGGAATTCTTCCTTCCAAGCTGTAGCCGTGTACATACCAATTAGGCTCAGGAAAAAAAACGAAAGCAGCCTGGACACTGTTGGAGAAGCAAAGACGAACTCATAAGTAACGTTCTCCTGTAGACACCAACATATGCACACACCAGGTTTGGCCAACCAGCAAAAACCTGCATCAACCAAGTCTGCTCGGATTCTGGATGTCGTGCGGAATACCGGCTTGGGACGGAAAAAAGGGGTGAAACACTGTAACACGGTTAGATAGGGCAATTTTTCAGTTACTAAACGCCATTGTCTATGAATATTCCCTTTTATTTACTTGGCGTTTATAGATGACGCGATCATATATATATATATATATATATATATATATATATATATATATATATATATACGTTTAATATTGAAATAATTATAAACAAGAATATTCCCTCAGTAATGAACAAGAGTCTGAATATCGCTCTAATGCCAATCAGCACTAAGATGTTCCCAGTAGCGTTGACACCGTTTCAGTGTTGGCAGGAAGAAGATTGTCCTCATAAATATTTAGACCCCCCACACACACACACACACACACCCTGCACGAGCAAGACGTGACACAAGGTCAGTTTCTTAAGCAGAGTTTAACAGAATTTTCCTTCTCCAAGACTGGTTGCCTGAAAGTAAAAGTTAAGCTTGTTGAGTGGCCTATTGTCGGTATCAATCGGGCAACAAACTGGTGTATACCCTTTTCATTACTTACTTCTATTCTTCTATTCTTCTTCTGACGTCTTTTTTTATCTTACGTCTTCTTCTAACATTTTGACTTCGTCTTGGTGACTTCATCTTGGTGGTCGGTCACACTTAACTCGTCTCTTCCTCTATATCAGTCTTGTTACCAAGACATTCATTAATCACAAGACCGGGTTATTATTCTTAAGCTTTTATTTCCTTAACTAAACATTTCACGTAACTAACATCTGACTAACATAGCGCGCGTATGCTGAGTTCTAGTTAAGATAGGACATCTTCACTGCCTGACGTGCAACTGAAAACTGAGGAGCCAACCAGGTCCCACGCGACTTCATGTATTTTCGCGGGCTTTCTGTACTATTCCATGGAAAGTCCCGCCCGTGATATGAAAAGGGCCATCCCTTTAGAAATACAGGGGATTGATAATAATCTTATGCAACCGCATAGAGTATGTAACAAAATGAGTCAATTCTCTTTTCGCTAGCGCTAGACCAGGTAGATTGTTTGGTTATTTGCTATAACTCCAACCCCAAAAAGGGGAACCACTCTGCATAAATTTTATCTGTCAATTAATCTACCCATTATTTTCCCATTAAACTAACCCTAAGCCCTAACCCTAAGCCTAAGCCTAACCCTAAACCTTAAACTCTAATCCTAATCCTAACCCTAACCCCGTCTTTGTTTTCCTAGTAGATCAATAAATAAATAAATAATTTATCAGTCAATCAGAGTGGTTCCCCTTTTTTAGGTTGGAATTATAGGAAATAACTGATTGTTTTTTGCAGAGGTGAAACACTACTACACCTACCGTCAGCTCCCAGACTATTTACCGCACAGACCAGATTATCCAAGCTGTACTACCCATGCGTTGAGTTGGCGAGAACGGGTATCAAAGCCCGAACCTTGCGATTCCTTAGTAGATGCTCTACTGACTGAGCTTAACAGACTTCTCACTGATTGCATAACCAAAGTTAAAGAGCGCCGTCTACTCTGATATTCAACCTTAACTGGAGAAATAATAATTGGATGCATACCTTTCCCAATGGTATTAGCGCTATGTGAAAGGCAATCAGCCTCGTCTAGGATTTGAACTCGTGTCACCGTGTCCATTTCCTACGACGATAAGTGTTGCATACCCTTTTCATTGCTTCTTTACTTCCTTCTATTCTTCTGCTGTCGTCTTTGACATCTTAAGTTCTTCTAGGTCTCTTCTAACATCTTGATTTCGTCTTGGTGTTCGGTCGCACTTAACTCATTTATTCTTCTAACATCAGTCTTGTTACCAAGACATTCATTAATCACAAGACCGTGTTATTTTTCTTAAGCTTTTATTTCCTTAACTAAACGTTTCGTGTAACTAAATATCTGACTAACATAGCGCGCGTATGCAGTGAGCTTCAGCTAAGGCAGAAAGACCTTATCTGTCCGACGTCTAACTGAAAACTGAGGAACCAACCAGGTCCCACGTGACTTCACGTATTTTCGCGGGCTTTCTGTACTTTTCCGTGGAAAGTCCCGCTCGTGATATGAAAAGGGCCATCCCTTTAGAATTACAGGGGATTGACAATAATCTTATGCAACCGCATAGATTATGTAACATAAGCATTACGCGACGCACTTTTCGCGTAGTCCATCTTTCACATTTGTGTGGATAAGGCTGATCGAAGTGCTCTTCATCTGGTGGATTGAGAGAACGTAGCTTGTTACACTGCCACTACTGAAACACATTAGCCACCACCAAGTGATTTGTAGCTGAAAACCTGCTCTACCCAACGGCGTTATTTTTACCCACTTCCCTCTACATCTGTCGTAGTTTCCATGGAAATAAATAGAAGGCATTATTTTCGGAACACATCCCGTATACATAGATATAGGTGCTCTATTTAATACGTAGCCTCCCGATGAAAAAAAGTATTTATTTCACACAACAAATATTTATTATTTTACCCCCCCCCCAAAAAAAAAAAAAATCTAATTACGTGTCCCGTTATGGCCTCATTGGTACACCCACGTGAATATTTATTTATACAGAAGAATTGGCTAGAATACAAAAAAAAAAAAAAAAAAAAAAAAAGATGGCCGACTGGCGCTAAAACATTAGTTTTTTTTTTTTTAAACGACACGGGTCTGACTTCCATTTATTCCTTTTCCAGTTGTTGAACAAGAGACGCTCTGTTTCCGTCACACAATATAAGCGAGCAAAATTATGACGATTGAGTCATCTTTTGTTAACGACATCTGGGCTCTGAGCTAGATTGGGTTGATTGGGCGTGATCATTGCTATTCCCACGTTTTTGATTGGTCGCTTTTGCATGACTGACAGTTCCGACCGGGACACAATAGTAATAGATGTATGGTACAGGTGTAGGAGGACTAAGAGCCAAAAGTCACACACCTCAGGTATTGGCAAAAAGAAATTCGCAAGGAATTAACTAGGGCCGGTTTAGCTCAGTCGGTAGAGCGTTCGGCTAGGAATCACAAGGTTCCTGGTTCGATACCGGCCCCTCGCCAACTCAGCGTATGAGTAACACAGGGATCTGTGCGGTAAAGTGAGGAGCTGATGGTAGATGAGTGTAGCGCTCCACCTCAGACGCTAAAATAATCTCCTTGGTCTAGCGCCAGTGAAAAGGGATAGACTCCCTCGCTGTCTGGCTGATACCGACATTAGGCCACCTCGACGACTTTACTTTACTACTACTACTACTACTACTTCCATCAGCAGCAACAATACCTTAATCTTGCAAGAGAGCTGGAAAAGCTGTGGAACATAAAGGTGATCGTGATACTAATAGTAATTGGTACCCTTGGGACGGCCCCAAAAAACCTGAAAAGAAGATTAGATATTTACCACGTATCCCACGTGTACGGGCTAGGCACAAGGCCCTAGCAATGTGGAACCACTCACAAGACTCATGGGTGGCGGGTGTAAAAAATGCGTTGAGCCCGTCGGCATCCCCCCCTCAATGGCGCTGGGCAATACACCCAGCCCTGCCCCTTTAAATTAAGGGGGCAGGTGTTGCCTGGGGAGGGATGAAGACTGGGTGAAATAGTGGTGTGAAGAAGAATCGAGAACATCCAGACCACAGCACTGTTAATCCTGGAAATCTGGGGAGACTTTGCTGTCTCTCATACTTGAGTGAAATCCTACCAATAAAATCTAGAAAGGAGGATTTCTTTGTAATTATTCAGCAGTAGACGGGATATAGATATTTACTAAATGCAAATAAATGGGGGTTCGAAAGATTGTGCTGCGTCAAATTTTTTAAAATTTTAAAATCCTAAATCTATTAATAATGGAGATTCGCTTCCGGTTTTTGTCTGTAACAAAAATTACGTCACTGCTTACGTCACATTACCCAACACATAATCCAACGTCATAACATAGAATAAATATACTCAAAATGTGAGCATACAACGTTAGACAATCCTCATTGATTCAATAAATAGATGCCCGGCGTTATATATTTATATATAGATTGTTTTATTCTAATATAATATTTAAAGTTATCGAAACTGTTACCATTTCAAATTGTCTTTCTTTCTTTCTTTTTTACTCCTTTAATAAATTTGACGATTTTACATACTTATGGTACACACTCTATGACATTGAATTTTCAGCTCCCATCCCCTCAGGCAATATCTTTCAAAATTTTTTTTTACATCGCCCGGAGGGTGTCTTTTTATTTTGCTAGTCGAAATCATGGATGAAAAATGATGCATCATAGGACATGCTGAAAACAAACAAAATAGAGATATGCAAATAAGTTTCTGGTGTATCATTTACCACCCGACTAATTCCATATTTATTCTCGTCTATTTGTACAGACAAAATGCCATGTTTATGAATATATACATATTTTTGTATTTTTCCGTGTATTTTCATCTTAACACGTGACTTTACACCACTATTTAATAACGATTGATAGCAAACTTTTCTTACTTTTCCGTCTGATGATTGTGCACATCGCATGAAACTTATATCTGCTTTGGTGTAGTAGCATCGAGCACATTTTCTTGCAAACTCTCTTCATTTGCATTTACCTATATATATATATATATATATATATATATATATATACAGAGAGAGAGAGAGAGAGAGAGAGAGAGAGAGAGAGAGAGAGAGAGAGAGAGAGAAATGAAATTTGATTGATTGGCTTGTACAATAAAAGACAATTAAAATAACTCATAATAAAACACACATACGCACACACACACACACACACACACATATATAAAGGATGATTCTATTTGGGATCATCGAAATCTCACTGTACAACCATACTATATGCTCTTGTAGGTGCAAACATATAGATTCATACAAAGATTTTTATAAATTCCTAAGAGAGCTCAATGCATAATAACTAATTGATTAATTATATACAGAGAAATATTTGGGCGTCTGAGAAGATTTTTCTATTAGATTTTCCCTATATTTGTAAAATCTGTCTGAAGAGGCTATACTCATTTTGAGTTTCTGGTTGAAATAAATTATAACAGACAAATGACGGTTTGTTAAATTTTCCTTCCTTTGAAAGTTATATATATATATATATATATATATATATATATATATATATATATATATATATACATGGAGAAATTTTTTAAAGAAAACAAACACAGGATGTCATGAACGATGGAAACTCTTTATGTCGATACTTAAGTATTTCGTATTTTTTATAAATAAAACCTTCTTCAGGACATTGAAAATTTGTATGAGTAAAATATGAAAGATGTTCAGTGTATGTTGAATGTGTGATAAAAGGTTATTTACCGTTATTTACTTGACGTTTATGGATGAAAGCCGATGACGCGATCATATATATATATATATATAAAATATAAATTTGAAGGCAATTTACAATGCAATGTAATAGGTGTTAAATGATGTTTACTTACCTAAATATTTTCGAGAAAATTTCTCATCATCAGAGGTAGAAGTACTTGTGTTTTTTTAGTACCCATCCCACGGCGCCGGCGTAATCGTTTGTTGTTATTAAGTTGGAGGAACGCCAGATATTTGAAATGTTCGGGATTTTCCGTGATGGCATGTCGTTCCGTCGTACGTGCGCTCGTGCGGATTCTTCGAAATTCTTTTAGTTTTTTTTACTATAAATTAAGCCTCGCTCAGGCGTGGTGAGATAAGTGGGGTTTTTAAATAGATTTTTAGAAGCATTGTATGTATGTGTAAAATATAAATTTGAAGGCAATTTACAATGCAATGTAATAGGTGTTAAATGATGTTTATTTACCTAAATATTTTCGAGAAAATTTCTCATCATCAGAGGTAGAAGTACTTGTGTTTATATATATATATATATATATATATATATATATATATATATACGTTTAATATTGAAATAATTATAAACAAGTTGGTCCTAGCAACAATAATTAGAAAGGAACAACCAGTTATGAAAAAACTAGTTATACCCCCAAAATGGCGGACTTTGTTTTAAAAGCTATTTTATAATATGGATTACCGTGCTACATATGAATTTCGTGCTTACACACTCTTCATATGGGCAGATGTTGAGAGCCGCTGAAGGTGGGGTGGAGTCAAAATGTCTGCTTTATGCAGTGTTTAAATGCTTTTCAAAATGTGCTCAACTACCTTAATGGCCGGAGCCATATCACCAATATTGAATATAATTGTAAACAAGCACTCCCTTCCCACAATCAGTTAAGAGGGACAACCTATTTTGAAAATAATATTTCATAAAGTTCTTAACTCCAAAATGTTATATATATAGGGTCATCCACAGACACGTGTTTCGACTTATCAAGTCTCTTCAGTGTGGCTAGACATTTTGTAAGCTACCTACAGCCGGAATTGAAATCCGATCGGTTGGGTGTCAGTCCGGCATTAGGCTGTCTTCACTTACTGAATGGGAAGGGGATTTTAACTGTTTTAATGCACACATCACTTTGTGTGTAAAGGCCGTCACAGAGTGCTCCATTCCTTATATAGAAGAGCGTTGCATTTACGCTTGAGTTGGTGGCTGTCAGTGAGATCCCTCCCAGAGTGCTCAACCCTAGGGGATGGGTTCTTTAGCCTTGGTTTGACAACCACTAGAGGAGAAGGGAAACTATGAATTCAAACATTTAATTAACCCTTGTAATTAATTGTTGAATCTATTATTGAGACAGTTGTTTGTTTTAGTATTGCAATGTATAATTTCAATTAAACTTAGTTTAAAAAAATATTTTTAACATTAAATGTGTAGTAATTTGGGTTTTTTATTTTTTTTTAAGCAATACGTAATTAAAAACAACCTTAATCCCCTAAAACCGTAACCCAATTCGCAAAATGTTAATTCATAGACTGTAGTTAAACTGTCATTGGGGACCACCAAAAACTTTCCATTTTAATTTTCCGACCTAAATCAGAAGTCAGGCAAAAAAAAGAACCCCCAAGATTCCTCGCTACCAACAATACGCGTAACAACAAAATAGAATATACAACTATATATATACAAGTTTTGTTGAATTGAACAGACAATTCCTGTCTGACAAGTCTTTCATTGATCCTTTCCAATCTTCGGGCCATCCTTCTGGTGTCAGGGTGGAACTGGTATAACAGTCCACCAAAGGTTTCAACACTAGCGCTTTCGGTAATACACTTTGCCATCCTCAGGTAGGAAACGATGGAATAGTTTTTAGGTCTCGTTTTTAACGAGAACGAGTAGTAGCAAGGAATTAGTGGGAGGTAATATCAGTTGGTAGTGGGAGGTAATATCAGTTGGTAGTGGGAGGTTTTTGGAATGGTAGTAGTTTGAACAAAGCAGTGGTGATTTTTTTGCAGGGGGGGGGGCACAGGTTGTGATAAGGGGAGGGGGAATAATGGAAGTAATGTAGGCAGAACATTATAAGCATTTTAGGATATGTTGACTTACTTCAAAGTATATATATATATATAGAATATCGCAAAACTCAGTAAATTCCTACAGCACATCAACATTTCAGTACGTTATTTTAAAAACGGAAACTCGTAAACCTTTAAATAACACAGAAATCTGAAAATACATCGAAAAGAAATCTTATCAATTTCTGATAAGCTTGAAATAACTTAAGGTAACATAAGCTATAAGGAGAAGAGCATTAATTTCTGAATATACAATATTGAGTCTTCTATTCAGGACCGCCCTGTCGGCTGGGGCGTTAGAATGTACCGACTGCACCTCTGCAGAGGGGTAAGACTCCCCAAATGGGGCCACCTGTTGGCCGTGGGTGGATAGAGCCCAGGTGGATGAGCAGTTCATGACATGTAATACTCCACTTTGGCCCTATCTTGGGCTAGACGGGCGGTCGGAGAGGCCCCCTCCGATCAATCGGCTAGTCACGTCAAGCCCTAGCACATATATGATTTTCTCAACCCTATTACCCTTATGGCAAGCCCCAATCCCTTTTTATCATATGGGTGCTAGAAGGCGGTGGCCGAGGGTCTATATGTCCTGGGAATGACGTTAAACTCTATCTGATGGTGAGGTTCCAGTTTTGGATTTTTGGGGAATGTGGAGAACCCCTTCATCACCATTGCTCCCTGGTCCACTCTGACCCGGATTGGTAGTACCTGTTAGGGTCCCATCTATGGGTTAAATAGAAAAATGTATTTATAAAAAAATTGTATTATCCATTAAGAATTGATTTATTTCAAAACTTTATCAGCATTAAATGACCCACTGAGGTTGATATGCCGTAAAACAAAACAAACCAAACCAAATCTATTCAGGACCGAGTTAGCTCAGTCAGTAGAGCGTTCAGCTAGAAACCATAAGGGATCTGTGCGGTAAAGTAAGTAGCTGATGGTAGGTGTGGCGGTCCACCTCCGACGCCAGAAACAATCTTCTCGGTCTAGCGTTAGTGAAAAGGGGATAGACTCTCTCCTTGTCTGCTTGATACCGACTTTAGCAACCCCGACGACTTTTACTTACTTTATATCTTATCTGGATATTATATAACAGTTTGTCTGTAACCAAAACTACGTCATCGCTGATGTCATGATTTCCTTAGTTATTTAAGTTATATTCTCGACGATTACAAAATAGTCGTTATTTAATCTTAATTAGTGTCTTATTTATTAACGATGTCTCTAACTGAGGTAGATGTGCCTCAAAACTGCCAATACTATTAATGCATTTAAAATCCTGAAATATGTGTTATATGTTTCTAAGAAATAAAGATTTACATAGTATAAAAATAATGGAAATAATTTGCATAATTATTTTAATAAAACTGGGTTTAATAAATAATTATTTGCTGTTACAGATTTCTATTATTATCATGTTATTCTCGAATGTATTGAAAACAGTCCTATATATAATTTCATATAGAAATCGCTGATACCGACTTTAGGTCACCACGACGACATTACTTTTATGTAACGAGAGGGGGGTACTGTGGCGAAGTGGCTAACTTGCTGGAATGCGACACTCTAGTAAGCGAGTTCAAATCACATTCGCGCTATTACGTTTACTTTCAGACTAATACTCTTAGGAAAGGTATGAACACTCTCCTCACCCCTCTCATCCCCACAGCTATGGGCTAAATAGCATTACTACTGTTTTTCTACACGGATGGCTTATGCATTAAATAAGGTTGATTACGGTGAAGATCCCGCTGAAAGCTATATCGCCGAAGTTAAGCAGCGATGAAATTGTTCACTACTTAACTGGATGACAAATTAAGCAACAGCAGGTACTGCAAGCGAACTGGATCCTTTGTTGATCATAAATGATTTGATTCATCATTAAATGATCCGAAAAGGATTGATATGCCATTAAACCAACTAATCAACCAGCCAACCAACCAGCCACGAAGGTTGATATGCCATCTATACATATATAAAGGGCAGTTGTGTGTATCTGTATGTCCGGAGGAAAATTAGAAAATAAAACTATTAACAACAAAGCAAATATATATACACATTGAATATCACCAGGGTTTGGTTTTTGAGCAAAAATTATAAAAATTTGATTTATATATGTGAAAAGGATTAAAAAATAAAATTTAAACGATATCAGAATGGAATATTTTTTACATTTGATATTTTAAATAGTAGACATTAACCTTTATTTTCAGAGTGACTGGATCAATGCAAGGTCTCTTTTTTAATGGGGCATCCGACGAGGATCCAACTCACGATTGAGTAATAATGGATTCGCGGGACTAACTTGTTAAAAAATCCCCCCTCTACCTTCTCTCTATATATAAACTGGGAAAATAACAGCTGTGCCTAAAAGCTAATGGTCATTTTCCCTAGAGGTTAGGGAATCGTATTCAGAATAGTTTCTTGAGACCGTATAATCGTCCATGAATTATTACTATTAACGAGGAATACTTGAAATCACATTTGTACAAACCTTTAATATTAGACAGGAATATTGGAAACCATATGATATGTGCAAATTTGTTGGTATCAAGAATTGTGTTCGAGACTTTTATAAGATTAAAAATCTGTTTTATTTGATCTCCAGAATTCTAATAAGATTTTCAGTTTGGTCATTTTTTAAACTTCAGGGGTTAAACAAAGAAAAACATAGCCATTTTAAACTTAATTTTGTTTCCTTAGTTTATTGGGAAAATGATATGACAGCAGATTTGGAGGTTTTCTTTTTAAGATTATAAAATAAGAGCGGTAAAAAAGAACAATTCCCTCGTAAATTCCTACCATAAAATAAACTGAACCCTCATCTTATGTCCGTGTTTTTGCAATAAATGTTTTATTTTTCTTGCGCCTTATTTACAATACTAAATATATTTTCTTCACTCTTTATTCTTTAACAAATAAAGAAAATATATTTAGTATTGTAAAATAACGGGTGCAAGAAAAATAAAACATTTATTGCAAAAACACGGACATAAAACGAGTTTATTTTATGGTAGGAATTTACGAGGAAATTGTTCTTTTTTACCATAAGAGCTAAGTTGGGAGCTAAGTTTATTCTAAAGTAGGTTAGGTTTTTATTTCATTTTAAACGCCAGCAAAGATAGTGGCTATTTTTCCTTTTGTGTTTTTATTTAGTTCTTAAGAAGCTTAAAAGTCAAGTACAAAGAAAAGATGACATATGAGACTACCTGAAGAATGTAAAAAGATAGTAGGACAAAATGATAAATATCTTGTTCAATAAAAGTAATGTCGAAAATTCAAAATATGTCTTATTTTTACCTACCCCCAGTGTGTACACACACACACACACACACACACACACACACATTATATATATATATATATATATATATATATATATATATATATATATATTACGAGTTCCTACGTATAGACGGGAATATAAACACGCCCATGAATAAATAACCACATACATGGATATTGGCGCGTACA
>CM042147.1:73072431-73129931 GCA_023376005.1 Doryteuthis pealeii | reverse complement strand
TTTAAATCTAAAAATCGTCTGTTAAAACAACCGGATATTGACGGTGTAAATGAAAAACATGTCCTTTCTTAGTCGAGATCAAAAAGGGGTGCCTTAAGGTAATATGGTCCCGTGTTTTGGCTCAAGGACAGTGATTCCTTGTTGGGTTATTTTATGCTGAAGATGTTTTTTTTTATTAATTCTTGATCGATACTCAATTTAAAAAAAATATTTTGAAACACATTTTTCTAAACTTAGTTTTTCTATTATCGGACCCAAACAGGTACTTGCACTAAGGAATAATGCCGATGAATACTCCACACACCCCAGAACACTAAAATTGGAACCTCATCATTAGATACAATTTAAAACTGCATCTGGTGACGAGGCTACAGTTTTTGGGTCTGGAGAGTGTGATATAAGTACCTCTTCATTGCCATTACTCCCAGGCCCACTGTGACCCGGAGTGGTAGGTATTTACCCAATCAATTTACAGGGGTAGGATGTGACACAAGGTCACAAGTACGGGGCATCCAACAAGGATCAAGTTGTAAAAGATTTGCAAGACTAGCTTGCTATTACTACTTGATGAGATGTAGATAAGAGTCAACTTGATTTTTACGGCATGTCAACCCTTGTTGGGTTATTTCATATCGAAGATTTTGTTCTATTTATTCTTGATGGGTACTCATTTTTTTAAAACTCAATTTTAAAACTCAATTTGTTTAAAAACACCTTTTATAAACTCTTTTTTTCTGTTCAACCCATTGATGGGACCCTAACAGGCATTACCACTTCGGGTTAGAGTGCACCTGGAAGTAATGGCGATGAAGGGGTACTCCACACCAAAATTGGAATCTCACCATTGGATGTAATTTAGAACTGCATCTAGTGATGAGGCTTCAGTTTTGGGCTCTGGAGAGTGTGATATAAGTACCTCTTCATTGTCATTACTAACAGGTCCACTGTGACTCGGTGTAGTAGGTATTTTCCCAATCCATTTACCAGGGTTAGGATGTGACACAAGGTCACAAGTACGGGGCATCCAGCAAGGATCAAGTCGTATGACGTAGATAAGAGTTAAGTTAATTTTTACGGCATGTCAATACTTGTTGGGTTATTTCATATCGAAGATTTTGTTCTATTTATTCCTGATGGGTACTCAATTTTTTAAAACTCAATTTTTTTAAAACACCTTTTATAAACTCATTTTTTTCCTGTTCAACCTATAGATGGGACTCTAACAGGTATTACCACTCCGGGTTAGAGTGCACCTGGAAATAATTGTGTTGAAGGGGTACTCCACACCAAAATAGGAATCTCACAAATTGGATGCAATTTAAAACTGCATCTAGCGATGAGGCTTCAGTTTTTGGGACTCTGGAGAGTATGATATAAGTATCTCTTCATTGCCATTACTCCCAAGTCCACTCTGACCCAGAGTGATTGGTATTTATCCAATCCGTTCAACAGGGGAGAATGACATAAGATCACAAGTACGGGGCATCCTGCAAGGATCAATGTGAACAATTAGATATCAATTTGGCTTTAAAATATGCTCACAGTATCCTCTGACATTAAACTGCGTTTGATTGGTTGGTTTTTACGACATGTCAACCCTTGTTCGGTTATTTTATGCCAAATACGTTTGGTCTTATTAATTCTCAATGGTACTCAATTTGTTTTAAACACACCGTAAAATCCAACCAACCAACCATCACAAGCTATAGCTAATGAGATCGATTCTCACTGGGTGCCTTACTGTTGTGTCAGACTAAACCAAGCTCTGTATATATCTGCAGATGGTGAGATCATCATGTTCTGGTCTTTTTTTTCTTTCTGGGTTTTATCTAGGCTACAGGAAGTGTACTCCATTGACCTTTAAGCTCGGGTGTATACGTATCGGGTAGAAAGAGTAAAAATTAGAATAGG
Source organism: Doryteuthis pealeii (assembly GCA_023376005.1). NCBI lineage: Eukaryota > Metazoa > Mollusca > Cephalopoda > Myopsida > Loliginidae > Doryteuthis > Doryteuthis pealeii. The sequence continues at coordinate 73,128,020 of CM042147.1, read as the reverse complement.
GATGGGGGTATTTTAACAGATGGAAACCTGCTCATCGCACAGCTTAATCAGCAGAGGGAAATATCAACTTCACAATTTGTTAAAAATTATTCAGTTCTTTATTTCATGATGTATCTCATCATTATACACCTTAGTGAGAGGGTACTGCGCCTCACCCCCGACAGCAAATTGTTGAATGATGCCCCTTACAAAAGTATATATATATATATATATATATATATATATATAACCCCTCCGCACGAGCTGGATGTGACACAAGGTCAATTTCTTAAGCAGAGTTCAAGAGATTTGAATTAAGAGTTTTCCTTCTCTAGACCGGTTGCCTAATCAAGGTTAAAGAGCCCAGTCTGCCCTACTATTTATCCATAGCTGGACGGAGAGTAGGATTCATACATTTCCCAAGTGTATTAGCGATAAGTGAAATGCAATTACCACATTTGAACTCGGGGCGACGACTCCATTTCCTATGACTTTAACTATTACACCATGCGCTTCCATACATACAGACAGACAGATATACATACATAATCTTTTATATATATATATATATATATATATATATATATATATATATATATATATATATATATATATATATATTATGAACAAAAAGTGATAAGACAAACTGGAATATTTTATTATATGTTATTTATTCTCAACTAGTTTCGACCTTAGGTCATCGTCAGGAGAAGATTTTTTTAGAGAGTTTTTTTTAAAGGGAACGTTATAGAAGAATTATAGAAATTGAAATATTGAGGGTTTGACATTCTATTATAATCCGAGTAGAGGAGTGTATTAGTAGTAGCAAGTCCATCAGTTCCGTGAAAAAAACCTCTGGGTTCTTTTTGAATGCTCTTATATATGTGAGGGAGGGTTCATGGGAGTTGTGTATATGGCCATATATGTATACATATAAATGTATAAGTGTGCCTACATATATGTGCGTGAATGTGAGTGTGTGTGTGTATCTCTGTACTGTGTGCGTGACTTTTAGATTTTCAAATATATATATATATATATATATATATATATATATATATATATATATATATTAAAGGTCTTTTCGTTAATTCCCTATTATACCTCTTTGTCTCAATTTATATTTTTCTTTCTTTTTCAGATGATGAATATGGCTATTGTCCTGTATGGACCGGCGCTAGCTATTCATGCAGGTAAATATCTCCGACTTTTTACTTTTCATTCTCTTTCTTCTTCTTCATACTCATTAGTTAATTTAGCGCATCCCAAGCTGATTGATGGTTAGCAATCTAGTCTCGCAGATTCATTACAAATTAATAGCTAGTTGGTAAGATCGCTATATATGTATTTACTCCCACCCCCTGCATGAGCTGGATATGACACAATTCAACTTTTAAGCGAAGCTTAACAGGTTTGAATCCGGATTGTTCTTCTCCTAGACAGGTTGCCATACCAAGATTAAAGAGCCCAGTCTGTCCTACTATTTACCCTTAGCTAGAGGGAGAAGAGTTGGATGCATACCTTTCACAAGGGTATTAGCGCTATGTGAATGCAACCAGTCTCGTCTAAGATTTAAACTCAGGTCGCCCTGTCCATTTTCTACAATATGTATGCACAAGAAAACTACTTCCCTGAAGATTGGTTGGTTGGATTTTACGGCATATCAACCTTTGTTGGGTTATTTTATGCTGAAGACATAAATCATATTGTTTTATTCATTCTTGTTGGGTATTCAAATATTTTTAATTCATTTTTTAACACATTTTAACTAATTTTGATCTATTTGAACCCATAGACAATACCCTAATAGGTATTACCACTGCAGGTCAGAAAGCACCTGGGAGTAATGGCGATGAAGGGGTACTCCACACTCTCCAAAGCTCCAAAACTGGAACTTCGCCATTAGATGCAGTTTAACGTAATACCTAGGACACCATGACTCTCAACCACCGCCTTCCAGCATATATATGATAAAAGGGTTGGGGTTTGCTATAAGGGCAATACAGTCGGGACAATCATATAGGTGCTAAGGCTTGATGTGACAAAGCCGACTGATCTAGCCTAAGAGCCAAAGTGGAATGCTGCAAATCTTGGATTGCTCACTCACTAGGATTCATCCAAAAGCACCATGGGTCGACCAACAAATGGCCCAATTGGAGTGATTTTACCTCTCTGCAGAGATGCAGTCGGTGTATTCTTTGCCTCAGCCGACCGCCCTGGTCGATGAAGAGGGTGAAACTCGATGTTAGAGTAAATTATATTTTTTGTATAAAAATTTCCCCCGGAATCTTGTGCTTCATAATTCATGGATAGTCAATGAATTATGCACGTACCTGTAGTGAGGTATTTTTAATCGGGGTTTGTTAGATTCAGAATAATGGGAATCCAGTGAAAGTTAACTCGACGGTTACTGACGGGTAATAACTTTTTACTTGACCCCTTGAAAAACACGCCATTAGAGACGTGGGAGATTTTGGTTTGAGTTTTAGGTAATTGCCACCAGAGATTCAAAGTGAATGGTCTCGAAAGTCACTCTGAAAGTCGTTCTCCACCGCGGCGGTTGAAGATGGGCTGGGTTGTTTTAAATACAAGACTTAAGAAAAACGACAAAGGCTTGTTGAGTTAAAACAGGCGATGATCAGCCCAACACGAAGAAGCAACCCACAGGATCAACCCAAGAAATAAAACAGGAGGAGATGGCGGCCGAGTTAATGGCAGGCAGTAAGTGGCCGAGTTAACAAATTAGAGCCCTCATCTCATCTATTATCTCTTCGTCTGTCTGTCTGTCTGTCTGTTTGTCTGTCTCTCTTTCCATTATACATACGATATGTTATAAGGGGTATATAACACTTGAATAATACGTAGTATAAACCAAGGGTTCCCAACCTTTTTCAGCTCATGGCCCACTTTGAAACCATCATTTTTTTTGGCCCATGAAATTATTATAACAGAAAAAAATATTTCCATTTTACATAAGATAATTATTCAATCAAGATACAACCATATTGACACACACACTTTATCTCAAGTATTTAAACTACATGTACCTTTCAATTCCAATTTAACGACTATTTATTATCAATATTTAATTTTGCAATTTTCCTATATATGTATGTATGTATGTGCAAAAAACCACAAAGCTTTTCCGTTTTAATCTTAGACGATGATTTGCAATTTTAACCGCTCTAAGTTCATCATCTTATTCAATTGGTATATAGAGGCGTATCGGGGGGCATAAATCTCCCCCCACTCTCCCCTACCGTGAATTAGTTGATATCTTACTTTCTAGAAAAAAATAAATTTCCCACATATATGATTGGATTTTGTATATAAAAATGTATGCTCTGAAATCATATAGAATTATTATATTTACTTGGCCCACCTGAAATTTGCTGTGGCCCATTTTGGCCATAGGTTGGGAACCACTGGTATAAACAACCAAAGTATTACTTTGCCAGGTGTTGCATTAAGTCTTTCCTAATTGAAAAGTTCCTAATCTAAACATTATACTAATTGAGCCATTTCACCACAATCACTAATATCACTCTCCTATAAATATGCACTCACCTCTAAACAACCATTTCTTTTGATGTGAATTTTCAAAAAATGCCAAGAATCTAACCAAATTAATATATACGAACAGAATAAACATTTGTTGGACCATATGACTTTAGGCACCCCTTTTTGATCTCGATTCAGAAGGACATGTTTTTCATTTACACCGTCAATATCCGGTTGTTTGTTAGGGGTTAGGGTTAGGAGTTAGGGTTAGGGGTTAGGGTTAGGGGTTAGTTTTATAATTTAAAAAAACCCTCTAAAAGTCGTCTGTTACCAAACAACCAGGATATTGACGATGTAAATGAAAAACATGTCCTTCTGAATCGAAATCAAAAAGGGGTGCCTAAAGGTCATATGGTCTCATTTGTTTGTTTAAAAAGCGTTTCATAAATCAAAAGTACTCAAATGCTGGTCAGCAGAGCAGTCTAAAAATGAAAAAGAATTAGGAATTATGGTCTGATGATCGCGCAAGCGAGAAACTGACAGTCACCAAGTCACACTGACTCTATGTCTATGATATTCTTACTTAAATACACAGGCCCTATCACCGATATTGAACACTCTTTATTTGGCTATACTTGCAAATCGGTTGGAAAATTAAAACATATTACAGATTGACCCAGAAAAAAACAGAACCCAAATTATTTATTTATTTTCCCATTAAACTAACCCTAAACCCAAACCCCAACCCTAACCCTAAACCCCGCTAGTAAAAATTAACAGTTTTATTACAAAAATTGTGGGTTCTGGTTTTTCTGGGTTACCCTAATTTTCCTAATTTTTGCAAGTTTAGCTCTTTATTTATCATGAGATCAAATTATTTTGAAACACACTGTATTTCAGTAGTAAAATCACTTTCGGTATATTCCATAGTATTATTCTGTAAAATCATTTTCTATGAATTCCTATAGTAAAAGTGTTTGATATGCATTCTATGGTAAACTAATTTACAATTTTCAGTTCTCTGGCAAGGTCCAGGTATTTGTCCATCTTTTCCTCTTCCTTCAGCTTCACCCTGTGATCTGCCGGGACTGCAAAATCTACCAGTTGACAAGTTATTTCTTTTTTGTTAATCAACACTAGGTCTGGTCTCCTTGCTGGGATAAGGGATCCGTCTTTAATTAAACGCATGAAATTCTTCGATTATTATTATTATTATTATTATTATTATTATTATTATTATTATTTATTATTATTTGTTTATTTATTTATTTTTCAGTGACTGGCTTCACTCTGTGGGGATCTGTGTTGTCAATTGGGCTTATCGCCACCTTTTACACATCCTTGGTAAGCGTCTTTTTTCTCTTCTTGGTTTTTTTTAATACTGTGGAAAGCTAATATCACTGAACGGAAGTTTATTGCATAACGCTTTAATTGAATTAAATCGGATGTGTCATTGTCCGAACCAACGCCCATAATTTCTTTATTAATAACGTTGACTGGTATCATTTTTCATCTTCCGAAGTGAAGATGTCTTAAAATGATTAATAAACATAATAAGCTTCAGTGATACATATACTAATATACATAATACTCATCATGGTAATGGTTACCAAAATAGTCTCGCGGATCCATTACTACCGAATAGAGAGTTCAATTCCTGACGGATGCATCATACTTGCAACTTTATGTCACATCTTTCTTGTGGCGAATGGGTTGGGTGTTACATAAAAATCTGTATTGAAACCTGAATCCATCGACGTGAAACTGTGACATAATCTATGCGGTTGCATAAGATTATTGTCAATCCCCTGTACTTCTAAAGGGATGGCCCTTTTCATATCACGGGCGGGACTTTCCATGGAATAGTACAGAAAGCCCGCGAAAATACGTGAAGTCACGTGGGACCTGGTTGGGTCCTCAGTTTTCAGTTGGACGTCGGGCAGAGAAGATGTGGAACTCACTGCATACGCGCGCTATGTTAGTCAGGTGTTTAGTTACATGAAATGTTTAGTTAAGTAAATAAAAGTTTAAGAAAAAATAACACGGTCTTGTGATTAATGAATGTCTTGGTAACAAGACTGATCTAGAAGAAGAAGTGAGTTAAGTGCGACCGACCACCAAGACGAAGAAGACGCTAAAGAGATGTTAGAAAAGACGCCAGAAGAAGAATAGAAGTAAGTAATGAAAGGGTATACAACATGGGTAAATACCTACTAATATACACAATAATGATAAACATATTAATCTATAAACATTCCCCTACTAAAAAAAAACAAAAAAAACATATATTTCTTTCAAACAAACTTATATGAACTACAGAAAATGTACTGGTGTACTGGCTTACGTGCTGGGCTGGAACATCGTAGTAAGCGAGTTCGAGATCCAGTCGCGCTATTACGTTGACTTTCGGACTAATACGCTTGGGAAAGGTATGTACCATTTATCCCACAACTATTGGTTAAATAGTACTACCACTGTCCTTCTACAAGGATGACTTTGGAATTAAATAATCCACAAAGATTTATATGCCATTAAACAAAAAACAAAGAAAGAAAGAAAAATGTCTGGTCAGTATGTATCTACCTAAACCTTCCGCATGGCAGGATGAAATTTTAAAGTGGGATTTCGTTGGTTTGAGTTTGAATTTTGTTTAACGGCATATCAACCTCTGTGGGTCATTTAATGCCAAAAAGGTTATTTTGGATTTCAGTCTTTAAAGTAGTGGTTCTATGGAGATAATTGGTTATGTTCTGTTATATATTATTGAAAAGATTGCTTTTTTTAAATAAATTTAAAATGTTTTCAGGATTTGTATTCCTTCTCCTAAATTGGTTGCCTAGCCAAGGCTAATGAACATAGTGTAACCTACTATTTACTCACTGAGGTGGGAGGGGGAGGGCAGATGGATTCATGTTTATCCCTATGGCATTGGAGCGGAGTTAAATGCAACCAGCATCGTCCAAGATTTGAACTCGGGTCACCGATTCGATTTCCTACGACGATTACTGTTACGCAAAAACGCCATCTGGTGAGTAACTTGTGTAAGATAGAGTTTCGTAGCTCAATTAGTTCAATCCCTGTCAAGTCTATTGGGAGGGATAGGCGTTGTCATGGAGACGAATTGGTCCTTTTCGATTGGATAATGTCAGACATTGCGGGTCTTGGTGCATTTTGTCGATTTTCTTATCAGTTCTTCTCTGCTGTGAGAATCATTGTGCCCCGCAGTAAGCATGTGTCCTGGGAGTGGGAAATGCAAAAAAAAAGTAATTGCTTCAGTGCGTGAGTCGACTGCTATGACAAAAGTATTTGTCGAGTTATATTTCTTTTCGACAAACACACATGCACGGAGGAAAGACAGACTCGTTCAGGATTTGAATTCGGGTCACTGATTAGTGACCCATGATCAAATCTTGACCCGTGACCCTCGATCAAACTTGAATGAGCCTGGATTCGCGCTAATGCCCACAGGAATTTAATGAATTCATCTGTTCTCCACCTGCGTTGGCATCCTTCTGTGGAGTAGTGCCGCTGTGATCCAAAGAAATGTAACCAATGCAGTTTGGCAGCGGTAGTGTTGCAGGAGTTTCTGTGTGGCACTGGATTTCAGCGTCACACCACCTTAGGGACCCCGACTCCTGATTTATCTTTGAGGTTTACTCTCCTAGCCTTTACTTTGGATGAGTTAAAGCCGCTAGACAGCAGAGGTTTTGTATCGTACTTTTCCTTGTCTTAGATGGGTTGCCAACCAAGGCTAAAGAGTCACTTCTCACCCATTTAAAAATCTCAATGAGAAACTGTCTTCAAAAAGATGGAAAGTCTTTGCATCTTCTAAAAATCTCTATTGTAGCCCCTACGAGGGGGTTTTAACTAATTTTGAAACTTCTGCTGGGTGTTGGTAGTGAGAGGTCATTGCATAACACACGATGTTCTCCCCCTAACCATGGGTAAATAGTTCAATGAAAGAGGGTTTGAGAGGCAAACATTATTCCAGTGATGATGAAGTGAAATCTATAGTGAAGAAATGGCTCGAAGAAAAGTCAACAGAATTTTATAGGGCAGGGATACATGCTTTCATTCGAAGGTGGAACATTGCTATTGAGAGAAACAGTGACGATGTGGAGAAGTAGGGATGTAATTCACAGAGGGCCAGCTTCATTTTGATGTATGATAAGGTGTACGTTTGTTGACAGTCCCCCGGCCTAATACTTAGTTGATATTGAAAGCATTTTCTATGAATTCTTAAAACAAAAGAATTAGTTTTGTATTTTTGTTGTAAAACTATTCGGCAGTGCATTTCTATAGTAAAACCATTTGTAATGTATTCCTACGTGAAAATCATTGGCAATGCATTTCGGTAGTAAAACCACTTGAAATGCATTTTTGTTTGTTTTGTTTTGTTTTGTTTTACGGCATATCAACCTCGGTGGGTCATTTAATGCCGACAAAGTTGTGAAATAAATTCATCCTTAATGCATAATACAATTTTGTTTATAAACTCATGTTTTTCTATTCAACCCATAGATGGGACCCTAACAGGTACTACCACTCCGGGTCAGAGTGGACCAGGGAGCAATGGTGATGAAGGGGTGCTCCACATTCCCCAAACCTCCAGAACTGTAACCTCACCATCAGATAGAGTTTAACGTAATTCCCAGGACATGTAGACCCTCGGTCACCGCCTTCTAGCACCCATATGATAAGAAGGATCGGGGGTTGCCATAAGGGCAATAGGGTTGGGGCAATCATATAGGTGCTAGGGCTTGACGTGGCCAGCCGATTGATCGGAGGGAGCCTCTCCGACCGCTCGTCTAGCCCAAGAAAGGGCCAAAGTGGAATATTGCAAGTCATGGACTGCTCAACCACCTGGGTTCTATCCTTAAGTATCACGGGTCGCCACCCACAGCCAAGAGGTGGCCCCATTGGGGGAGTCTTACCCCTCTGCAGAGGTACAGTCGGGCATTTTAACGCCCCAGCCGACAGGGCGGAAATGCATTTTTATTGTAAAATCATTTGCAATATATTTCTATTGTAAATACTTGGTTGATATTAAAAGCAGTTTCCGCGTCTCGTTTTTGAAGTCATACAATAAAATTGAGCTTGTGTCACATACTGGCCGTGCCCGAAGGGTTATGTACGAGGGTGAGTCAAAAAGTAATGCCATTTTATTTAGGACTGGTATAATTACCAACACAGGAACATGTATCATACATCAAAATGAAGCAGGTCTTCTGTAGATCACATCCCTACTTCTCCACATAGTTACCGTTTCTCTCAATAGCAATGTTCCACCTTTGAATGAGAGCATGTATCCCTGCCCCGTAAAATTCTCTTGACTGTTCTTTGAGCCACTTCTTTACTACAGATTTCACTTCTTTGACACTGGAATAATATTTGCCTCTCAAACCTCTTTCCTGGGACCGAAGAGATGATAATCAAACATTATTCCAGTACAATATTTCTCATCATTGGACACATAGCGTAGTGGATATAGGAGTTGGGTTAAGACATTTCTAAGTGACAATTATCCCTAAGCTGCAGGTTCAATCCTGGTCAAGGGCGAGATTAACGTAGAATAATAATTAACACAGCTTAATGCTTGTACCCAGCTATGGTTAGGATACCCCCGTGGATTGAATAAAGGGTTTGCTCAAAGTTCCGTGATTGCTCCCGATTACGACTAGAAAGTTTCCGAGTTAGAAAAAAAGGTTCCTGGTTTGACAAGGCTCCCGAGTTCGACAAGAAATACCTGAAGAAGGCCAGAGGGCATATCGGCCGAAACGTTGTACAGATAATAATAAAGATGAAGCCAATAGTCCGGATAATCCAAATAATCTAAAATTATCATTCTATCATTTGAAGAGTATATTTTACTCTTGGTTTTAAACATGCATGCGTGTTAGGAGTTTTAAGCGTTGCTTTTATTCTAGTTTTTTTTTTAGGTCTGGGAGCCTAACATGTGTTTGTTGGGGACAGATGTGACTGTCATTGTTCCTTAAAATCTAATTATTTTTTTCTTTTATTTTCGTAGCCCGTTTCTTTTTTATGTGTGTTTTTTAAATATATACCTAGATAGGTCACTATGAAACAAAGAGAAAGAAAGAAAGAAAGAAAGAAAGAAAGAAAGAAGGAACGTGGAAATAAAAACGAGGGTGAAGAGAAGAGTATGATCGGTATATGCAGGTCGTGTGGCAGCATATGTTGACACAACACATGTTGACGAAAGATTCATGAAGTTTAGCAGTCATTTCGTATTGAAAGGATCCATGAGTCAGAGAGGCTTTTTGTGTAATAAGCTAATCATTATCATCATTAAAACAATAATTATCATTTTAATAATGATTATTATTAATAATAATGATGATAATGACAATAATAATGATGATAATGATATCTGGGAATATCATAGGTGGGCATTATCAATCAAACAGAGATGAAAGAACATGGGATACAAGTATTATGTACCCCTTATAGCACACCGGGTATATATAATGGAAAGAGAGACAGACAGACAGAGAGAGAGAGACAGAGGCAGAGACAGAGGGACAAAGAGACAGAGAAAAGAGACAGAGACAGAGTAGAGATGGGAAGAGGGGTCTTACTTGTTACTCGCTGCTTCTACTGTTGCTAATTCGGCCGCCATCTCCTCTTGTTCGGCTTATTTCTCTTCAGGGCTTTCTGCTGAGGGTTGATCTCTCCTTTCTTCTTCGGGCTGGGTGTCTGTGCCTTATGTTACTTAATCAATAAAGCAAGTCTTGTAGTTCTTCTTAGAAGTATTTTATTTCAACCACCCCAGCCCATATTCCGCAGTACCCCAGAAGAACAAGATAACTTTTCGAAACCAAACACAAAGGAATAAATAATTGAACAGTCCTCCTTGTAAGATACTCTGGACCCTTCTTAAAGTGGACAATGGAGGGAACTTAGAAATAAGGACCAAAGAAGAACATTCACGACGATGCACACGGTCTTACACCTGAGAGATGATATACATATTTACAATATTTACTGCATGAATCCGATATAACACAAGATCACTTTCTTTAGCGAAGTTTAAATTTAAAGGTTTGAATTCAGGGTCCTCCTTCTCCTAGACTGGTTACCTAACCAAGGTTAAAGGGTCCATTCTTACCCATAACTGGAGGGTGAATAGAGTATTAGCTCTATGTGAAATGCATACAGCCTTGTCTAGGATTTGAACTCGTCTCACTGTGTTCATTTTCCTACAACTAACCATTACATCAATCGCCTCCACCCGAGAGATGATACAAAGAAACTGTATTTTTCAAGAAATGGAGCAAGAGAAGTCACCAACATTATGGATGGGGTAGATGCAACAATTCAAGGGCTCGATGAATATGCAAAAAGGAACAAAGAGATATTGCAACTAGTAACAGCAATATCAACTGAAATAACTTAAGGATAAACAGAAGAACAACAATAAAAATATTGTAGAAAACAAAAATAGTTAGAAAAAACAACTGTATGTTTACCTCAAGCGACAAACTAAGTAGTTAGGTTGATATGTCATTAAATTAAGAAACCAAACCAATCTATAATTATCTCGAGAATAGAATTTAAAGAGTGAAAGAAAAATGTTATATATATATATATATATATATATATATATATATATATATATATATATATATGAGATTTGATAATTTGCTTTAGAAGCATTGTTGAGTAAAGTATATTATTATTTATATATTTTTTCTACTTGAAGGCAATTACAATGCGTATATCGTATAAAATTCGATAATTATTGAAAATAATCATGACAAGCGAACCCAGCAAATAACGCGCGCCACGTAAAACATCGTACAGCTGTTTCAACTTTATTAAGTCTCATCAGCGATGTATACTTACGATTTCTCTCCGACAGAAATCGAAACCGGGAACCCAGCACGCAGAATCAGAAACTCTACTTCTGGGTCAGTGCATCGATACCTGCGAAATTAACTTGTCAATGATAAATACACCACTACTATACAAAGTACAATGGACGTTGAGAAGATCGCAAATTGAGAATACCTCGTGAAACGACCAGTTACGTGAAGAAAGGGTTTATGCATGAAAATCTCTTTTAATTCATTTTTAACAAATGATTTAACTCGGGATTTTACAGTTCCAATACACACAGCCACACACACACACACACAGACACACACACACACACACACACACACACACACATATATATATATATATATATATATAAAAACACAAGGTGTGTCAAAAAGATTTTCGGTACTTTTTGACACACCTTGCATTCTGAAAAATTAACGTTCCGTTCATTCTTCATTTCTATCTCGGTAAATACAGCTTTAAAATCTGTACTTTTTGACACACCTTGTATTCCGAAAAAATAACGTTACATTTATTGCTCATTACTATCTTGGTAAATACAGCTTCAATGTCGATACTTTTATGACAGACCTTATATATATATATATAATATATATATATATATATATATATATATAAGGTCTATCATAAAAGTAAAAGAGATTGATATATATATATATATATATATATATATATATATATATATATATATATATATAAGTTTATGGTTTTTATTTTTATTCCGAATTTTCTCTTAAGTTTTCAACAACATCGTCATCATAATAATCACTGCTATGATTTAAAAGATTTTTCTTTTTCTTTTTTTCTTTCTTTTTAGGGAGGCATGAAAGCTGTTTTGTGGGCCGATACCTTCCTGTCCAGTCTTATGATTTCCGGTTTAGTGATGGTTTTAGTGATGGGAAGTCGACAAGTTGGAGGGATTCAAAATGCCATCGCTGTGGCCGACACAACTCATCGAGTTTATTACAGCGAGTAAGGATACATTTCCTATTAGCTACGACTGTATGTGGAGGAAAACATGAAGACAATGTGTGAATTGAAAAGAGGGGTACGTTATAGGAGGAAAAATGAAGACAATGTGTGAATTGAAAAGTGGGGGACGTTATAGGAGGAAAAATGAAGACAATGTGTGAATTGAAAAGAGGGGGACATTATAGGAGGAAAAATGAAGACAATGTGTGAATTGAAAAGAGGGGGACGTTATAGGAGGAAAAATGAAGACAATGTGTGAATTGAAAAGAGGGGTACGTTATAGGAGGAAAATGAAGACACGGTGGGAATTTAAAAGAGGGGGACATTATAGGAGGAAAAATGAAGACAATGTGTGAATTGAAAAGAGGGGACGTTATAGGTGGAAAAATGAAGACAATGTGTGAATTGAAAAGAGGGGTACGTTATAGGAGGAAAATGAAGACAATCTGTGAATTGAAAAGAGGGGGACGTTATAGGAGGAAAAATGAAGACAATGTGTGAATTGAAAAGAGGGGGACGTTATTGGAGGAAAAATGAAGACAATGTGTGAATTGAAAAGAGGGGGACGTTATAGGAGGAAAAATGAAGACAATGTGTGAATTGAAAAGAGGGGACGTTATAGGAGGAAAAATGAAGACAATGTGTGAATTGAAAAGAGGGGACGTTATAGGAGGAAAAATGAAGACAATGTGTGAATTGAAAAGAGGGGACGTTATAGGAGGAAAATGAAGACAATGTGTGAATTGAAAAGAGGGGGACGTTATAGGAGGAAAAATGAAGACAATGCGTGAATTGAAAAGAGGGGTACGTTATAGGAGGAAAAATGAAGACAATGCGTGAATTGAAAAGAGGGGGACGTTATAGGAGGAAAAATGAAGACAATCTGTGAATTGAAAAGAGGGGGATGTTATAGGAGGAAAAATGAAGACAATGTGTGAATTGAAAAGGGGGACGTTATAGGAGGAAAATGAAGACAATGTGTGAATTGAAAAGAAGGGGACGTTATAGGAGGAAAATGAAGACAATGTGTGAATTGAAAAGAGGGGTACGTTATAGGAGGAAAATGAAGACAATGAATTGAAAAAGAGGGGACGTTATAGGAGGAAAAATGAAGACAATGTGTGAATTGAAAGAGGGGTACGTTATAGGAGGAAAAATAAAGACAATGTGTGAATTGAAAAGAGGGGGACGTTATTGGAGGAAAAATGAAGACAATGTTGAAATTGAAAAGAGGGGGACGTTATAGGAGGAAAAATGAAGACAATGTGTGAATTGAAAAGAGCGGGACGTTATAGGGAGGAGCAAGTGAACTAATTGGCAGGATTCAATGATAATGAGGGGGCCTACTCCCTTTGGAATTTTGGGGTAATGAGTATTCGTATGCTGAAACAAATCGGGTAGATATATATATATATATTTACTAAACCTCCGCACGAGCAGGATGTGACACAGGGTCAATTTCTTAAGCGGGACTCAACAGGTTTGAATTCAAAGTTTTCCTTCTCCTAGGCCGGTTGCCTAACCAAGGTTAAAGAGCCCAGTCTGCCCTACTATTTATCCATAGTTGGAGGGAGAGTAGGATTCATACCTCTCCCAAGGGTATTAGCGCTAAGTGAAATGCAATTACCACATCCAGGATTTGAACTCGGTGCGACGAGTCCATTTCCCATTAACCATAACATCATGCGCTTCCAAGAGTTTGGTCAATAGATATAACTTACTTTCGGTCATCCCGTCCCGAATATGGTGAGGCACGTGACCGGAAAAATATAGTTCTCTTGTATAATACGTACCCCTAACTTTTAGACAATAAAAATAGTGCGTCTTATGCATAAATAATTACGATGTACATAAGTGGTAATCTGAACATTAGCTACGTAAATGAGAGTAACCTCCCCTTGTTTCTTTCACTTTGAGGTGTTAAGTTTTTAAGGGTCATAATTGGCCAGTTGATTCTAAGTAGAGCGTCCTCCGATTTGATTCCTTTGGTAATCCTCTCATGTAGAGATTCCTAGGTTCCCTCGTCGAAGGTTGTTAGTAGACTGAGAAAGAATCAGCGCTTAAGTAATATATCAGCAACGCAGTATGGCCAGCGATTGGCTAAGGAACAGACCACATGATCTCGCCTAGTCTATAAATATAGGCCGGGAACTAGCATACACCTTATATCTAAAAAAAATTCCAACATGAGGAAGCCTTAATAACAATTGAGTTCATTTCAAATAATGCGCAAGCACAATTAAGAACACACTTTATGATATTTTTGTGTTAAAACATGCAGTTTTATTGATTCGAACAAATTTGTATTTTCAATGTAAATTTACAGTGAAATTAAAATGACAAACTAAAACATAAGGCTTCCTCAAAGTGAAAGAAACAAAGGGAGGTTACTCTCATTTATGTAGCTAATGTTCAGATTACCGTATAAGTTTTATTGCAGTTTAAACAGTCCAGTTTTATAGATGGTGTTTGAATAGATGTATTCATCCCTTTCCCAAGGATTTTAGCGCAAAGTGAATCGTAAACAGTTTCGACCAGAATTTGGACTTGGTTCGCCGAATTCATATCTTACAGCGATAACCGTTACGCTATAAGCACTTTCCAAATTTAATATGAAAAGATACAATAATAAAGAGAGTCATATGAAGAAAAAAAACGTTTGTATAATACTAGCTGCTAGTATCATACAAACGTCGCCTGGGTAGAGGGTTTTTTTTTAGTTAGTCCCGCAGATCCAATATTACTGAATCGTGAGTTGAATCCTTGTGGGATGCCCCATTTAAATTCATATGTAAAAAAAAAATAGACCTTGCATTGATCCAGCTACTCTGAAAAGAAATGTTAATGTCTACTATCTAAAATATCAAATGAATAAAATATCCACGTTGTTATCATTTTTGCTCAAAAACCAAGCCCTGGTGATATTTAATGTGTAAATATATATATATATATATATATATATATATATATATATATATATATTTACTTTGTCGTTAATTTTTTTTTTTCGAAGTTTTATCCGGACATACGCATACACACAACTGCCCTTTATATATGTATAGATTTTTCAATTCTATTCTTATTCGTCTTATTATTTTGCAGCTTCACATTCGATCCACACGTTCGTCACTCAGTCTGGACATTTATGATTGGCGGAGGATTGTTGTGGGCGGGGATCTACGGAACCAGTCAAGCTCAAGCACAAAAGGCGTTTTCCCTGCCGACGCTGAGAAAAGCGCAGATGTAAGTAATAAATAAATAAATAAATAAATTGATAAAGGACAAAAGATGAATGAAGACAAAATATTTCGACACTTGAAATCAATAACAGTTGGCATACCTGAGGATCAGGATTGGGCGTCCCATCGTAGTGCAGAGATGCTGATATGCACGCGTCCTGCGTCACTGACGCATAAAATTCTAAAAGGACGCAGAAAAATCGTATCCCTGCGTCTCAGTGTTTTTTTTTTTTTGTTTGTTTTTTACCCCACTATTTCAGCCTAACTGTGAATACTTTTCAATATTTTCTTTGAAACGAATTACACTATATGGGGTACAAGGTAAGGGTTAGACGGCTTTAGTTGTTCATTGATAAAAACTCTACAATTTATTAAGAAACTTAAGTTGGGACCCATCACATTTTCCGGGGACCCATTCAAATCAAATCCATGCGTCCCAGGACGCATTAAATTAAAAACCTATCAGTATCACTGGTAGTGTAATGGTTGGCAAGTTAGTCTCGCAAATCCATAACTATTGAATAGCCAGTGTGATCTTCACTGGATTCTCCATATCTACGACCTTGTGTAACATCCTACTCGGGGAGAACGGATTGGGTAAATACCTACCAAAAAATCAGGGTTTGTTCGACCTTGCGGCATTGGTCGATTTTTATATTATCCGGCTTAGCTTAATCGATAGGGCATTCGCCTAGGTATCACAAGCTTCCGAGTTCGATACCAGTCTCTGCCAATAAAGCGCATGAGTAACACAACTTGGATAATCTGATCTGTGTGGTAAACCATCTAGGGGTTGACGGTGGCTGCGGTGCTCCACATCAGCAAAACAATCTTCCTGGTCTAGCGCTAGCGAAAAGGGGATAGGCTCCTTCGCTGTTTTGGCTGATACTAACAATAGGTTATTCCGCAGACTTTACTGCTTACTTTAGAAGAAAAATGTGCACATGGATATTTAATAAGTTTTCCTTCGTTTGGAATATTAGTGAGCTGGAAGACTGTGTTGCGCCACATTTCTAGATGCAGATGACCTGTATGTTTTGATAATCAGTATTCGCAACCCTAGCCTCAAAAGCTGGTATCTGACGCCTGTATGAGTTATACAAATAGGTTTGATTTGTTTTGTTTTACGGCATATCAACCTCAGTGGGTCATTTAATGCCGATAAAGTTTTGAAATAAATCAATTCTTAATGGATAATACACTTTTTTTATAAATACATTTTTCTATTTAACCCATAGATGGGACCCTAACAGGTACTACCACCCCGGGTCAGAGTGAACCAGGGAGCAATGGTGATGAAGGGGTGCTCCACATTCCCCAAACCTCCAGAACTGGAACCTCACCATCAGATAGAGTTTAACGTCATTCCCAGGACATGTAGACCCGCAGTCACCGCCTTCTAGCACCCATATGATAAAAAGGGGTGGGGCTTGCCATAAGGGCAATAGGGTTGGGAAAATCATATAGGTGCTAGGGCTTGACGTGACCAGCCGATTGATCGTAGGGGGCCTCTCCGACCGCCCGTCTAGCCGAAGATAGGGCCAAAGTGGAGTATTGCATGTCATGAACTGCTCGTTCACCTGGGCTCTATCCTTAAGCATCACGGGTCGCCACCCACGGCCAACAGGTGGCCCCATTGGGGGAGTCTTACCTCTCTGCAGAGGTGCAGTCGGTGTATTCTAACGCCCCAGCCGACAGGGCGGTATACAAATAGGAGAAGGTATTGAAAAGTTCTTGTCAAAAAAAGAAGAAGAAAAAAAGAAAAAACTAGCCCAACACAAACAAAACAAAAAATCACGATTAAACGTACGTACGATTACACATATCTATCGCGTAGTTAATAATGTAATGTACCCATCAGCACATCCAACTCGGCGTCCGACTATAGTGGACCTTTTTTTTTTTTTTTTTTTTTTTGAGACGCGACGGACAGGTGACAAGTTAAAGTTCGCCACCGCTAAACAAGTTGGTGTAGGAGGAGCTTTTGATTGACTATAGACAGTAACGTGGTATTTTGAGATATTTAGTTCGATTCAAAACGTTAGTTAGTTGAGCAACGAAATGAAAGAGTGATTGTTTTCCTCCACTGAATCGGTAAAACGATGCCACATCTTCCTGATGAGACTACACCAAAAAAGAAATGAAACACTTGAAATAAACGTGATTGGTTTCTTGTAAACAAACGTGTTTGTCGTTTCCATCCTGTAATAGGGGGATCAAGTGACAACTTCAACCTCTTCTTAGTTGATAGCTTCATCCTTTCTGTTTTCTTTGAGAGACACGCAACGTTACAAGTTAAATACACTTTGAACTATATTGATACACTAGCAGCGGCTACCCGGCGTCGCCTGGGTAGAGGGGGATTTTTTAAAAGTTAGTCCCGCAGATCCATTATTACTGAATCATGAGTTGAATCCTTGTGGGATGCCCCATTTAAATCCCTATGTAAAAAATAGACCTTGCATTTATCCAGCTACTCTGAAAAGAAATGTTAATGTCTACTATCTAAAATATTAAATGAAAAAAAAAATTCCATGCTGTTATAATTTAAATTTTATTTTTAATCATCTTCACGAATATAAATCAAATCTCTATCATTTTTGCTCAAAAACCAAGCTCTGGTGATATTTAATGTGTATACATATTTACTTTGTCGTTAATTGTTTTATTTTCGATGTTTCCCCGGACATACATATACACACAACTGCTCTTTATACATGTACTAGCAGCGGCTACCCGGCTTCGCCTGGGTAGAGGGGGATGTTTTAAGTTAGTCCCACAGATCCATTATTACTGAATCGCGAGTTGAATCCTCGTGCGATGCCCCATTTAAATCCCTATGTAAAAAATAGACCTTCCATTGATCCAGCTACTCCAAAAAGAAATGTTAATGTCTACTATCTAAAATATCAAATGAAAAAAATCCATGATGTTATCATTTAAATTTTATTTTATAATTATCTTCATGATTATAAATCAAATCTCTATTATTTTTCTCAAAAACCAAGCCCTGGTGATATCTAATGTTTATATATATTTACTTTGTCGTTGATTGTTTTATTTTCGAAGTTTCCTCCGGACATACATATACACACAACTGCCCTTTATATATGTATAGATATATTATCTTTTAAAACATTAATACTGGAACTAAGTAAGGAGCGTTAGCCTATTCAAAACCATTGTGAATTTTATTAATTTTGCCCCTTATGTAACTGTAAAACATCACCAACATAAAATAACCGGATATGGATTGTCATGCTGTAAAAATCAACCAACCAACCAGCCAACGAACCAATCGACCTATAAATAACTAGAAGCAGCTACCCGGCGTTGCCTGGGTAGTGGGGGAGGTAAAAAAATTAGTCTCACAAAACCATTATTATTGAATCGCGAGTTAGATGATTGTAGTATGTCACATTAAAATCCCTATGTAAAAACAAAAGACGTTGCGTTGATCAAGCCACTCTGAAAATAAAAATCAATGTCTACTATTCAAAAATATTAAATGCCAAAAAAAAACCAAAAAAAAACATCTATACTATTATCATTTAAATTTTTTTTTAAGTATCTTCACTAATATAAATCAAACCTTCATTGTTTTTGCTCAAAAACCAAGACCTGGTGATATTTAATGTGTATATATATTTACTTTTTCATTAATTGTATTATTTTCGAAGTTTCCTCCGGACATACACACAACTACCCTTTATATATGTATAGGTTAAAATATGTTTATGTTTATTGTTTCAGCGCCATCTGGTTGAACTTTCCCGGATTAATCCTAGTCTTGTTACTCTGCGGATTTATTGGCATCGTTATGTATGCTTTCTACAGTTCCTGTGATCCAAAATCCTTCCCTCTGATCAGTGCATCTGACCAGGTGCGTATATTATGCTAAAAAAATAACTGTTATTATTCTACTATCAGTTCTATTTCCTGATTATTTTCACTATATAACCCTGTTATGTTTTTAGCATACAGATAAAATATGAAGGATTGAAAATGATAATGTAAGACCAGGTTGTCGTAAAATTAACAAGATTTTATTTAACACAGGATAGAAACTGCTTCTACTCTCAAGCGACTTAACCAGTATCTAAACGCCACGTTCCAAATGTAAACAAACGCCATCCACACGTAAGATGGCGGAATATCCACTTCCGGCTTTGACAAAGTAAAGGAGAGCAACTCTATGTTTGTTTAAGTCTATTTTTGTTAGATCCTCTGTCAGTTTTAATTTCCGCTAATAATTTGTGAAATTTTCTATTCATCCTTTCGTTACTACAATGTTAAGATTCTTGTGGCCATTATTAGGCTGCAGGTGAGAGCACTTTACAGCAGAGATCACTTGTGACATTAAGTTTGATCCGTTTTGAGTGGAATCCTATGATCCTTGTGTTCCTCAGTGTTAAACATAATCCTTGTGTGTCGATCCGTTCGTCGGTGTTAAACACAAGCAATTGAACGCCTTTTCACCAAGGCCATTAAATAGTAAACCAACTGGACCAGGGAGCAATGGTGATGAAGGAGTTCTCCACATTCCCCAAAAATCCAAAACTGGAACCTCACCATCAGATAGAGTTTAACGTCATTGCCAGGACATGTAGACCCTCGGCCACCGCCTTTTAGCACCCATATGATAAAAAGGGGCTGGGGCTTGCCATAAGGGCAATAGAGTTTGGGGCAATCATATAGGTGCTAGGGGTTGACGTGACCAGCCGATTGATCGGGGGGGGGTCTCTCCGACCGACCGTCTAGCCTAAGAAAGGGCCAAAGAGAAGTATTGCAAGTCATGGACTGCTCATCCACCTGGGTTCTATTCTTAAGCATCACGGGTCACCACCCACGGCCTACAGGTGGCCCCAGCGAGAAGGGGTAGACCGTGTCTACTCCATGTCTCGTAGGTCGAGGAACCAGGAAAAGAGAGAGAAGCGTTTGAACCAGCCGCTTAAATATAAAACGGCCCCCTAGCGGGCACCAGCAAACTAAACGGGCAGACAACTCAACGGGAAGATAATCCCTACAATATTGATGCTTCTATTCAGGAAAGAGAGACGCATTCTAATTAGTATGTCATAGTTAACAGCTGTCCATGATTATACTGATGTTTCTATTTAGGAAGGAGAAAGGATTCTAATTAGCATTTCATAGTAAACAGCTGTCCATGATGATATTGATGCTTCTATTTAGGAAGGAGAGGCGCATTCTAATTAGTATGTCATAGTTAACAGCTGTCCGTGATTATACTGATGCTTCTATTTAGGAAGGAGAAAGGATTCTAATTAGTATTTCATAGTAAACAGCTGTCCATGATGATATTGATGCTTCTATTCAGGAAAGAGAGACGCATTCTAATTAGTACGAAAAGGAACTTAATAGCACGACTGGAGTTCCAACTCGCTCACTACGCATGCTCGTATAACTCTACAAATATATATTTTTAAATCTACTCTTGAACATCTACCCTTCGCACTGGATAAAAATATGTAACTATTTCATACCCAATTCAGATTCATACCTTTCTTTCTCCCTCTTCTTCTTTTTCAGTTACTTCCTTTATTTGTAATGGATACATTAGGTGATGTCCCTGGAGTACCTGGGATGTTTTTATCGACAATATTCAGTGGTACTTTAAGGTATGTATATATTTTCTACTGGATATATATTAACTTTAGCATAGTCTGGAATATCCCCACGCGAACAAGGCCTCTAGAGAGGATCAGATTTATTTGATGATGATAATAATGATAATCATAATAATAATAATAATAATAATAATAATAATAATAATAATAATAATGCGAATGTAGCAAACTAGCACAACGGGAATACAAAACTAGACACGACTGGGTTGGGAAGGTGATCCACTGGGAATTATGTAAAAAATGTAATTTTGACCATACAACAAAATGGTATATGCATAAACCAGAATCTGTTCTTGAGAACGAAACACATTAAATTCTCTGGGACTTTGAAATAAAAACGGATCACCTATTGTTGCTTAACAAAAAAAGAAAGAACTTGTCAACTGGTGGATTTTGCAGATCACAGGGTGAAGCTAAAGGACAATGAAAAAATGGACAAATATATGGACCTCGCAAGAGAACTGAAGAAGTTATGGAATATGAAAGTCAAAGTTATACCAATTGTAGTTGGTGCACTTGGAACGGTCCCAAAAGGATTGGAAAAGGGTTTGGAAAGTTTGGAAATTAGAGGAAGGATTGAAACCATTCAGAACACTGCACCGCTGCAATCTGCCAGAATACTCAGAAGAGTCCTGGAGACATGAGGAGACTTGCTGTCACTCAGACTCCAGTGAAAGACCATCAGCTAACACTGATGTGAAAACTCAAAAGGAGTAAATAATAATAATGATGATAATTAGCTGGACTTGCAGATATACCACAGTATGATAATCTAGTTCTTACAACATTTGATATGTTTACTTAAGAGATATTGCAAAATAGTTCAATATGTAAAAAAGTATACGTTTAACTTTCTCTCTCTCTCTCTCTCTCTCTCTCTCTCTCCCTTTCACACACACACACACACACACACACTGCACACACACACACACACACACACACACACACACACACACACATTTCTTTCTTTCTTTTCTTCTTTTCATCTTTTCATTATGTTCAATTGAAACAGATTAGCGTTATCGCTTCTGCTCGCTCATAAACTCTCTCAATATTCCCCTGTTCTCTTTCTTTCTTTCGTTCTTTCTTATTATATTTCCCAGTGTAGCATGTCCTTTTTCTTCCCTTTCTTTCTTTATAATAAAAACGGAATGGTCCATTATTTAGCTGAGATGACGACACTCATGAGAAATAAGATTTCGGCTAACCTGATAATCGGGATTTACATTTTTGCATTTCATCTTAGGCGATTTTGACGGTCTCATTTTCAACCGGAAGGTGCTGTAAGATGATAACGATCGTTCAATTAAGGAACACGAGTATCAATGTAATGATAATAATAGTCGTCGGGGTGGTCTAATGTCGGTATCAGCCAAACACTAAGGGAGTCTATCCCCTTTTCACTAGCGCTAGACCAAGGAGATTGTTTTGGGCGTCTGAGGGGGAGTGCCACATCTACCATCAGCTCCTCACTTTACTGTACCGTACTCTACTGACTGAGCTAAACCGGAATAATTGACGTAGTTAGCGTAACGGTTATTATCTTAGGAAATGCAATCTGCGACAGGCGTTCCAATTCTGGACGAGGCTGTTTCCGTTTCACTTCATGCTAATGCCTTGCTCGAATCCATCCGTTCTCCCCTCAGCTATAAAATAACAGGACAGTCAGGGTTATTTGCCTTGATAAGGAAATCAGTCCAGGAGGGGGAAAATCTAGGAATTCAAACCAGTTGTAACCCCACTTTCTCTCTCTTTTTAACGTGATTTATTTTTTTGTTATAATGAAAAATTCATAGAAAAAAATTATATGTAAGTTTAGTCTCTGCTCTTAAAGAAAGAAAAAAAAATGTTTTTTTTGTTTTTTTTTAAATAAAAGTTTAAAGAAATTGGGAGATGCTGCTTACTGAAATTCTGGCCATACTTATATTTATTTATCTGAGTCTCTTCATATGTATGTATGTATGTGTGTGTCTATCTATCTATCTATCTCATTTTGTTCATATCTATCTCTTGCTGTCCATATCTATCTATCTATCTATCTATCTAGCTTGCTGTCTATCTATCTATTTATTTATCTCATTTTGTTCATATCTATCTATCTATCATTCTATTCATATCAATCTATCTATTTATCTATCTATCTAATAACTATCTATCTCATTATGTTTATATCTATCTATCTATCTATCTATCTATCTATCTCATTTCGTTCATATCTATCTCTTTCTGTTCATATCTATCTACCTATCTATCTATCTCATTTTGTTCATATCTATCTCTCTATCTATCTCATTTTGTTCTTATCTATCTATCTCTCTATCTATCACATTTTGTTCATATCTATCTATCTCTTTCTGTTCATATCTATCTAACTATCTATCTATCTATGTATCAATCAATCTCATTTTGTTCATATCTATCTATCTATCTATCTATCTATCAATCTCATTTTGTTCATATCTATCTATCTATCTATCTATCTATCTATCTATCTATCAATCTCATTTTGTTCATATCTATCTATCTATCTATTGAATCTAATTCAAATTGTACTTCATTGCTGTTTCTTGTTTTTTTTTATTACAGTTCCGTGGCGACTGGACTGAATACTATGTCGGCTGTGATTCTTCACGATTTCCTACGTCCTATTTACTACACAAACATTTCGGAGGAAAACACCACCCGATTTTTAAAGATTCTGGGTAAGCTAATCTCTTCTCGTAAAGATTTCTTCACCTTCAAGCAATTCACCCTGTAACTGCCGGTACAACCATATGGTGTGACGGTGGGAGTATTACAGCACAGTTATTTGCATACAAAATCATTTGTATGCGATGTACTATATTAGTACATATAGTACATGAAAAGACTCCTTGGGTAGATATCACCATAATACCAGCCCATCCTTCGGGGGTCCTGTGAGCTTCGGCCACTGGACCGGTGTGTTGAATTAACAGCGTCGATCCCAGGGGGCTATCCCCCCAGGCCATACCTGCACCCTCGATTTAAAGGGGCAGGGCTGGGTGTATTGCCCAGCGCCTGAGGCGCCCCCATCGAGGGGGGAATGCCGACGGGATCGACGCATTTTTTGTGCCTACCATTTCGGCTTGTGGGTGGGCCCACATAAAAATGTCCTTGTGTCACGCCCTCATAAGTGGGGTGAGAGGCAAATACCTCACTACACTACTACCTCAGGAGGAGGTAAAAGTTGGTAAGTCGCATTATGACTGGAATTTCCTTTTGTTATAACTGGTTTATGTATGCATTTGTTCTATCTTTTGTTTTTGTTATATTATTTTTAGTTTACGGTAAATTAACGTCGATTGTATCGAAGATAAGGCTCAAGGGTACAGAAGACAGAAATAAAGACCTGTGAATATCAGAAACACTCTTTTGTTCTTCCTAATGCTGGTATACACCTTGTCGGTGGGGCATAAAATATGCTGACTGTATCAAATACAGAGGGGGTAAGACCTCATAACTGGTTGTCCCTGGTATGACACTAAACTACATCTGATTGTGAACTCCAGTTCTGGAGATCTGAAGATTATGGAATACCCCAATTAAGTTTTTATGGGCCATCCTTTGGTCTTAAAGCAGGGGTGCTTGTCCAGTGGAATTGGATCCCTGGTAAAGAGTCGTTCGATAATGAATCCTTTGGTTCCATTGGTAAAGAGTCCTCAGTTCCTTCGTCAATTGTCGTAAGTTCCTCCTCAATAATTGCAAGTGAACTGTGGCAAGTATCCGTGTTTAAGTAATGTATCAGCCATGCAGTATGGCTTTTTGATTGGCTAGAGGAGTAAACCACGTGACTTTGGCTAGTCTATAAATCCAGGTGGGGAATTAGAGCACACCTTATATCACCAAAATATGGGCGCCTCATGTGGTGTAATGGTTAGCAAGCTAGATTAGCAGACCATTGTATGTGAGTTCGATTCTCACTGGGCGCCCCACACTTCTGGCCTTGTGCTATATCTAAGCTAAGCTTAGTAAATAACTATATCACCAAAATATGGGCGCCTCATGTGGTGTAATGGTTAGAAAACTAGTATTAGCAGACCCTTGTTAGTAAGTTCGATTCTCACTGGGTGCCCCATACTTCTGGCCTTGTGTTACATCTAAACTAAGCTTAGGAAATAACTATAACTATATCATTAAAATATAGGGCACCTCACGTGGTGTAATGGTTAGAAAACTAGTATTAGCAGACCCTTGTTCGTGAGTTCGATTCTCACTGGGCGCCCCATAATTCTGGCCTTGTGCCGCATCTAAGCTACGCTTAGTAAATAACTATATCACCAAAATATTCCAACAACCCCTTTATTTTCTTTACTCCCATGTCTACTGTGACCCTGAGTAGTAGTACGTGATACAGTCCGGTCTATGGTTTAAATATATATTTTTGAAAATTATTAATATTTGATAGGAATACTTGATAGCATATAAGTGTAAATTACTAGTATTAAGAATAGTTACTTGAAGCTATAATTGTTTACTATGGATCATTATTAGTTACTTAAAACCATATAACTTTGTTCAAGCAAATGAAAATTATCAAATAGAAGATAATTACTTTAAACCATATAATTATTAGTATTAGATAGAAATACTTGAAACCATGCAAGTATGTGGTAATTATTTGTATTACATAGGACTATTTGATAGCATATAACTGTATGGAAAACTCTTAATAAACAACTGGTAAATAATGGATTTATGCGTCCTGGACTCCTACCCTAAAAAAACGCTTACCGGTGCCTGCTCAAAATGTGAAACGTGCTATTTTCGAAACTAGGTCATATTTATTTGAAAATACGTGACAGTCTTTTTAAAAATTAAGATAAAATGAAAATACCGAAAAAAAAGGATATTTTAAAATTAAAAATGACGTGACATCTTTTAAAATTAAAATAAAGAAGAATATCTAAATATTCTGATTTTTTATTTCTGTTTGCCTAATGTATGTTTTTATTTTCGAAACTATGTCGTAATTATTTAAAAATTCGTGACAGTTGTTTTGAATTAAAATAAAATGAGAATACCAAAAAAAAAAAAAAGATATTTTAAAAGCAGGGGTAAAATATTTACATTTATTTGTCGATAAAAAGCCTAGGGGTGGCTGTAAAATATCACTTTCTCATTAACTTGTTGGTTTTAACGCCTTCAAACCACTAAAAAAGGTTATTTGTCGATAAAACACCTTCCAACCGTTCAAAATATTTTTAAGAGGTGGGGGGGGGCAAAATATTTACATTTACTCGTGGAGAAAAGAATTGGTGGTGGTAAAATATCACTTTCATATCACATTAACTTGTCAGGGAAAAAAGCCTTCAAACAGCTAAGGAGTTCATAACAAGCACGGTTCACATTTTCAGCAGGCACCGCTTAGCGTTTTTTTAAGGCAGGAGGTCAGGACGCACTAATCCGCTATTTACCAAATTAACCAATCAAACAATCAATACTTCAAGCCTCCCTAACAATTACCATATATAATCATTATTATATTGTGGGGCAGATTGAGATGTCTAGCTTTGGGTAGGTAAGTTAAAAGAAGGGTTTAAAACCAGGAGTTAGGGTCGTGAAAGTCAGAAGGCCAGTGAAGACAAAACGTGGTGCATCACCAACGAGTGAATGGAATCTAGCAAGCTGCTGCATCGAACGAAATAGCGATTATGTAGAAAAATAGATACATGTTCTTTAGAATGTTGAAAAAATCATTGACAATAAACAATAAATGTTTCTATGATTCTTTAATCAACTTAGCTCAGATTGTAGGGAATCCGCGTAGAAACCATAAGGTTCTGGGTTCAATACCGGCCCTCGCCAACTCAGCGAGTGAGGAGCACAACTTGGGTCGGGTGATCTGAGCGGTAATGGGGAAACTGACGGTAGATGTGGCGCTCCACCTCAGACGCAAAAAACAATCTCCTTGGTCTATCGCTAGTAAAAAGAGGATAGACTCCTTCGCTGCCCGACTTAAACCTACAATGACCCATTCCACCTACCTTTGAGATTACCCCCGTATTCAGAAATATTTTATACCATCGTGGAAACAACAACCCACAAGAAAGCAGCTGTACGACCAGTTGCCCCATATAACACAAACCATCAAAGTGAGACGAACAAGACATCTAGGATACTGTTGGAGAAGCAAGGACGAACTCATAAGTGATGTTTTCCTGTGGAAGCCAGCACATGGGAACGCCAGTGGGAGCCGTCCAGCAAAGACCTACATTAACCAGCTCTGTGCGGATATTGGATGCTGCACAGAGGGCCTGCTGGGGGGGGGGGAGCAATGAATGATAGAGATGGTTGGCGAGCGATTGTCATGGATATTCATGCCGCTAGTACGAAACGATGATGATGATGATGATGATGATACACGAAATGTGGCAACCATTGTTTATATTTGTTAATTGTAAAGTCTGGAAATTAGAGGAGGGATTGATATATATAGGGTAGTTGTGTGTATATGTATGTCCGGAGGAAACTTCGTAAATAAAACAATTAACGACAAAGTAAATATGTATACACATTAAATATCACCAGGGCTTTGTTTTTGAGCAAAAATAGTAGAGATTTGATTTATATTCGTGAAGATAATTACAAAATAAAATTTAAATGATAATAGCATGGATTTTTTTTTCGTTTAATATTTTAGATAGTAGACATTAACATTTATTTTCAGAGTAGCTGGATCAATGCAAGGTCTTTTTTTTTTACATAGGGATTTAAATGGGGCATCCCACGAGGATTCAACTCACGATTAAGTAATCATTATTACTTAATCGTGAGTTGAATCCTCGTCGGATCTGTGGGACTAACTTTAAAAAAATCCCCCTCTACCCAGCTGCTGCTAGTTTTAAATAAAGTCCCGAGTGCAGCCCTTTTTGAATGCTGAAACTTGATCTGAACTGGGATTCATGTCCCCTCCCGTACAAGTTATATCCGGTGCCTCTCTTTGCAAGCTTTTCCATCAGAGAATCTGATTCACGTATTCTGGGAAATCATGGGAATTTTACCAGCACTACTAGTTTCTTTTTTTTAATATTCTCCTCTGGAAGGAAATATAGGCAGTGTGGGCGAATACAATTCCTAGAACTTACAAGGAAAGACTAGCGATCGAGAAAGATCCCAAAGAATTGTATCCAAAATCTACTGCATAAATAGTAATTTTTGTCTGTCTGTATAATGCCAGTTGGCGCCTACATCAGTGATCCGATCATGATGAAACTTTACCCAAATGTTAAACTAATATTCAGAGACAAGACTGGCTAATTGGATTTCAATAAAAATCAATAACCTATGTTATTTGACATAATCGTATTCCACTGTGAAATAAATTTAATCTCAAACCCCTCATAATTCATAACACTCCTTCCTCTCCCTAAAGATGGTAGAGATCCGTTTGAAAAACAACTACTTGTTATTTCTATGAATAAATATTAACCGAAATCTTTTATTTCTTACAGTTCTTGGGCTTGGACTCTTGTCATTGATTGCTGCATACGGAGCCACTAGAATGAGCGGAATGCTGCACGTAAGTACTAAGAATTATTGTTGTGTAATTGTTGTAACCTGCTTAGCGAAATAATAACACGGGTAGTTCAGCTGACGTTAAGCACGAGAAGTGATCACTTCCGCCTTTTATTCACAACTCAAAAAGATGGCTGAAACGGTGCTTCCGTTTCATAACAAAAACAATGGCAGAAACGGTGCTTCCGTTTCTTAGTATACCACAGTAATATTGACCCTTTCAGAGATTGATTGATAGATAGATACGATAGTAGTCAAAAAGTAATGCCATTTTTTTAGCACCGGTTTTATTAACAACACAGGAACATGTATCATACATCAAAATGAAGCTGGTCCTCTGTGGATCACAACCCTACTTCTCCAAATAGTCGCCGTTTCCCTCGGTAGCAATGTCCCGCCTTCGAATGAGAACATGTATCCCTACTCGGTAGAATTCTCTTGACTGTTCTTTGAGCCACATCTTCACTATAGATTTTACTTCATTGTCAATGGAATAACGTTTGCCTCTCAAATCCTCTTTCATGGGACCGAAGAAATGAAAAGCGGTAAATCTGGTGAGTACGGAGGATGAGGTAAAGTTGTCCAAAAGTGGCTCAAATGACAGTTCATTCAGACTCTTTTCCATACCCTTGGGAACCGTTCCAAGGGCACCAATTACAATTGGCACAACCTTCACTTTTATGTTCCACAGTTTTCTCAGCTCTCTGACAAGGTCCAAGTATTTGATTCTTCTTCTTCTTCTCTTCTTCTTCTTCTTCTTCTTCTTCTTCTTATTATTATTATTATTATTATTATTATTATTCCTTTTGAGTTTTCACATCAGTGTTAGCTGATGGTCTTTCACTGGAGTCTGAGTGACAGCAAGTCTCCTCAGGTCTCCAGGACTCTTTTGAGTATTCTGGCAGATTGCAGCAGTGCAGTGTTCTGAATGGTTTCAATCCCTCCTCTGATTTCCAAACTTTCCAAACCCTTTTCCAATCCTTTTGGGACTGTTCCAAGTGCACCAACTACAATTGGTATCACTTTCACTTTCATATTCCATAACTTTTTCAGTTCTCTGGCAAGGTCCAGATATTTGTCTATTTTTTCATTTTCCTTTAACTTCACCCTGTGATCTGCTGGAACTGTAAAATCCACCAGTTGACAAGTTCTTTCTTTTTTGTTTATCAATACTAGGTCTGGCCTTCTTGCTGGGATAAGGTGATCCGTTTTTATCTCAAAGTCCCAGAGAATTTTGTACGTTTTGTTCTCAAGAACAGATTCTGGTTTATGCATATACCATTTTGTTGTGTGGTCAAAATTTAATTTTTTGCATAATTCCCAGTGGATCACCTTCCCAAACCAGTCGTGTCTAGCTTTGTATTCTCGTGGTGCTAGTTTGCTACATTCGCAGAGTATATGGTTAACAGTCTCATCTCTATTACCGCAAAGTCTACACTTACTATTCTGTTGGGTCTTATCAATTTTCGCTTTGATGTAGTTTGTCCTTATGGCATTATTTTGTGCAGCAATTATAAGTGATTCTGTTTCTCTTTTGAGGTTTCCCTTTCTTAACCATGTCCAAGTCTTTTCATGTGCAACCTCTTCTATTTTTCGTTTGAAGCGTCCGTATAATTGTTTTTCTTCCCATTTTTGTTTTCTAGTCTTTGTTGTTTTTTTGTTTGTCCATCTGCCGTTTCTACTATTGTTGGCCGCCATAAGTAGTTTGTCTTTGCTCTTCCTTGTGTAATCTTCAAGTTGTTGGATTGTGGTTTCTACGCATTCCTCTATGTTGGCATGACCTCTTCCCCTTCCTTTCTTGACACATACAATCTATCTCTATCATCTCTAGGGTGGAGAGCCTTGTGCATTGTCATTAATTTTCTCGTCCTTTGGTCTATCTGTCTGAGTTCTTCTTTTGTCCATTTTAAGAATGGTCCTGAGTATCTTATAATGGGGACAGCCCAGGTATTAATTCCTTTGATCAGATTTCTGCTGTTAAGTTTCGTTTCCAGAAGTTTTCTAGTTCTCCTGAGATATTCTTTTTTAACTTTTCCTTTCATTTCTGCTTGCATGATATTGTCCGCTTCTAAAATTCCTAAGTATTTGTAGCTTTCATTTTCATCAAGAGATTTTATAGTTTCCTGATTTGGCAGTTGTATTCCATTCATTAGTTTTCTTTCACCCCTTTTTATTTCAAGCATAGCACATTTTTCGATTCCAAATTCCATCCCTATATCCTGGCTATATATTCTAATAATTTGTACTAGGCTCTCCAATTCTTTTTCATTTTTTGCAAAAATTTTAATATCATCCATATTATTATTATTATTATTATTATTATTATTATTATTATTATTATTCCTTTTTGAGTTTTCACATTAGCATTAGCTGATGGTCTTTCACAGGTGTCTGAGTGACAGCAAGTCTCCTCGGGTCTCCAGGACTCTTCTGAGTATTCTGGCAGATTACAGCAGTACAGTGTTCTGAATGGTATCAATCCCTCCTCTAATTTCCAGACTTTCCAAACCCTTTTCCAATTCTTTTGGGACCGTTCCAAGTGCACCAACTACAATTGGTATCACTTTGACTTTCATATTCCATAACTTCTTCAGTTCTCTGGCAACGTCCAGATATTTGTCCATTTTTTTCATTTTCCTTTAGCTTCAGCCTGTGATCTGCTGGAACTGCAAAATCCACCAGTTGACAAGTCCTTTCTTTTTTATTAATCAACACTAGGTCTGGTCTTCTTGCTGGGATAAGGTGATCCGTTTTTATTTCAAAGTCCCAGAGAATTTTATGTGTTTCGTTCTCAAGAACAGATTCTGGTTTATGCATATACCATTTTGTTGTATGGTCAAAATTACATTTTTTACATATTTCCCAGTGGATCACTTTCCCAACCCAGTCGTGTCTAGCTTTGTACTCCTGTTGTGCTAGTTTGCTACATTCGCATAGTACATGGTTTACGGTCTCAACTCTATTACCGCATAGTCTACATTTACTATTTTGTTGGGTCTTATCAATTTTTGCTTTGATATAGTTTGTACGTATGGCATCATTTTGTGCAGCAATTATTAGTGATTCAGTTTCTCTTTTAAGGTTTCCTTTTCTTAACCACATCCAGGTTTTTTCATGTGCAACCTCTCCGATTTGTCGTTTGAAGTGTCGTTTTTCTTCCCATTATTATTATTATTACAAAAAGAAAACGATAGTATGAATTTCCCGGGTATTGCCACTTTCTAATTGTTTCTTTTTCATTGCATTTCAGACTTCCCTCGCTCTGTATGGAATACTCTGTGCCCCGATGCTTGGTGTTTACACTCTTGGAATGATGGTACCCTGGGCGAATACCTGGGTGAGAACGTTAATTCTTCAGTAGTCCCTTAATTTATTCCGAACTGAAAAGAGATGTCATTCGGATTTGACATCTCGCAGACACCTTAATATGTTTATATTTAAGAAACACACAACATTTGAAAATAAATAAATAAATAAATAAATAAAAAATAATTAGTAACATCTATATATATAAAGGAATGTTGTGGTATGTACATATCGTCTTATAATTCCGAAAAGAGATGTCATTCGGATTGGAAATCTCGCAGACACCTTAATATGTTTATATTTAAGAAACACACAAAATTTGAAAGAAAAAAGAAATAGAAAAAATAATTAGTAACATCTATATATATAAAAGAATGTTGTGGTATGTACATGTCGTCTAATTCTGAAAAGAGATGTCATTCGGATTTGAAATCTCGCAGACAACTTAATACGATTATATTTAATACTTGGGTGAGAACGTTGATTCTTCAGTAGTCCCTTAACTAAACTGAAAAAAAAATCAATATTTGATAACTTTAAGCTCGCAGTCGAATTTAATTGCTGCAACTTTGTCGCAGATTGATTTTTAATTTTAAAATTTAAAAGTCGACCTTTATCAGTAAAAATCGACAAAGTCAATTCGTAAATGAATGACGACAAGATACACAGTAGATAAACAAAATAATCTTTCAAATTTCCCCTGAGACCTAAAAATTAACTTATGGATTTTGAAAATACTCGCTTTCATGCATTGATGGAAAATACGTGAACAAAATTATTGAGTTGCAAAGTAGACTAGAAACCATTTCATTCTGAAATCTAGAGCGCACAAATAGCACGGCTTGGATCTGTGTGGTAAAGTGGGGAGCTAATATTAAGTGTGGTGCTCCACCTCTAACGCATAAATAATCTCCTTGTTTTAGCGCTAGTGAAAAGGGGAAAGACTCCGTCACTGTCCGACTGAACAGATTCTGGTTTATGCATATATTTTAACTCCTTTTGGGTTTTTCACATCAGCGTTAACTGATGGTATTTCACTGGAGTCTGAGTGACAGGTCCCCTCAGGTATCCAAGAATCTTCTGAGTATTCTAGCCGATTGCAGTAGTCTGGATGGTCTCAATTCTTGCGCTGATTTCCAGATCCTCCAGTCTTTTTTCCAAGTTTATTGGGACCGTTCCTAGTGCACCAACTACAATTGGTATCACTTTCACTCTCATGTTCCACAGCTTTTTCAATCCTCTGGCAAGGTCCAGGTATCTATCGATCTTTATGTTTTCCCACCTACCATAGCCGGTGGTTCACTGGAGGCTGAGTGACAGCAAGTCTCCTCAAGTCTCTAGGATTTTATTATTATTTCACTCCTTGTGAATTTTTTAATACCAACAGAAAACCGTTAGAGTGACAGCAAGTCTTCTCGGGTCTCCATGATTCTTCAGTGTATTCTAGCCATTCTTAACAATACTGTGGTCTGGGTGGTCTCGATTCTTCCTCTGATTTCAAATTACTTCAGTCTTTTTCAAAGCTGGTGGGTCCGTTATAAGCGCACCAATTACAATTTGTATCAGCGAAACCCTCATGTTCCACGGCTTTGGTAAGCTCCAAGTATTTATCTATCTTTTTTTTTTCCTTTCATCTTAATTATGTGGTCCGTTTGAATGACAAGATCCGCTAAATGAACTTTTTCCTGTTAAAGCTAGGTCTAACCTTTTGGAAAACAGTTGGATTCATACCTTTCCCAGTAGTATTAGTCCTATGTGAAATGCAAACTCGGGTCGTCGTGGCATGCTTGCGTATATGTTCACTGTGAATATGAACATTTGTCTCATTTTTGTTGTTTATATTTTTGTTGTTGTTTTGTTTCAGGGCGCCTACGCTGGTTTATCCTGCAGTATCGGTCTGATGTCGTGGATCTTGCTGGGCCAGCATGCAGAATCCCCTCCTCGAGAGCACACGTCATATCAGCTAAGTGCTTGCACTTGGAATGCTAGCCTGGTTAATCACACAATGCTCAACCCAGACAGTTTGCGGATGATGACCAACAATCTAAGCGTCATGAATTCTCCACTTTCCTATGGTGAACGGTGAGTAAGCAATGATTGATTAACTTTAGCTTGAAATTTAGCTCAGTCGGTAGATCACCCGCCTGGGAATCACAAGGTTCTTAAGAGTATTTACGGTTTTCGAAGGAGCTCTTATTTCTCCGTAGTTGTAGGCAAATTGTCGGACAAAGAAGGAACAAACACGAAAGTAAATGCAGACACTTGTATTGACAAAATTACATAAAATTGTTGCAAAATTTAATGGTATTTGCTACAGACTTATCTGAGTTAGTAATTTTCTTGGATTAATGGTGATAACAGGGTATTCTTTTCGTCGGTAGGAAATGTTGATAAGACGCTTCGTCTCGGTAGTTTCTCGTCCTTCAGTAAGTGTACTATTGTACCTGCCTTTTAACGTATGCAGATACAATGCCTTAGAGGGGAGCTGGTTGTAGAGTTCTGTGATAAGTGGGCCCTGGTTTGGGCTTGGTAATGAGAGCTTGGTGTTTTTATGTCTCTCCTCCAATACTGCTATACGATAAGAAAGCCCTGTTTTTGGGCTAAGTGATGAATGAAGTGTAGTGACTGACTTTTACGCGACTACCCTCAGTGGGTGCTCCGTGATAAGTAGGCCTTGTTTGGGCTTGGTGATGAGAGCTTTTGTTTTTACGTCTCTCCTCCAGTAACTGCTTTTCGATAAGTGAAGTTTTTGGTATTGGCGCCAACATACGATGATGGCGAATAGCCCCCTAGCGGCAGGGGGAGATAATTGGTTATGGAATTTCCAATATTCTTAGTTCGATACAGCACATGAGTATCTCAGACTGGGTAATCTGATCTGTGGAGAGCTGAGGGTAGATCTGGCGCTCCACCTCAGACGCAAAAACAAAGAGACATACAACATTCCTCTTATCTATTTTGTACCCGGGCTTAGTCGAAAAGACATTGAACTTTCTCTACCCTTTCTGGTTATTTCTTCTTAAATGTACGTATTTGTCAATATCAGTCTCACCCATAAAGTACTTTACAGTTAACTCACAGATGGCACCCGGAGGACAGAAGCCTCCACCCCAAAGCGGTTCAAAAACCATATTAAGACAACGCTGAAGAAATGTAACACCACACCTTCAAGTCTGAAAGATCTGGTCTCCAACAGACAGGGTTGACAAAACGCCTGCAACACAGGAGCTAAGCAGCTCAATAAACAGGACTGCAGAGCGGCGATGTCTTCGTCGTCATGAACAACCAAATGTAGATGGGTATTTCGCCTGCAATGTGTGTGACCGCATCTGCAAGTCCAGAATTGGACTAATGAGCCACCATAGGGTCCACAAATGAAGACATCATCGTCGTCTGCGACGGACTCCAATCTCCCTGATCTAGCACTAGGGAAAAGGGGATATACTCCCTCGCTGTCCGGCTGATACCGACAATAGGCCAATCTGCCAAGTTACTTAATAACTTTAACTAATTCCCAATAATCGCTTTAAAGCGATGTCAATATGTGTATAGAAAAGTTATGAATCTGCTCAGACAGATTATCGATCATATAGAAATCTGATCTCTCTGATAAGATAAAGGATAAATTATTTCAAGCTGTAACCGTATCAGTGCTACTGTGTGGTTGCACCACTTGGACTATGACGAAACGCTTAGAGATGAAGCTAGACTTTGGAGCGATGAGGGTCATTAATTAAAATAGACCCGTTGTTAAAACAGCAAATATGGGTCAGAGTCGACCTAGGAGTCACTAAGTATGAATAGTAATAATTTTCAAGCATATATATTTGACCTATAGATGTGACCCTAACAGGGTCATTGATTTAAATAGGGTCTTGGCTAAAATAGCATTTCTGGATCAGAGTCGAACTGGGAGTCACTAAGTATGAATAGTAATAATTTTCAAGCATATATATTTGACCTATAGATGTGACCCTAACAGGGTCATTGATTTAAATAGGGTCTTGGCTAAAATAACATATCTGGATCAGAGTCGAACTGGGAGTCACTAAGTATGAATAGTAATAATTTTCAAGAAGATCTATTTGACCTATAGATGTGACCTTAACAGGGTCATTGATTTAAATAGGGTCTTGGCTAAAATAGCATATCTGGATCAGAGTCGAACTGGGAGTCACTAATTATGAATAGTAATAATTTTCAAGAAGATCTATTTGACCCATATATAGGACCTTATCATGGTCATTGATTTAAATAGAAATTTGGATAAAACAGCAGATCCAATTCAGAGTCGACCTGGGAGTCATTATATTCTCAATTAGTGATTTCCAGGTCGACTCTGACCCGGATCTGCTGTTTTAATGATAATGTTCAAACATATCTTATGACCTAACAGAGTAATTCATCTAAATAGAAATGTGACTAAAACAGCAAATCCGGGTCTGTGTCAACCGGGAAATAATTGCAACGAAGTAGGTAAATCCATTGTCGTCAGAGTTGGAGTCTGACCGTCGGATGCAGTTTAGTTCCAAAGCCAATGCCCTAGGATGGACTTCCCTTCTTGAAAATCATATTTACACTTAGTCATTCTCAGGTCGACTCTGACAGGAATCTGCTGTTTTAATAATAATTTTCAATCAAATCTATTTAAACAATAAATGAGGCCCTAACAGTGCATTCATTTAAATAGAAATTTGGCTAAAACTGTAAATCCTGGTCTGAGTCGACCGGGGAATAATGGTGACGAGGGAGGTAACTCCACTGTCGTCAGAGTTACAGAATTGGAGCCTGACAGACGGATGCAGTTTAGTTTCATAGCCATGATATGAGGATGGACTTCCCTTCACTGGGACCATATTACCTTTAGGCACCCCTTTTTGATCTCGAT
Source organism: Doryteuthis pealeii (assembly GCA_023376005.1). Taxonomy (NCBI): domain Eukaryota; kingdom Metazoa; phylum Mollusca; class Cephalopoda; order Myopsida; family Loliginidae; genus Doryteuthis; species Doryteuthis pealeii. Next base: position 73,091,085 of record CM042147.1, on the reverse strand, counting down.
TAAGAAAGGACATGTTTTTCATTTACACCGTCAATATCCAGTTGTTTGTTAGGAGTTAGCGTTAGGGGTTAGGGTTAGGGGTTAGGGTTAGGGGTTAGTTTTATAATTTTTTAAATATATAAAAATTGTCTGTTAAAACAATCGGATATTGACGGTGTAAATGAAAAACATGTCCTTTATTAATCGAGATCAAAAAGGGGTGCCTAGAGGTAATATGGTCCAATCACTGATTCTACTTTGAATGTTATGCAATTTTTGTATTCTCGTTCTTACAATTATTTATCTGCCCCCCCCCCCCAAAAAAAAAAAAATTTTAAATTGTACGCATCAGTCGGATTTAATGGACCCCCCCCTTTTGTCGTTGTACCCTGGTGACTTGTTTATAAGTCGTTGATTCAAACAAAAACGTAGCTTAAACAAATCAGTCTTAATTGCTTTCGGAATAATAGATTAATTAAACTCTTCATGTGTTTAATTAATCTGTTATTCCAAAAGTGGTAGTCTCTCTATTCGTTCTCTGCATCCCCACAATTTACCGCAATTTACACGCCCAATTCCCACTAATTAGGAAAAAAATTATTCCAGGAAAATAATTCGCTTTACTTCTTGCTAATTAAAATCGGAGTAAGGATCTTGAGGTACAAAAAAGAAAATCTTTAGCACGTTTACTACTACCTTTGATATTTGAGCTTTTCAATAATCCCATAATTTTTATTTTATTTGAGTTACCATTAGAAATTACTATGTAAGATTACTTAGGCTTTATTTTTATAAATAGAATTATATTGTAACACATTAATTGCTACTCTAGACATATTAAACCTTATGTACTAATAATCCTCCTTAATTACCTCCCCTTGGAAATCTGAGATCTATAAAAGTAGAACTCTAAAAAATCAGACAGATCGTAGTCTAAGTAAAGTGTAATGAAGCTTTCCTAAAAGTCTAAGCACTGATTCTGTTCTTACTACACCTTACCATAATACTGTAAGATTCAAAGTGATAATACTTGAAGATAAAACTCCGATAAAGGTTGATAGACAAAACATTTTATATACAGCACAGAATAAACAGGGTACATAATACATAGAGGTGTACATGAACATACATACATGAGTAATACAAAGTTACACGTAAAAGGATAAACATAAAAGCAACAGACATGGGACTAGGAATAGTCCATGCTGTATAAATCACTTACAGTATTGTAAGGGGGGACCAAAGCCCCAACAAGAAGGGGGTAGACCAGAGTTTAACCCATAGTGGTGTCTCGTAGGTCAAGCAGCAGGGAAAAGAGAGAGAGACGTTCAAATCAGCCGCTTAAATATCAAAGGCCCCTAGCGGGAACCAGCGAAACCAAACGGGCAGACAACTCCCCAGGCAAATCCGGAAAATAACGCCTACAATACCATGTCTGATTTTATCAGTTATTTATTTACTAAGCTTTGATTAGTTGTATACGGCATCCAGTGAGACTCGAACTCACTCTAAATGGTCCGTTAACCTAGCTTGCTAACAACGAGGATGCCATTTTGTTTAGGACAGGTATAATTACCAACACAGGAACATGTATCATACATCAAAATGAACCTGGTCTTCTGTGGATCACATCCCTACTTCTCCACATAGTCACCGTTTCTCTCTTCGGCCTCGTGAAAGAGGGTTTGAGAGGCAAACATTATTCCAGCGACGAGGAAATGAAATCTGTAATGAAGAAGTGGCTCAAAGAACAGTCAACAGAATTTTACTGGGCAGGGATACATACTCTCATTCAAAGGTGGAATATTTCTATTGTGAGAAACGGTATCATCTTCACTCTGTGATCTGCTAGGACTGCAAACTATACCAGTTGGTTATTATTATTATTATTATTATTATTATTATTATTATGTTTTTACACCTTCCGTAGCCGGTGGTTCACTGGAGGCTGAGTGACAGCAAGTCTCCAGGGGATCCAGGACTCTTCTGAGTATTCTATCCGATCTTAACAGTATTGTAGTTTGGATGGTCTTGATTCTTCTGATTTCCAATTCACTCAAATTATTTTCCAGAGCTTTAGGGGCCGTTCCAAGGGCACCAATTACAATTGGTACGGCCTTCACCTTCATGTTCCACAATTTTCTCAGTTCTCTGGCAAGGTCCAAGTATTATTATTATTATTATTATTATTATTATTTTCCACACCTGCTGTAGCTGGTGGTTTACTGGAGGCTGAGTGACAGCAAGTCTCTTCAGGTCTCCAGGACTCTTCTGAGTATTCTGGCAGATTGCAACAGTGCAGTATTCTGGGTGGTCTTGATTCTCCCTCTGATTTCCAGACTTTCCAAACTTTTTTCCAATCTTTTTGGGACCGTTCCAAGTGCACCAACTACAATTGGTTTAACTTTGACTTTCATATTCCATAACTTTTTTCAGTTCTCTGGCAAGGTCCAGGTATTTGTCCATTTTTTTCATTTTCCTTTAGCTTCACCCTGTGATCTGCTGAAACTGTAAAATCCATTATTATTATTATTATTATTATTATTATTATTATTATTATTATTATTATTCATTTATTTATTTATTTATTTGTTTTCTGTTTACTAATAATGTTAATGGTTATCATTTCATATACCAGATCCGGATTGAACAGCCTGTATAGCTTGTCATATCTGTGGTATAACCTGACTGCTGTTCTTGTCGTCTTCATCATTGGAATCCCAACAAGTTTCCTTACCGGTGAGTCAATAAAATAAATTATTATTTCAGAAAGAGGAGGGATGCTCTAAAACTAATGCCTCCTATTCATTTATACAAAAACTACAACAGATACAAGAAGAATCACACCGTTAGCAAATTCTTTTGCTCGTAATAAAATACGAACAAGGTAATTGCTTATCACAAGCTTTATACAATACTAGAAGTGGCTACCCAGCGTTGCCTTGGTAGAGGGAAGACAAAAAAGTTACTTTCGCAGATCCATTGATTGTTTCGCAGATCCATTGATTGTTTTGGTCTTACATATATATATCGTATGTTCCTATATAAAGTATAACTATGTATGTCACCACAACCCAGATGAAAATATCACATCATAGTGATATTTTGTACCAGAGCAATGCACTGTATTGAAGCATGAAAGAAAAAGAAAATACATATTCTAAAACAGTAATTTTAAAGTTTAAAAATTCATCATGAGGAACACCATTACTTATCCAACCCCATCTACGTTGATTCGGAATGATACAAATTAAAATTATATGATTTTAGATTTTTTAGGCGTGGTCTACCAACCACCTAAAATATCTAAAATCATATGATTTTAATTCGTATAATTTCGAATCAACGTAGAAGGGGTTGGGTAAGTAGAGACCACGCCTACGATTTAAAGATCTCTGCAGGAGAGCTATGAGGATATGCCATATTGACACAAACACGTGGGAGGTAGATGCAAAAAATAGAGCGGCCTTACGCTTCAACGTTAAGAAAGGCACGGAGAGGGGTGAGGCAGGGAGGAGAGTAGCCCCGACAGAAAAGAGAGCCAGAAAGAGAGAGAAAATCCAGCAGCCCCAGAAAGCATTACAGTTTGTGTGCATTCGATGCACCAAAGACTGTCACTCAAGAATTGGCCTGCAGAGTCACTTGCGCAGATGCAGATAAAAAAAAACTTTTTGAACACTACGCCATCGTCCTTAGTGGATGGAAAGGATCCAATAGAATAGATTTTTTTAATGGCTAAAATTCATAAAATATTCTCAACAGGAAATAAAAAAATACAATAAGTAAAGTTTCAAATTTCTTTCTAAAATATGATTTTTTTCGATAAGCCCAGTTTATTTTTCTATATATATTATTTATTAAATTAATATACCGTATGTGACGGCATATAGGACGCACATTTTTTCCAAACTTTTGCCTCAAAAAATTGCCCTGCGTCTTATACATCGTAGGTGAAGTTTGAGACCTCCCGTAGGTCTAGGCTAATCTTCTCTATGATGTAACCCAGCTTACACTCAGTACTTTTACTTACCCTGTACTGCCAAATTGCTTTTATACAGCTATGTTTCTGCTTGTGTAATGCTCAACTAGACTGTTTTCAACAATATATGCTTAAATACACTAAAACGTTTTTTCCTGAATCTGACCTGGTGAAATGGGGGTGCGCCTTATATGCCCGTGCGTTTTATATCCCGTCAAATACGGTACATATACACATATTTGAAATAAATTTATTTCAAATATTGCCATAAGAATTAATTTAGTAGTAAATAGATTTATTTATACTGGATTAGTTCAGTTAGTAGAGCATCCGACTAGGAATCGCAAGGTTCAGAGTTTAATACCAAGTTCGTATGAGTAGCACAGATTGGATAATCTGATCTGTACAGTAGAGTGGGGAGCTGCCAAAAAAATCTCCCTGGTCTAGCGCTAGCGAAAAAGGGATAGACTCCCTCACTGCCGGCTGATACCGACAATAGGCCACTTCGCTAACTTTACTTACTTTTTTTATACTGGACTTTAACGAATCGCTTGGAGATAATAAAAAAATTAAAAAAACTAGTTGATAACTAACAAGGGAGGGTGTTCCCGTGACGTAGTGGCTAACGTGTCGGACTGCGACATCGTAGTAAGTGAGTTCGAATTCCAATCGGGCCATTGCGTTTACTTTCGGACTAATACTCTTGGAGAAAGATATGAACACTCAAGTGAGTTCGAATTCCAATCGGGCCATTGCGTTTACTTTCGGACTAATACTCTTGGAGAAAGATATGAACACTCAAGTGAGTTCGAATTCCAATCGGGCCATTGCGTTTACTTTCGGACTAATACTCTTGGAGAAAGATATGAACACTCAAGTGAGTTCGAATTCCAAGTCGGAGTTCGAATTCCAATCGGACCATTGCGTTACTTTCGGACTAATACTCTTGGAGAAAGATATGAACACTCAAGTAAGTTCGAATTCCAATCGGGCCATTGCGTTTACGTTCGGACTAATACTCTTGGAGAAAGATATGAACACTCAAGTGAGTTCGAATTCCAATCGGCCATTGCGTTTACGTTGACTAATACTCTTGGAGAAAGATATGAACACTCAAGTGAGTTCGAATTCCAATCGGGCCATTGCGTTTACGTTCGGACTAATACTCTTGGAGAAAGATATGAACACTCAAGTGAGTTCGAATTCCAATCGGACCATTGCGTTTACGTTCGGACTAATACTCTTAGAGAAAGATATGAACACTCAAGTGAGTTCGAATTCCAATCGGGCCATTGCGTTTACGTTCGGACTAATACTCTTGGAGAAAGATATGAACACTCAAGTGAGTTCGAATTCCAATCGGACCATTGCGTTTACGTTCAGACTAATACTCTTGGAGAAAGATATGAACACTCAAGTGAGTTCGAATTCCAATCGGGCCATTGCGTTTACGTTCGGACTAATACTCTTGGAGAAAGATATGAACACTCAAGTGAGTTTGAATTCCAATCGGACCATTGCGTTTACTTTCGGACTAATACTCTTGGAGAAAGATATGAACACTCAAGTGAGTTCGAATTCCAATCGGGCCATTGCGTTTACGTTCGGACTAATACTCTTGGAGAAAGATATGAACACTCAAGTGAGTTCGAATTCCAATCGGACCATTGCGTTTACTTTCGGACTAATACTATTGGAGAAAGATATGAACACTCAAGTGAGTTTGAATTCCAATCGGACCATTGCGTTTACTTTCGGACTAATACTCTTGGAGAAAGATATGAACACTCAAGTGAGTTCGAATTCCAATCGGGCCATTGCGTTTACTTTCGGACTAATACTCTTGGAGAAAGATATGAACACTCAAGTGAGTTCGAATTCCAATCGGACCATTGCGTTTACTTTCGAACTAATACTCTTGGAGAAAGATATGAACACTCAAGTGAGTTCGAATTCCAATCGGACCATTGCGTTTACTTTCGGACTAATACTCTTGGAGAAAGATATGAACACTCAAGTGAGTTCGAATTCCAATCGGGCCATTGCGTTTACTTTCGGACTAATACTCTTGGAGAAAGATATGAACACTCAAGTGAGTTCGAATTCCAATCGGGCCATTGCGTTTACGTTCGGACTAATACTCTTGGAGAAAGATATGAACACTCAAGTGAGTTCGAATTCCAATCGGACCATTGCGTTTACTTTCGGACTAATACTCTTGGAGAAAGATATGAACACTCAAGTGAGTTCGAATTCCAATCGGACCATTGCGTTTACTTTCGGACTAATACTCTTGGAGAAAGATATGAACACTCAAGTGAGTTCGAATTCCAATCGGGCCATTGCGTTTACGTTCGGACTAATACTCTTGGAAAAGATATGAACACTCAAGTGAGTTCGAATTCCAATCGGGCCATTGCGTTTACGTTCGGACTAATACTCTTGGAGAAAGATATGAACACTCAAGTGAGTTCGAATTCCAATCGGGCCATTGCGTTTACTTTCGGACTAATACTCTTGGAGAAAGATATGAACACTCAAGTGAGTTCGAATTCCAATCGGACCATTGCGTTTACTTTCGGACTAATACTCTTGGAGAAAGATATGAACACTCAAGTGAGTTCGAATTCCAATCGGGCCATTGCGTTTACGTTCAGACTAATACTCTTGGAGAAAGATATGAACACTCAAGTGAGTTCGAATTCCAATCGGGCCATTGCGTTTACTTTCGGACTAATACTCTTGGAGAAAGATATGAACACTCAAGTGAGTTCGAATTCCAATCGGGCCATTGCGTTTACTTTCGGACTAATACTCTTGGAGAAAGATATGAACACTCAAGTGAGTTCGAATTCCAATCGGGCCATTGCGTTTACTTTCGGACTAATACTCTTGGAGAAAGATATGAACACTCAAGTGAGTTCGAATTCCAATCGGACCATTGCGTTTACTTTCGGACTAATACTCTTGGAGAAAGATATGAACACTCAAGTGAGTTCGAATTCCAATCGGACCATTGCGTTTACTTTCGGACTAATACTCTTGGAGAAAGATATGAACACTCAGGTAAGTTCGAATTCCAATCGGGCCATTGCGTTTACGTTCGGACTAATACTCTTGGAGAAAGATATGAACACTCAAGTGAGTTCGAATTCCAATCGGACCATTGCGTTTACTTTCGGACTAATACTCTTGGAGAAAGATATGAACACTCAAGTGAGTTCGAATTCCAATCGGGCCATTGCGTTTACGTTCGGACTAATACTCTTGGAGAAAGATATGAACACTCAAGTGAGTTCGAATTCCAATCGGACCATTGCGTTTACTTTCGGACTAATACTCTTGGAGAAAGATATGAACACTCAAGTGAGTTCGAATTCCAATCGGACCATTGCGTTTACTTTCGGACTAATACTCTTGGAGAAAGATATGAACACTCAAGTGAGTTCGAATTCCAATCGGGCCATTGCGTTTACTTTCGGACTAATACTCTTGGAAAAAGATATGAACACTCAAGTGAGTTCGAATTCCAATCGGGCCATTGCGTTTACGTTCGGACTAATACTCTTGGAGAAAGATATGAACACTCAAGTGAGTTCGAATTCCAATCGGGCCATTGCGTTTACTTTCGGACTAATACTCTTGGAGAAAGATATGAACACTCAAGTGAGTTCGAATTCCAATCGGACCATTGCGTTTACTTTCGGACTAATACTCTTGGAGAAAGATATGAACACTCAAGTGAGTTCGAATTCCAATCGGACCATTGCGTTTACTTTCGGACTAATACTCTTGGAGAAAGATATGAACACTCAAGTGAGTTCGAATTCCAATCGGGCCATTGCGTTTACGTTCGGACTAATACTCTTGGAGAAAGATATGAACACTCAAGTGAGTTCGAATTCCAATCGGGCCATTGCGTTTACGTTCGGACTAATACTCTTGGAGAAAGATATGAACACTCAAGTGAGTTCGAATTCCAATCGGGCCATTGCGTTTACGTTCGGACTAATACTCTTGGAGAAAGATATGAACACTCAAGTGAGTTCGAATTCCAATCGGACCATTGCGTTTACTTTCGACTAATACTCTTGGAGAAAGATATGAACACTCAAGTGAGTTCGAATTCCAATCGGACCATTGCGTTTACTTTCGGACTAATACTCTTGGAGAAAGATATGAACACTCAAGTGAGTTCGAATTCCAATCGGGCCATTGCGTTTAGACTAATACTCTTGGAGAAAGATATGAACACTCAAGTGAGTTCGAATTCCAATCGGGCCATTGCGTTACGTTCGGACTAATACTCTTGGAGAAAGATATGCGGGCCATTGCGTTTACCTTCGGACTCTTGGAGAAAGAATGAACACTCAAGTGAGTTCGAATTCCAATCGGACCATTGCGTTTACTTTCGGACTAATACTCTTGGAGAAAGATATGAACACTCAAGTGAGTTCGAATTCCAATCGGGCCATTGCGTTTACGTTCGACTAATACTCTTGGAGAAAGATATGAACACTCAAGTGAGTTCGAATTCCAATCGGGCCATTGCGTTTACTTTCGGACTAATACTCTTGGAGAAAGATATGAACACTCATTCTTCCAGCTATCAGTACAACTACTGTTCTTCTATAAGAATGGCTTTGGCATTAAATAACCCACGAAGGCTGATATGCTATTAAAACAAATAAAACCAAACAAAACCTGTTTTTAACTGAATGATAATTTTATGGGGGTCTGCGTTCTCACCGAAAGTCATTCTTTTTTCTTGTATATCTATCTATGCGTAAAATTTGCAATAATCGCATACTTTCTGTTAATTCTAGCGTTTATAGAGGCTCTAATACCACCCTCATTATTGGTCTTAATAACTTACCACAATTAATTGTGGCGCCTAATTATACTGCCATAATTATAATTACAGGTTTTTTTGGAAAGTATGTAGCATTGTTTCTTCTTTATGAAATACCTCAGTGATTTAGATAGACTATAACCACTTTTTTAAAAAAAAGATTGATACACGCATTCCTGCATAAAAAGCAAACAAACAACGTGACACTCAAAGCCCCGACAGAAATCGTTATTACAAGTGCCATGTTTGAAATGCTTAAAATCTAGTGGCCTATATTTCAACGTTCACTCGCCCCAACCAGGATGTGTATAGAAGACTATAATATTGTTGTAATATGTTGTGGGAGTGAAAGTGGCCTTGTCCATGAATATCGGAGGGGGGAGGGGGATTACAACGATACGTATCGGAAGTCAATATATAATCAGTACACGTGCTGAAATTTTACTTTGACACCATATGTGTATATATATATATATATATATATATATATATATATATATATATACATATATATATATATATATAAATGTGTGTGTGTGTGTGTATTTGGGCAGCATTCTTTCATTTATACATGTAGAATTAAACAAAAGGCACATCTCCTGTTTAACAATTTTATTTTTTATCTTTTCTAATTTTCTGACCAACTTTTTAATGTTTGGGTGGAATTGGTGGATAAGTCCACCAAAGTTCAGTTCCCGAGTACTTTCGGCACTTCAAAGTGCCATCATCAGGGGTGATGTATTCCATTTTTTTATTTAAAAAAAAATTATATTAATGTGGAGGCTGGAAGAAGAATTGGTGAGAAAGGTGTTATAGACATTTTAGAATGTGTGTACTGTATTGGAAATTAATTTTGTTTAAGGATGGTTTGTATATATATATATATATATATATATATATATATATATATATATATATATATATATCTTAAAGTTTCCTAGGAAAGTAAATTTGGAGGTGTCATTGAGAATAACTGCCATTTTGTTGATGTAGTCATGTTTATTGAGTATTACAACTCCAGCACCTTTGTCAGGTTTGGAGATGGTCATATTGTTATAATGCAATTTTTTCCTCCACCGTGAACATTTTAATGCAGTTAAATCCCTGCGGAAAATAACAATATAATCATCTCCAAACCTGACAAAGATGCTGGAGTTATAATACTCAATAAACATGACCACATCAACAAAATGGCAGTTATCCTCAATATATATATATATATATATATATATATATATATATATATATATATACAACCCCTCCGCACGAGCAAGATGCGACACAAGGTCAATTTCTTAAGCGGAGTTCAACAGGTTTGAATTCAGAGTTTTCCTTCTCCTAGACCGGTTGCCTAACCAAGGTTAAAGAGCCCAGTCTGCTCTACTATTTACCCATAGCTGGAGGTAGAGTAGGATTCATACTTTTCCCAAGGGTATTAGCGCTAAGTGAAATAATTGCCACGTCCAGGATTTGAACTCGGGTCGACGAGTCCATTTCCCATGACTTTAACCATTATATATATATATATATATATATATATATATATATAAGTCATCCACATACTCGTTTTTCGAAGTTTACTTCTCATCAGTGTGGCTTTAATTTTACCAGCTACCTCTAGCCGGGATCGAAACCTGACTGAATTTTCGTCTGCCAAGTCTTTTACCCATGCGGCTATTAGCAGTTGTCAGTTTTTGCGTGAACAATTAATTCATACATCCTTATGCGGAATGTTTTTTTATTAACACCAGAGGACTCTAGACGGTAAACAGTCGAGTTTCAGCTTATACGGCAAGCGGTGAATTTTCAATATATATATATATATATATATATATATATATATATATATATATATGGGAATACGATGAGGAAATTAATCAGACAATATGAGAAGAAAATATTTTTAATATATTATAGTGAATGTGTGAATATGATGTTATTAACCGTTAATTTTTATATGCGCGTTTGTTTACGAAAGCCAATGACGTGATCAATGCATGTAAACAAACGCGCATATAAAAATTAACGGTTAATAACATCATATTCACACATTCACTATACACTTAACATCTTTCATTTTATCCCTCACATAAACATTACTTAACAGTGTCCTGAAGATGGTACAATATACCGAAATGCTTAAGTATTGAAACATAAAATTGTTTCCCTTGATCATAACATCCTGTGTTTGTTATAATTTTAGAATATTTTCTTCTCATATATATATATATATATATTAAACCAACGAAAGCTCTGATGAAGGTTTGTTAAACAGACCGAAACACTGCAGCGGAGGCTTATTGAACATCATTCGTTAATGAAACTTGTATTTTTTCAATTGTTACTATATATATATATATATATATATATATATATATAGTTTACAATACATTTAAGTGTGCATTTTACCAATGGTTTCGGAGCATCACCTTTAGGTGATTGGTCGTCATCAGAAACGTGGGGAAAAAAACTATCCAAAAACTTTCAAAAGTGACCGTTTCTGATGACGACCAATCACCTAAAGGTGAGGCTCCGAAATAAATACAGCTCTTATAGAAGTAATTGAGCACTTTATTATCATTTCTCCAATACTAACAAGGAATTAACTATATATATATATATATATATATATATATATATATATATATATATAGTTCAATGAGAAATCAAAACAAATAAAAGTTTTTGCTTTTATTTATTCAATTACGGGAACGGTATTACGACCAGCGGTTTCTTGCTTAGAGCATTCATCGGGTAATACGAAAAGTTCCTTTAAAAATGATAGAAATTGTGTAAATGGTCAAATGTGTGCGTTTTTTTTAACTGTATTCTCGTGTTTGCGTGTTTACGTGATGCGGAATGTTTTTTTCTTCTACGTGTGCGTATTTTTGTTTGTGCGTATGTGTATGATGTCATGCGCGTTTGCATGGAAATGCGTGAAGGCTGTGATGATATGATTGTGTCCACGCGCGTGTGTGCGTATTCTTGTTTGTGCGTATGTATGTGATGTCATGCGTGTGCGCGTGAGAATGTATGGAGGCTGTGATGATATAATTGTCTCCACGCGCGTGTGTGCGTATAAATATGCGTATTTGTGTTTGGTATTCTTGGTTACGTATGTTATGTGCAAATTAATATAATGTATTTTTTAAATGTATTTTTAAAATTGTGCTGTTAATAATAATGAACATGTTATTTATTGTGTTGGTGGTGCAATGTGGACGTTACATTTGCATGATATTATTGTACAATGTATATAGGTAGAGGGAAAGATACTTACAGTTTGGCGGATCTGTTGTAGTGTTTACAAATTATATTACTATTTTATATATATATATATATACACATACATACATGTAATATATATATATATATATATATACCCACATATATATATATACATATACACACATATATATATATATATCTATATATAATCGGGTAGAAGAGGTGTGTGTGGGTTATGTATATGGATCGAAGTGTGATAGCAGGTGTTTATTTTCGTGTCGGCATTTTGATAGGATTTCCGATCTTTTGTTTAGTAGGGTCTGTTGTGATGGATGAGTAATAATATAAAGTTTTTCTTGGAGACAAAGAAGGCATCTTTTAGATGTTTTGCTGTAAGCGGGTGCAACTTTCAGAATCTCCCAGCTCACATCTGGCGAAATGTCCATATCTTTCAAGGTCCATATATGTGTGGATAGTGTTGTTTGTGTAGAATATTTTCTGTTCGAAAATGAAAGTCTATGGTTGTAAATTCTTTGTTTCATGGTTCCTTCCGTTGCTCCTATGTATTGTTTGATGGAGGTGTCTGTTTTCACGGTAGCTCTGTACACCACATTTTTCTGGAGACAGTTTCCTTGTAGAGGGCACGAACTCTTGTCCCTACAATTGCATTGGTTGTTACTTCGCGTGGTGTATATATATATATATATATATAAGCAAAAATACAAACAAACAAAAAACAAAACCCAAAAACAAAAACAAATTTTTAAAAAGAGATAACTATACTATAATTATAATATAAAATTATAATTTTTTTTACAAATATTTCTGTTGAAATTTACTCTCTAAGCAGATTTCAAAAACTGAATCTATTAATTAAGTAATTTGGATGATTTCAGTAATAACTGTGCAAATATTTTCTATTATTTCTTTATTTAAATGAACTTAATTGTTATTAAGAATACATTGTATGATATTTTCGTGTTAAAACATGCAGTTGTATTGATTACTGTGAAAGGAAAACAGACGGAAAGTGAAAGAAAAGGGAGGTTACTCTCATTTATGTAGCTAATGTTCAGATTACCAGTACTTTTATAAAAAGAAAGAAAGAATGCACAGCAGGTTAGCTTATCCGCAATACTACAACAAAATCTAAAGTTTTTTAGTTAATAATTTTGACTAGGTGTGGCGCTCCACCTCAGACGAAAATCCACCTCCCGTGTAAACAGACAATAGGCTACTAAGCCGACTTATAGTAGAGCCGGTTCAGCTCAGTTTGTAGAGCATCCTCCCTGAAACCACAATGTTCCGGGTTCGATATCGGTCCTCGCCAACTCAGAGCATGAGTAGCACAGCTTGGGTTTGTGCTGTAAAGTGAGGAGCTGATGGTATGTATAGCCCCCCCCATCAGATGCAAAAAAACAATCTCCCAGGTCTAGCGCTAGTAAAAGGGGATAGACTCCTTCGCTGTCTGGCTGATTCAGGGTGGACTTGGCAGTAACGTGAATTAAAGGATGACACCACACTTCCATGAGATTCAGAACTGGAGCCTCCCCACCAGATGCAGTTTAGTGTCAGTGTCAGAACACCCCTGTTTTAGGGGATCTTACCCCCTCTGCAAGGTTATGTAGTCAGCATATTCTAAGCCCCGCGGAATCTACGGGGGTGGTTGGTTGTATAACAGCAGTTCTCTGGCGATTTTAGCACATACAGTTTGTGAGACATCAAAGAAACCATAGAAATCCAGAGCGAGTAATCGATAATTGAATATTTGCGGAAATTGATTTTGCAAAACACAGCTGCGGTGAGTTGGTTGGTTGGTTTTAGAATATGACAACCCTTGTTGAGTTAGTATTATCTGCGTTATTCGGACTATTGTCCTCGTCTTCATTGTACAACGTTTCGGCCGATATGCCCGCCGGCCTAGTTGAGTTATTCAATATCCATGTCAGGCCTCTTTTTTCTTGCAAGGAATTAAATTGTATTAACAACTCTTCCTTTTTTGTAATAATCTTTGTAATCAATTTCAGCTTCAATCTATCTCTATCTCTATCTCCTCTCTCTCTCTCTCTCTCTCTCTCTATATATATATATATATATATATATATATATATATATATATATATGTGTATATATATACACACACACACACACACACACACACATATATATATATATATATATATATATATATATATATATATATATGCTCCCATAAATTTGGTATGAGCTCTCTAAGGAGTGATTTAAATTAACTTTCACTACTAAGCATATAAGCAATGATCGTTTGCTAGCAAACTAGAGCTCTCGGTGATCGTAAAATATATAAACAAACCCATGTATTTAAAGTTTAAACACCAGCCCCGCTACAGCAGCTGTCAATGGCCGAGGGGATAATAATTCAGGCTGGCAAACAGTCAGTCGGAGTTCGACCCTAGCCAAGGATAGTTGTTGTGTCTAGCTCCACTGAAGAGGCGTAAAACGCCGAAACACGTGTCTGTGGATGACTTATTAATTTATATATACATATTCGTTTCTTATAAATTTCTTATACAATCTGACTTTTATTCGTCGCCGGTGTATATACTTGAAAAGTACCGGTTGAAAAGGCCTTCGTGTATCCCCCCTTTATTTTATATTTTATTTCCATAATAAAATATTATCTCCCTAATTACATATGATTCCTCCACGTTTAGTGCTATACAAATTCTCCTGTACCATATATATATATATATATATATATATATATATATATATATATATATATATATATATATTTAAAAGTTGGCCAGAAAATTAAAAAAGATCAAAAATAAAATTGTTAAACAGGAGATGTGCCTTTTGTTTAATTCTACATGTATAAATGAAAGAATGCTGCCCAAATACACACACACACACACACACACACACACACACACACACACACATATATATATATATATATATATATATATATATATATATATATTCTCTATGGCTGTCTGTATGTGTGTTTGTACAACAGCTGATCGAGCGTTCTTTTATAAAGAAAAATTGGAGATCAGCAAAGACAGAAGTTCAAAACGGCCCCCTCTCATTTTCCATAAGAAAAGCTAAATAAAAGCGGAAGTGCAGACTCCAATAAAAATAGATGGTTTTCTCTTTTGATGGTTAAGGACAGGAGGCCAGAGGGGGTCATATGAATCCGGGCTGTCAGCACAACCTAATGATATCTATAACGAATTATACGTAGGAATACTTCGCTTATACGAACCAAAATTCGTTCTAACAGCAATTCGTAAATCTGGAGTTCATAAAGTGAGATATAAATAGAAAACAACGCATTGAATGGAATTACGATCGGTTGTAAGGAAATTATGCCTAACATATTTCAAAACAATCAAGAAAAATAAAACAAGGTTTAAAAATCATTTTAATAATTTTAAGAAAAAAAAAGAACATATATAAAATAAAAATCAGCTAACCAATCGAATGGTAATGTTAACAGCTGGATGATCATTCCATTACGGGGAATGTCGAATGAACTGAGCTATTCTTGTCACCCTATCCCGGGTGGCTTGCTTACTACAGGACTCCCCACGGTAAAAACAAAACAATAAAATCGATAACTTAAATTTTCATCAAAATACGTAGACTTATAATGGCTGAAAAATGGCATTTTGGGGGGCATCTTTGAAGGCCCATATCTCCCCCATTTCTCAACAGAATACAACCATCTTTTACTATGTGATATTCCTCATCGAACTCTATCAAAAAATCATATTAAATTGGCATTTTAATTTTGCACGAAATTGGCCATTTTCACCCACTCTCAGGGGGGTTATCAGACCTCAAATTTCAAATTCTTGGCACCACATCCCGGGTGGCTTGCTTACTACAGGACACCCAACAGTAAACCGACTTTATATCACATTTTGGGGAACCAGATGAATACTGCCAGTCATACAATTTACTAAGCAAGGTTCTAAATGGAACATTTTCGTAAATTTTCACTTTAATTACTGATTCTATTTGGGATCATCTATATTCTCCGTATATTCACACTGCCTGCCCATGCAGATGCACACCTTTAGATTTATGCAAAGATACTTTCAAGTCCCTAAGATAGCTAATAAATAAATCAATTATATACAGAGCCCTATTTACACTTCCAATAAGAAATAAAAACTCCAGACCGTCATTTAGCTGTAATAAATTTATTTCAGTCGGTAACTCCATAAAAGAACCTAGTTTCGTCAGATAGCCATCATAAAATGGAGAAGTAAATAAACTAAAATGATATATATATATATATATATATATATATATATATGTGTGTGTGTGTGTGTGTGTGTGTGTGTGTGTGTGTGTGAAGTGTGAGGAGGTTAATCCGACAATGTGTGGAGAAAAAGTAGACATACACGGGATGTTATGGAAACTGGATGTTTATTGTCGACGATGCATAAACACTCCCCATTTAGAGGGAAGAAAATCCACTACCCCCCCCAGCTACCCCTGCCCCTACTAACAACCTACTTTTTTTCACCATTCTGCAAATGTTCTTCATTGAAGCAAGAACTGGGCTTTTGTCCTGATGATGGTCAAAATGGCCGTCGACAATAAACATCCAGTTTCCATAACATCCCGTGTTTGTCTACTTTTTCTCCATATATATATATATATATATGTGTGTGTGTGTGTGTGTGTGTGTGTGTGTGAAGAGAAAAATGGAAGTGAATCGGCGGTATGTAATATAGTGAAACATTTTGAAAAAACACAGGTTCAATAAAATGAGTGATATTTATTCAGCCAACGCTGCACTGTTTAAATCTGTTTAGTAGATCTTCTTTAGGACTTTTGTTGATTTAAGGAAAAATAAAATTTATCACAGATAATAAGGAGACTGTGAGAGTCTTTTGTTGATCAGTCTGTTTAAAAATGTTTGAATGAAGAATTGGCGCTCTTAGAATTGTTTGAAAATTATGAACTCTAAAGATAAACGGTTTTGAAGGATGACATAGAACATTCTCTTACGTTGTGTGTGTGATCACCAAAAGACTCTCACAGTCTCCTTATTATCCGTGATAAATTTTATTTTTCCTTAAATCAATAAAAGCCCTGAAGAAGATCTACAGAACAGATTGAAACACTGCAGCGTTGACTGAATAAATATCACTCATTTTATTGAACCTGTGTTTTTCAAATTTTTTTTACTCTATTACACACACACACACACACACACACACACACACATATATATATATATATATATATATGAAGTTCGATGTAACTTTATATTTTTAGTCCATTGGCCTACTTATGTGACCTTAACCTCAAAGTACCGACAGCACTTATTTTACGCGCATGTTTTTTTTTTACTTGGCTTCCACAGCTGTTATTGCTTTTCCAGATTGGCTGGGTGCAATTAACTCCAAGGTGTATATGGAAGTAAAATAACGTTATAGGATAGTTACCCTCTTCGAAACTCGAACCAGCACCAGCTGGCCTTAAGGGCTAACCTCTTTGCAAAATGGACTAGACCATCTGCAAATCGTACGTACCTTCGTCTCTTCAACTATCATCCATCACATTAATGCTTATTACTCATCTTCACCAGCTGTCATTGCTTTTCAAGATGGCGACAGCAAAATGAATGAGAGGGGCGGGAAGAGAAATTGGAAGTTGAATAATGTTTTTTATTTATTTTTTATTTTTATTTGAGATCCTTTGTTTGGTTAGTTGTTCGTATGTGTTCAATGCTGATTAAGATATTTGGGACATATGGATTCGTTTTTATTCGCGCGCTTGCCCTTCTGTCGATTTTGAAAGACAGAGTTCAATTTTTTCTTTCTTTCTGTTCTTTTCCCCAACTAATTCGCTTATAGACCACCGAAGGCGGCGATTAAAGTTGATGTAAGATAATTTCCTATTGAGGTTCTTTCTTCTCTGGTGAAGTCATTTGGGATTGAAGTGTCGGACCATATGACCTTTAAGCACCCCTTTTTGATCTCGATTAAGAAAGGACATGTTTTTATTTACACTGTCAATATCCGGTTGTTTTAACAGACGATTTTTAGATTTTTTAAATTATAAAACTAACCCTAACCCTAACCCTAACCCTGACAAACAACCGGATATTGACGGTGTAAATGAAAACATGTCTTTTTAATCGAGATCAAAAATGGGTGCCTAAAGGTAAAATGGTCTAAATAAGTTCTAAAAATGTGTTTAAAAAGAGTTTTAACAAAAATTGAATACCCAACTAAAATGAATAAAATAAAAACACCACTGGTAGGATGGGACACAAGGTCGCAGGTATGGGACATCCAGCGAGGAATTCGCTATTCAGTAGTAATGGATCTGCGAGACTAGCATACTAATCATTATATAACGATGGGACGCCTAAAGTGTCTGTCGAAACATGGGAGATGTTAGAAAGTTTGTCGATTTTGAGGGACACAGATTACTTTATCTTTCTTTCTTTCTTTCTTTCTTTCTTTCTTTCTGTTCAATTTTCCCTACGAATACGCTTATAGACCCCCGTATGCGGCTTTTAAAGTTGTTATTTCCTATTTAGGTTCATTTTTCTCTGGTGAAGTGATTTACGAAGATGCTTGAAATATCCGTCGAAACATGGGAG
>CM042147.1:73049931-73067431 GCA_023376005.1 Doryteuthis pealeii | reverse complement strand
CCCTACTCTTAGTAGTTTACAAATTTGCATGTACCAAACATCTATATATATATATATATATATATATATATATTAATAATGGAGATTCGCTTCCGGTTTATGTCTGTAACAAAAATTACGTTACTGCTTACGTCACATTACCCAAAATCGTCAAAACATAGAATTGAAAATGCAACATTAGACAGTCCTCATTGTTTTTTAAAACAAGTTTTAATAAATACATGACTGGTATTATATATCTATATATAGTTTGTTTTATTTTAATACATATTTAAAGTTTACATTTCAAATTGTTTTATTTTTTAATCCTTTAATGAATTTGATGATTTTACTTACTTAGGGTACAAACTCGCTGACATCACCATCTCAAACAGATTGTTTGTTTACTTTCATATATATATATATATATATATATGTGTGTGTGTGTGTGTGTGTGTGTGTGTATTCATATATATGCATTTTCATAGATGCTTGTTTGGTTAAAAAGAACAGACCAGGACGTCTATTGGACTTTTTTGAACAAGCGAACATAATCCTGGATCGAATGAATACAGAAATCGCTAAAAAGAATCCAGACTTTTGAGCGCTTTCGTCTGTGTCTCCAGCCATTGTGCGAAGAATTGTACAATTTGTTTTTTTTAATGGAATTTAGACAAGGTTAATTTTCATTGTCTCAATCTAAAAATAAAGAATGGTGTGAACAGGCCTCCTTTTTTTATGTATTTGTTTTAAACGAATTAGCGTGGGCCACTGAAGCATCAGTTGACGTCGTGTAACGGTCGCGGTTGAAACAAGAATGATATTAGTCAGTGTGGCGCCGGCCTATGTCACGTGGCAGAGGGAGAAGGGGTGGGATTATAATTGTTAAATGCTTATAGAATTCCTTATATAATATATATATGTGTGTGTGTGTGTGTGTATTTGGGCAGCATTCTTTCATTTATACATGTAGAATTAAACAAAAGGCACATCTCCTGTTTAACAATTTTATTTTTTATCTTTTCTAATTTTCTGGCCAACTTTTTAATGTTTGGGTGGAATTGGTGGATAAGTCCACCAAAGTTCAGTTTCCGAGTACTTTCGGCACTTCGAAGTGCCATCATCAGGGGTGATGTATTCCAGTTTTTTGTTTTTTTTAAATTATATTAATGTGGAGGCTGGAAGGAGAAGAATTGGTGAGAAAGGTGTTATAGGCATTTTAGAATATATATATATATATATATATATATATATATATGTGTGTGTGTGTGTGTGTGTGTGTGTGTGTGTAATAAATGGAAATGAATCCGACAGTATGATAGAAAATTTATAGAAAAAACAAATGATAATATTAGTATGCTGACAGATATCTGTTTCGACCTTTCAATAAAGCGGTCATCCTCAATTGTGCTGTGAACTTACAGTTAAACTTGCTTTTGTGGCTGGATTGCATCCTAAACATTTTTTATACATCTTTATCTTATATATTTTTACTTCAAGCCTTATTAAGTTTTTCTCATGGATGTTGATACTTCTAGTTTTAAAGATAAAATTTATTTTACTTTTAACACAAAATACGCATTTTTACAAAAATTTTAAAAGACATTCCGGCCTTGAACGAGAGCGTTGTTCGTGCCTCTCGTGCCAAACGGTTAACTATTCCCTCTTTCTTTCATAAATATAGTTGATCTTATTTTAAAATAAAAATTAATCAGAAATATAAATTTTAAAATAATATTCGGATTAATTTCCATTTTATTTTCACATATATATATATATATATATACGTTTTGAAAATGAATGGCTTAAGATATTCCGACTGCAGTTTCACGCAATAGCGAATCTTCAGGGAATTGCTTTGTCCAACCATCGATCTGTATTTATAATTGGTTTGTACCCATTCTCCAATCAGTGGATATGCCACCTACCCTCCTTTTCCCCCTGCGTAATGCCTGAACTTATTAGGCATTTTATTTACCTCGTACCCCACTTATACGGCTTAGGCACAAGGCCCTATAAACGTGGGATCACCCACAAACCGAAGCTCATGTGTGGCGGGTGAAAAATTGCGTTGATCCTGTCGGCATTCCCCCTCAAGGGGTGCGCCTCAGGCGCTGGGCAATAAACCCAACCCTGCCCCTTTAAATCGAGGGGGCAGGTGATGCCTGGGGGGATGGCCCCCTGGGATCGACGCCGTTAATTATAGCAATCCCCACCCGAGGGGCGGAGGCATAGTCTGTGTTTGTGTATGTCCCTACATCTGTTTGTTAACTCTGATCGCGAGTTCAATATCATCTCTGGGTTCCTGCATTCAGCTATTTTTATTTTTTCTTGTAGGCACAGCATACACGGGTTATCATTTCCTTTATGTGATGGTGCTATCGTAATGATTCTCCACTCTACCTCTTGATCTCTTCTATGCTTTTCTTTTAAAGCCCACACATGTAACTGTGATATCTATCTATATATATATATATAAGTTAAATAATATCTGATCAATAACTTTTTTTTTCTTTTCTTCGCTCTTATAGGCCCTTCAGATCCCCGAAAACTGGATGCCCGCCTTATTTGTCCAATATTTGATGTGATTTGCCCATACTTGCCAGAACCAGTAAAGAAGACATTGCATTTTGGCGTGCGACACCAAGACGTAAGTACTAAAATTGTTTTTCTTTGAAGTGGGGGGGGGCGATTTCCAGTTTTAAAGATAATCAACATTTTTCATTTATTTTCGGACTACTGTCCTCATCTTTATTGTGTTATGTAAAAATAAAGAATAAATAAAAAAAAATATTTCAGATGCTGTATCCCCGGACTTTCTTCAGGTGTTCCCTGTTTATCCGAACTTAGCAATGACCCAACCTGGAAAATCATTTTGAATAGTTTGACTGTTGATTAAACAAAGCGTCGAAGAACTTTTGAAGATCTCATTCAAATAAAGATGTCATTGTTTTTGCACGCCTATCAATCCTAGATGCGTCATGAGAAGCGTTATGATCATCAAATATATATATATATATATATATATATATATATATATATATTATATATATATATATAGAGAGAGAGAGAGAGAGAGAGAGAGAGAGAGAGCGAGAGAGTCAGGGAACACCTGAAGAAGGCCGGAGAATACAGTGGGCGAAAATACCACAATTAAGATGAGGACAACAGTCTGAAAAATCAAAATTATAAACATCAGGTCTCATCTAAAAAAAAAAAAAAAGAAGTAGGAAGTCCCGTCGTATTATAATGGTTAGCAAGCTAGTCTCGCAGATCCATTACTACGGAATAATGAATTTGATCCTGGCTGGATACCCTATACTTGTGAACTTGTAAAATCCAACCAACCAACCAAATGCTCACCTGATATCTTACGTCCGTGTTAGCTAAAAATAATACGTCCTCAATATTAAGTTTACTAGCAAGAATATGCACCCTCCGGGCGCAAGTATTTAAGTTTTACTGTAATGAAATATATCAAATTAGAAAGACTAATGAAACTAAATAAGAATGAAGATAAAATGATTTGAAACAGAGGGGGTATATTTAAAAATAGCATAACTTTGAAACTAACTCTGCCATCAAATTTTCGTAATTCAACTATTTAGTTAATTTAGGAACTAAAGAATAAAATCAAAGTTATTCTTTCTTTTTAACAGATTTCTTTTAAGATTTATTGAAGAGACTTTTGGTCATATTCATCAAGATAAAACAAGATAATTAGGAATCAATTATACTAAGCACATATTTATTAAAATCGAACTTTTAATATCAATATGCAAATTAGCCTACCCATTCACCATGTAAACCGCTATTTTGTTGTATACATAAATACAATTGCATGTTGATAGTATGTAGAAAATGTCAACCGTATTATTAATGGAAAACAATTTTATTAATAATTGAGGTTTGAATAAAAAATAAAATCATAGAGAATGTGGCGTAAATAACTAATGGAATATTGACTTGAGTAGCAATATAGTTTCGGTTACAGACTGAAACACACACAATCTCCATTATAATAAGATTTATTCATTATTTTAAGTTAATTTGATTAAAAAGAATCAGAAAATTAAGTTTTAGTTTGTAAATAGAATTTCCTTTTGTTTGTTTTAATTCATTATCATCACGTGACATAGTACTTTGAAATTTGAATTGTCATCCTCTTGAAAGAATCATAAGCACTTTCCCTTATTCTTTCATTATTGCTGACTTTTTTTTTTAAATGCTTCCATTTACTTTCATCTTAAATGTTTACTCACTTTCATTGTAGTTTGATTTGATTTTAATTGTGTTTGAGTAAGATGCACTTAGAAATTTAATGGCCTATATTATCGAAATGTAGGAAGCGCGTGGTGTAATGGTTAAAGTCATAGGAAATGGACTCGTCGCCCCCAGTTCAAATCCTGGACGTGGTAATTGCATTTCACTTAGCGCTAATACCCTTGGGAAAGGTGTGAATTCTACTCTCTCTCCAGCTATTGGTAAATAGTAGGGCAGACTTTAGGGCTCTTTAACCTTGGTTAGGCAACCGGTCTATGAGAAGGAAAACTCTGAATTCAAACCTGTTAAACTCCGCTTAAGAAATTGACCTTGTGCCACATCCTACTCGTGCGGAGGAGTTGGTAAATATATATACTATCGAAATGTACCCCATGCCTTAATATTATGGAACATAATTTAGAAACAATCTTAAATTAAATTAATCGAATTAACTAAAACCATTGCCTGCTTTCTCCGAGGATCGGCTGAATATATATATATATATATATATATATATATATATATTTGTGTGTATGTGTAAAGCTTTTTTTAATTCTTGCATTACTGGTTTTGCATTGGATAATCCATGAAGGTTGATATGCCATTAAACAAAGAAACGAAACGAAACAGTTTTTGTCTACTTACTAAATAAAAAATAAAAATGTTGAAAAAATACTCAATATTTCAAATCATTTTTTACCCACGCAATGCCGATTAGATCAGCTAGTAGTATATTTAATAGATGAGAATGTATTACGTTTTTTTTCTTTCTTTTTTTATAGAAATATGAAGAGGACGAGGAAGAGGATGAAGAAGCATCGAGAAACGAAAGAAACAATCGATACGGCAGCCCAGTTAGCTACGGCCATTACAACATGGACAGACATCACGAGGTTTCTGTCTGACATTCATACTGCGCAGAAGGCAACAAAATTCAAGACTCTTAGCCGATAAGAGGCCGAAAATTGCACAAATGAGACAACGGGCTGAAAAATCTTCTTTTTAATTTTATTAAGACCAGTAAGTAATTTCAAGAATAGTATCTCTTGTCATTTGATATATATATATATATATTAGTTGTGTATTGTATGAAAAATAAGAAGAGCAGATATGAAGAGGACAGAAGCATCGAAAGAAACAATCGATACGCAGCCCAGTTAGCTACGGCCATTACAACATGGAAGACATCACGAGGTTTCGTCTGCATACTGCGAAGGTCGACTCTTAATTGCATTATAAATCAACATCGAACGAAACACATTTCTTTTTAATTTTCTTTTTATTATTATTAAAAAGTAATTCAAGAATATAAATACACACACACACACAACAAACACAAAATATATATATATATATATATATATATAATTTAATATACCAAGCGTGTTGGTAGATCCTTGCGGAGAGAAAAAAACCAGCAGAAAGTTTGATTGTAAAAATATAACTACCAAACATCAACCAGGAAAAAAAATTTTTGAAAAAAAGAAAGGACCAAGATATTCGTACCAACAAAAATAATCTATTGGTACAGTATTTGGCCAAAAGAAAAAACAATTTATATGTATATATATGTATATAAGATATATATATATTCATATAACCGCTAGGAGAAAGCTAATATGTAAAAAGTGCTCGATACCTAAGTAGAGCCAAATATATTATATATATATATATATATATATATATATATATAATGATAAATCTAATGAGTCAGACAAACCTACTAAAAGTTTCGCTTAATGCTTTTCGGGCTAAGATCCGAATCCGGAAGAGCATTAAGCGAAACTTTTAGTAGGTTTGTCTGACTCATTAGATTTATCATTATTATGTGCTCTACTTAGGTATTGAGCACTTTTTACTTATTAGCTTTAGTTTCCTGGCGGGTTTGTATGAATATATATATCTTATATATATACATATAAATTGTTTTTTATTTTGGCCAAATATTGTACCAATAGATTATTTTCGGTTGGTACGATTATCTTATCTTAAATTTTTCCCCAAATTTTTTTTCTCCCCGGGTAATGTTTGGTAGTATATTTTTACAATCAAACTATTAGCTGTTTTTTTTCTCACCGCGAGGATTTACCAACAAGTTGGTATATATATATATATATATATATATATATATATATATATATATATATATACAGGGTAGGCCAAAGTTGTGGTACAGTTACTTGATTAAGTTTAAGTATTAACTGTAACTCTACTTTTGGTCCACCCTTTATATATAAGAATTCACTATTATGAAGAATTATTGTTAGTTTGCCAGTGAAATTTTAATGACCAATATGACTATTGTGTCTGTTTTTGTTTTCGGATAGTAACCAGTCTTAAAATAGGTACGACTGTAATGCGCACACACACACACACACACACACACACACACACACACACAGACGCGCGCGCGCACGCACACACACACACACCGTATGTATGTATGTATTAATAATATAGTTTGCTATTTTTATAAGAAAATAATACTCAATATCGGCGATAGAGCATATATATCTAAGTTAGAATAGCGTAGACATAGAGTCAAAGGCGCTAGGTGACAGCCAGTTCCCCATCTTTGCGATCATTGGAACAACTTCTACACTATCAATTATATATATATATATATATATATATATATATATATATATATATATAAGGAAACGAATAGATATCCTATGTGACCATTTCATTTTTCATCGCTACTCTCATAAACTCTTTTAACAACTATTTAAGAAAAAACTTTTCTTCACAAAACCCTTTTTCTGACGATGACCCAAATTCGAAACTAGTTGAAACAATCAAAAAATAAATAGCTCAAAATAAGTATTCCCATTTATCTGATCACTTTCATTTATCATTATATATACATACATGCATATATATATATATATATATATATATATATATATATATATATATACAAGGTGTGTCAAAAAAGTATCGAGATTGAAGCTGTATTTACTAAGATAGAAATGAAGAATGAATGGTAAGTTAATTTTTCAGAATACAAGGTGTGTCAAAATCTCTATACTTTTTTGACACGCCGTATATATTCGAGATTAAAAATCAAATAGTCGAAAAACCGATGGATTCGAGTTTCTTATTGTCAACAAATCTTCAGAAAGACCCTGAATATTTGTTAACTACTAGAAACTCGAGTCGGTCTGGTTTTCGACCATTCGGTTTTTGAATCTTATATTTAGCTCTTTTCATTGATCACTATTTTTTTTTGAGCTGTGAATCCTGAAGTATTTAAATTTGGATATTTATTTGCTCATTTTTTTAATCGTCGACTACACTATATATATATATATATATATATATATATATATATATATATATATATATACATAATGTTGTTCTGGTTCCAACGGGAGAAAATTCAATATTTTATTTTAAAAAAAAAAAAGAAGGTCCGCAAAATGTATTATGCTTTTAGAAAAAAAAAAATTCTTTTTATCTTACATATGCAACACGTGTTTCTGATCTTCTGGTATCTTCTTCAGGCTTTCGGCATATTATTGATCAAAGCCTGAAGAAGATACCAGAAGATCAGAAACACGTGTTGCATATGTAAGATAAAAAGAATTTTAAAATTTCTAAAAACATTATACATTTTGCGGACCTTCTTTTTTTATTATATATATATATATATATATATATATATATATATAGTTTATGTGGAAGAGTATGTCTCCCAGGCTTGTCTGAGAAAAACAATGTACAGTGTCAAATGCTACTGGCGCTGAAGTAGGTTTACTATGTAGTAGATCCTTCAACAGTCTCAGTGGACTGAAGAGGGCTTGCAAAAAAATGAAAGGACAGGAAATGGTCTTATTCGTGCACGAGTTGACAGCCAACACACACACATATATATATATATATATATATATATATATATATATATATATATATGAGAAGTAAATACACACGCGGTGTGTTTATGATATGGCTTTTTTAGCCGACAATTTTTGGGTGAATATATGCTTAATTGAAGTCGTACCTAATTTTGAAAGTTAATTAATTAATTAGGCGGGCATGCCGATTTTTCTCGATTTTTTAGCCTTACATTTAAATAGGTATGCCCGCCTAATTAATTAATTAACTTTCAAAATTAGGTACGACTTCAATTAATCACATATTCTCCCATATATATATATATATATATATATATATATATATATATATATATATATATATATATGAGGTGTATTCAAAAGGTATTGTGACTGAAGCTCCATTTACCAAGACAAAAATTAACAATCATTGAAACATTTTTTTTTCAAAATTGTCCCTTGTCATTCAACACACTTATTCCAGCCGGGTGAATTTGCAGTTTGCCTATACTTGTGACAATCCTGTGTTTCTGAAAAACTTGCTGATTAAAAGGTATAAAAAGTGCTGATCAATTCAGGTCACAAATGTTTGTTTTTTTATCAATAGTTTTGATAATTGCCGTGAAAATTATCACATTGACACACTGAGGTCCAGATCTGAATGAGTAGAACAGCAGACATGCAAAAATTATGAGCCATTAGAGAAAGTGTAACATTTATTTATTTATTCATATATTTAGCAACATTAAAACGCATAATCAATATTTAGTTTGGTCCCACCGGCATGATCTTTCCCTCTCTTGGGTTATGTTTTTTTGCATGCTCTTTTTCAGCATGAGAACAGATCTGTGTATCTCCTCGGACCGTGTCAATTAGAATACAACACCATTCACTACTAAAAAAACCACAGATTTTACTCCTGAAAAACACATTGTCGAACATTCATTTTCTTAGTAAAAATCAAATAAATATATTTTCAGCTCGTTCGTTCATTTCTTGTGCTTGCCTCAGTATTTTTGTATATCTCAAAAAAGAAGAGACTACAATGCTTCTCGTTACACCACATCTTTGGTTTAGACAATGACGTCACATAACCCCTTCGTTTAATAGCTACCGAATATTTCTATCTAAAAATATAAAGAATATTAATACATAATTTACTTATTACATTTACTTATTTACTGAAAAAAAATTAAATTAGAGAACAAAGGAAAAAAAACACAAAAAAGAAAGGAAAAAGAAAAGAAAAAAGAAAGCAAAACAAAAGCTAAGTATATAAATTTTTCTATTGACGGTTTTTATTTTGAATTTGAATTTGACATGGCAACAATCTTGGAACATTGACCGGATGACAAACAGACAATATTGGATACATTTGTTCTCAACAAACATTTAAAAAAAAAGAAATTACAGTTATTCGCCCATTTCATTCATAAAGGAGGAGAAGAAGAAAGAAAAAAAAAAGGAGAGGAAAAAGAAAATTATAACCACACAAAGAAAAAACGTAAGCACGTCCATTTCTGATACGAAACTCTGATGATGAAGTTTATGTTTCGAAATCGATAAGACAAAAATAACATCTTTTTTTAATTTTTCATACGCATTGTATTGGCCTTCAAATTATTAATATATTATATCATACTTGACAAACCAAACCTACAATATAAACATGCCTGCATTGATTATGGACCACCCCCTTAATCTTTGCTCATGAGGCAAGTCTTGATTAAGGATTTACTAGGAGTTAAATCATCCCATTACTGAAAGAGAGGGAAGATATTTAAATTTTTTTTTAAATCAACAAACTTTATTCATTCAATAAAATTCATACTTAACAATGCTTCAAGCAAATTACCAATTGCTTTTATAAAGAATATTATTTAAATATTAAAAATTCTCATAGTACTAGTTGTCCCACCACCCTGCATCCAGGTCTGTATCTCCCTCCGTACTGTGTTAGTATAAATGCAACGACTTGCACTAAAGTCCTCTGTAATGTAATTTCAGAAGTAGTAGTAGTATATGTGGGCATTCAGGACTATAGTACAAATTTTTTGCCTTCAAATTAGTACAGTTACAGAAGTAAGAGATTTTAATACATGGTGAGGCTATTTGCTTCTCATCTCAATTATGAGCGCTGGACACAAGGTCTCGTTTTAACGTGGGCGCATAAAAATTGCGTCGATCCCGTCGGCATTTCCCCTCAAGGGGGGGGCGCCTCAGGCGCTGGGCAATAAACCCAGCCCTGTCCCTTTAAATCAAGGAGGCAGGTATTGCCTGGGTGGATAGCCCCCTGGGATCGACGCTATTGAGGAAATAGATAATCTGAGTTGTGATCAGAGACTTCTCTTGGAATATGCAATTGGGATTTCTAGAGGAAAGGTGGAAAATTAACCTATAAATCAGGCAAGATGGTTGACATTTATAGCAAGGTCATTTATTTTCACTCATTAATAATAAATGGTACTACAAGAAGCTCTATAACATTTACTGATCTACTTGCTAAATTGTGTTAAAATGATTATTATGTTTTATAATATATAATATAATATCTATTATATATAATATATAATATCTATTTCTAGATAATATATAATATCTATTTCTCATATAATATCTATTTCTAGTTCAACTATTGAGGAAATAGATAATCTGAGCTGTGATCAGAGACTTCTCTTGTAATATGTTAGGGAGAGTTATCTCCCCCTAACGATTTGAACCGGACTCTCTAAAAGAGGAGGAGCAAATACTGCACAGCAGATCAGAACCGAGCAGGTCATACACTTTTATCCTCATCAAGCAGAACTCTAATCCAAACACATCCACTGTATTTCCC
The DNA here is from genome assembly GCA_023376005.1 of Doryteuthis pealeii. NCBI lineage: Eukaryota > Metazoa > Mollusca > Cephalopoda > Myopsida > Loliginidae > Doryteuthis > Doryteuthis pealeii. The sequence continues at coordinate 73,056,517 of CM042147.1, read as the reverse complement.
TGTCAGTGAGAATAAATAAAACAAGTATTGTTATTGTTAACAATTTCCCTGTTTTTATTATCATTTCTGTTATCCCTACATCTCGGATACAACAGAATATAAAGTAGGGATATCTAGAGGAAAGCTGGAAAATTAACCTATAAATCGGGCAAGATGGTAGCCATTAGGCTAATGTGTTTATTAACTCAAGATGCTTACCCACAAGAAATATCTGCCCAATTTCACAATTAAGGTCATCACTGAAGTATATGCAGTTAAATTGTTTAAGATAAAAATGGATAACAATTTCCATAACCAGGAATTGAATATTCTATATATCATCAAAAGAATTAAGCAACAGCCACTTGAATTCTAACACATTACATTGAACCGAGACAATAGGTAGGTATTGGTGAGTGTCCTGGGTATGAAACTAAACTACATCCGGTTGGGAATCTCCAGTTATGCAGCACTTGTGAGTGTTTCGTCACTGCTTAATTTCCAAATACTCCCAGGTCCACTCTGACACGGATAGGAGTCTCATCTATGAATTAAATAAATTTGAGATAATGTTTAGAATGATCTTGAACTATATTTTCCCTTAAAAAAATCTTACTTCTACATTTTCCTTAAAAACATTGATATTGTAATTTGATTTGAATTGCTGTACCAAATAGGGTCCCATCAATGGGTCAAGTGTATTAGTTTTAGATAACGTTTTAAATGATTGTGAACTATATTTTCCCTAAAAGCATTGGTATTGTAATTTAACCAGGATTGTTAGTACTTGATAAGGTCCCATTTATGAGTTAAATACATTTATTCTAGATAATGTTTAAAAGGATTTTAAACTACATTGGCTTCCAAAACATTTATATTGCAATTTAAAAGGAGCTCTGTCGGTAGAGCGTCGGACTACGAACCACACGGTCCGACACCGGCCCTCGCCAACTCAGCGTATGAGTAGCACAAGGATCTGTGTGGTAAATTGATGAGCTGATTGTAGGTGTGGTGTTCCACCTCAGACGCCAAAAAACAATCTCCTTGGTCTAGCGCTAGTGAAAAGGGGATAGACTCCATCGCTGTCTGGCTGATACCGACTTTAGGCCACCCTGACGACTTTACTTTTAATTACTTTACTTAATTAAAGACATATAATTGTAAATTATTATTAAATAAGGGGAGTTCCGGGACAGGCTGGCTAATGCGCTGGACTGTGACATCATAGTAAGTGAGTTCGAACTCCAGTCGGGCTATTAAATTCACTTTTGAACTAATATCCTTAGGAAAGGTGCGAAATCCCTCACCCCCAGCATTACTGTTTTTGTACAAGTGTGGTTTTTGCATTAAATAACCCACAACGGTTGATATGCCATTAAACAAAGAAACCAAACCTTAAGCAGGAATTACTTAGAATAAAATAACTTTATACAAATAATTTGTATTAAGAATAGTTAAATGATGCAATAACTGTTTACAGATAGGAATAGTTTTCTTGAAACCATACAACTGCTCTCAAAGTAAAAGAAAAGAAGACTGAATTCAGCATTAAATAACCCAACAACGGTTGATATGGCGTAAAACAAACTAATATGAGTACATTGTATAATGACACCTAGTGCTACAAAACACAATTTTGTTATTATTTGAACGGTTTAACCTCTACTGCTATATCATCATTCAAGAGATTCAGCCCGTGAAAATTCACTGCAAAACACTGAGAGGTTCTTAGTAAAACTTTTTTTTAAATTCTAAAGTTAAAATCCAGAGAATGTATCTCCTTTGTTTGACCCTATAATGTCCTTTGTTTGACCCTATGATGTTTGATAAGTCAAAGGCAGAGGTTGCTATCCTCCTAATAATATCACATAAAACAAAACAAAAAACAATCAAAACGTAATGTTGGTTGTAGTAGTAATGTGTGGAGGATGATCACTACTTAGGACTTAGTCTATTCTAGTAGTCACCATCTCAATTGTTGTTGCATTTTTTTTTGTTTATTTTTACATAGTTTGAGAGTTGATTATAAGTTTACTTATACGCATTAAAAATTTATATTTTGAAAAATTATTTGAGTTGGTGAAATAATGTTTGGAATTTTTTTGTTGGTGTATTCCAATCGTTGATGCAGGATCCTGTGATAGATTTAAGGCCATGGGTTTTAGTGTTGGCAAATGATTTCAAGAGTTCACCTGCAGTTGATAGTAGAGACAGTGTCCTAATTGAATAATGTTATATTTCGGACTATTGTCCTCATCTTCATTCTGTATAAATACAATGTTCAGGTCACTGTAACCTCAGGCTCTGTTTAGGTATTTTTTTGAATTATCTTAAAATAAGTCATCTTCAGACGATTATCCTGAATCCAAACGTGGTTTCGGAGCTGAAATCGTTACCACTAGTTCAAGGTTAATATTTTAGCAGAGTTTAACAGGTTTAGATAAAGAGTTTTCCTTCTCTAAGATTAGTTGCTCTACCAAGGTTAAATAGCCCATGTCCTACTCTTTACTCATAACTAAATAGAGAATAGTTGCATGCGTACCTTTCCCAATGGTATTAGCGCAATGTGAAATGCAAACAGCCCCGTTCAGGAATTGAACTCGGGTCCCCCGGTTCATTTCCTGCGACGATAACCATTACACACGCAGCTCTCGAAGTCAAATATTCGGTTGAGACGATGACATCATCTGCACCCTGTTTAATTGTTACCGAATGTTTTTACTTTAAAATATCAAGGTTATTAAAATATTCTTATAGTTCAAGTGGCGCTAATTAAGATATATATATATATATATATATATATATATATATATATATATATATATATATATACTTGAGTCACTTGATCTTTAATTAGAGTCACTTGTGCTTTTAAGAATATTCTAAGTCCTTGAATGTTTGCCAATTTTATATGTAGAAGTTTGTGGAATATACTTAATATAGTTAATTGGAATTATAACGTTTCTTTCCAAGAGAAAAATAATTGTTGAAATCTAAATTGAATTTTTGTAGTAATTTTCGACATTGTGCCGTGATACGAGAGTCGCTCCGAAAGTAGCGCCTCCAATTCATTTCCAATCAAATTGCAACAGATACAATAACACCGTTTGAGTAGAGCGGTTTTCAGCTACAAAACACTATTTTCCCCCCACAAAATCAATATGTTTTTCCTTCTCGCTTGTGCGAAGGAATCGGGTAGCAGTTTAACAAACGGCAGTGAAATAACAAAAAAAAAAAATGAAGTGAAAATAATAAAACTTAAACTGAAGACAGTAAATGTAATGTAAATAAAAAAGTAAAGTCGTTGGAGTGGCCTAAAAGTTGGTATCAGCCAATCAGCGAGGGGGTCTATCCCCCTTTCACTAGCGCTAGACCAAGGAGATTATAAAAGTTATATATTATTGACAAATACGTCTTCTCTTTTTTTTTCTTTTGGAAGTCCGTCGCAGACGATGATGACGTCACTTCATTTGTGGACCCTATGGTGGCTCATTAGTCCAATTCTGGACTTGCAGATGAGTCACACACATTGCAGGGGAAATTCCCATCTACATTTGGTTGTTCATGACGACGAAGACGTCGACGCTCTGCAGTCCTGTTTATTGGCTGCTTAGCTCCAGTGTGGCAGGCGTCTCGCCAACCCAGTCTGTTGGAGACCAGATCTTTTACACTTGAAGGTGTGATGTTACATTTCTTCAGCGTTGTCTTAATATGGTTTTTGAACCACTTTGGGGTGGGGGCTCCTGTACTCCGGGTGCCATCTGTGAGTTAACTGTAAAATAGTTTACAGGGGAGTCTGATATTGACAAATACGTATATTTAAGAAGAAATAACAAAAAAAGGGTATAGAAAGTTCAATGTCTTTTCGACTAAGCTCGGATAAAAAAAATAAATTAAAGGAATATGTCTGTTTGGATAGATATGTCTGGATCGAGCAACAACTCTGAGGAAACTGGCGAAAGTCCCACATTAAGCGCCGTAGCTGGTTTTGAATTGGCGGTTTCAAGGATTGTCCAGTCTTTTTCTTTGGGGTTTCAACCGATAAGTCAGAGTTCATAGCCTTGACAGAGATAAGCCGAGAAAGAAGGGGTTTTGAAGGAATGTCTTATATATGTAAGTATAAAGAAAATATATAGTTTAGAATGGATGATGCAAAAGTAAGCAAAAAGTTTGTGAGCCTCAATTTGCGATGTTAAATGGCTCAACCCCGCAACCTTTTATATGAATTTATATCATTATATTAAGCCCTGTTGATGGTTTTAATTATAACCGAAACGCTTTAGCGTCGGCTAAATGTAAGTCAATTTTTGACTTAATTTTGTTGTTTTTCTAAACTATATATTTTCTTTACACTGTCGGATTTCATATCCATTTTTCTTCTCATATGTAAGTATGTAGTTTCGACCTACATATATTATATGTATATATATTATATATTTATTGTATGGTCCCATCTATGGGCCAAATAGATCTGTTTAAAATTATTAGTATTAGATAAGAATTCTTGATATCATATAACTGTAAATTATTTGTATTAACAATATTTATTTGAAACTATAATTGTTAACTAATGATTATTATTGTTAGTTAATTGAAATCATATAACTATATGCACACAAATGTCTATTATCAAATAGAAATAATTACTTGAAAACATATAATTATTATTACTAGCAAGAATATGCGCCCTCTGTTGGGCTTAAGTATTTAAGTTTTAATGTAATGAAATATATTAAATTAGAAAGACTAACGGAATTTAAGAAGAACGCATATAAAAAAATTACACTTATTTTAATTATATTCTAATTAATAAAATTATTCCTAGGATTGATTTTAATATGTTGGAGAATACAACAATAATATTAGAGATCAATAACACCAAGTAATTATTTATTAAACCCGGTTTTGTTAAAACCAGTATGCAAGTTAACCACACCATATATTATGTAAACCTTTATTTCTTTGTGATATATGAGACACATTACAGAAGAGCTAAATGGAGAAGATGTGTGTGTGTGGGGGGGAGATGAAGAATACAATATTATTGGCTATCGGTGAACATATATGTACACTATACATATATAATAAAAAATATTGCTCTGTATATAATCTAAAAAGATTATTATACATTGAGCTCTCTGTAGTGAGTTAAAGATTCACTGTATTTATACATACTGGATCATACAATGATAATACAGTGTGTCTTAGAAATCACATATACAATCATCCCTTACTACCAAGTTTTGGATACCTCACATCTCTCTCTCTCTCTCTCTCTCTATATATATATATATATATATATATATATAATATATATATATATATTCAAGGATCAAGCTTTAATAAAGCAAAAATATACAATAATTTCTTACCAAAATATTGACTCATACAGACTTGACATAGCTCATGCATGTTCAGACATGAAATAGATACCAAAAACAGATATTATATCTTTAAATGCTTCCATAATCATTAACAATCACAAAATCAGCTATCAATAAACACACCTACATATATTGAGTGTTTATTAGCATCTGCGAAGATAGCCTTTTAAAACACTAGTTTTCAAAATGTGGTCCCGGAACTATAGGGTGTCCTTGACATCAACATATTATCTAATTAGAGATGGAACTGCAAATTTGTTATTCTAGTTACAAGGACACACCTACAAAAATTCAGTTTAAACAACAGACACTCCCAAAATGGTTAAATCCTACTTAACGGACATAAATTCCACCATCGTATGTCACCCCGCCGAAAGAAAAAAATACTAAAAATCAAGGAATTAAACGAATTTAATGAAATTTTCATTGTTGATATATAAATGAATATACAATATAATGCATCAGTTATTTTATTTGAAAACTCTTACATTTTTTTAGGTCAGTTAACTTTGTACCACGTATCTTTGAGGCGTAACACAGATTCACAAACATACGTGGTTCTAAGTTAATTGACCTGAAAAAAATGTAAAAGTTTTTAAATAAAATAATTGGTGCATTATATCTTTTATTCATTAATGTATCAACGCTAAAAATTTCATTAAATTCGGTTAATTCCCTGATTTTTGGTATTTTTTTTCTTTCGGTGGGGTGACATACAATGGTGGAATTTATATCCGTTAAGTAGGATTTAACACCCAAAATTTGGTTTAGCGTGGCTTCTGAGTATCTAGTGTTGTCTGAAGAGACTATCAAAATGCCGTTACCATTAGCAACAACATATGTATGCGAAACACCAGTTTCAGCACGTACGAATATGATGACCAAATACATATAGATAATTGCCACTCTTAACAGAGGAATGCCATTCTACAAGTTCGGTTGTGCACACGCAGATGGCTCATAGTCCAGCTTTTACGCGACCTGCCGCACGAATGCGTCTTAAGATCCCCGGCTTTTTTTCTCGTATGGGACCGTAAGTGACTAAGAAGTCCGGCTCTCGTCAAGCAAGCCCTGCCACATACATCACCTATGTGTTCAGGCGTAAATGTAAGAAATGTGTCCAGGACGTCCGTCATGTGCCGTTACGTAGATCCCGCTTCAGGGGGAAGTGCTCGAGCAAATATAGATATAGACTTGTGCCAAGGGAAATGCCTGTATCTTTG
>CM042147.1:73042431-73044931 GCA_023376005.1 Doryteuthis pealeii | reverse complement strand
AAGGACTGTCTACTGTCTAATGTTGCATGTTCAAATTTTGAGTGATTTATTCTATGTTATGACGATTTTGGGTAATGTGACGTAGCAGTGACTAAACAGTGACGTAATTTTTGTTACAGACAAAAACCGGAAGCGAATCTCCATTATCAATAGATTTAGACAGGAATTCACGAAATTATACAACTGTGCGCAAATTATTTGTATTATATAGAAATAGTTGATTTCAAATAACTGTAAATCGTTTGTATTGTTGGGTTCAAAGTTATATATCAATTATAATGTTGGTTGAAAAATAACTCTGACCAAGAGTGTTACTTACGCAAAAGGACTTTAATACAAGCACAAGGAGAAGCATTTAAGACATGAAATATGCGTATACAAGATACATAAGAAAAGTTATATAGTAGATATACACATAGATAGAAAAGGGATAAGATACAATAAAAACGTATACAATAGTTATCTAAATGTACATACAAAAGATAGGATAGTTATAGAGAGTCTCATAGGTTAAAGTCACTTACTAGTGTTGTTATGGGGGCTGAACCTCCCACCTAAAAAGGGTGTAGACATAAATGTCTAACCCATGTGTGTGAGGTCCAGGAGAAGAAAGAGGATTCGAATCTGGCGCTGCCTGCTTAAATAGCAAAACACCTGAGGTGAAAACTAGAAACAAGAGGGAAGATAACTCTTCCAGCCAAAGGGAAGACAATGCCACAGTATTAAGAATACTTACTTAAAGCTATAATTGCTTACTATAGATTATCATTAGTTCCTAGGAGGATGGACAAAGGCCGCATCCCTAAAAACCTACTTTATGGCGAATTAGTAGAAAGCACCCGACCAGTAGGAAGACCACGTCTGCGTTTTAAAGATGTCTGCAAGAAGGATATAAAGACATGCCACATCAACACCAACACATGGGAGGCTTGTGCAGAAGACCGTGCGACCTGGCGCCTCCTCGTCAAACAAGTAACGAAAAGGAGTGAAAAAGAGAGGAAAGAAGCCGCCACGGAAAAGAGAGCCAAAAGGAAGGAGAGACAACAGCAACTCCAGCAAGCATCACTGTTTGTTTCTTGTCTGCACTAGAAATTGCCATTCAAAAATTGGTCTGTTCAGCCACTCACGCAGTTGCAGATTTTTTTAAAAGTGGACACTACGCCATCGTAGGATGCCAACTTGGAACCATATAACTCGGTGAAAAAATGACTATTATTAAATAGAAATAATTATCGAAACCATAAGATAATTAGATTTAGATAGGAATTGTGTAACCTATTATCAGTATTAGATAGGAATACTTGAAACCTTACAATGTTGTGCAAATTATTTTATTAGATAAAATACCTGATATCATATAATTGTGAAAAAAACCTCTTAAGAAACACCTACACAAAAAATGTAAATATGAACGTAAAATGAAAGCAATTCCCTAACCTCTATGCGTGAAATAACTCTAGACGTGTTGACATACCGTTAGAATAACGAAAAAGAAAGAGAGAAAAAGAAAGAGAAAGTGAAAAAAAAAAAGATTCGAAGAAAAGAGTTGGGAAAGAAAACATAAAAGGATGGAAGTTGGTTGATATCCATCCTTTTATGTTTCTCTTTCCAAAAATTTTTCTTCGAATCTTTTTTTTTTTCACTTTCTCTTTCTTTTCTCTCTTTCTTTTTCGTTATTTCTCTCTTTTTGTCGATTTCCTTTTTCCTTCTGTCTGTCCTTCTCTATATCTTTCTCTCTTTATTTTTTTATGTTTCTCTTTGTCTCTCATTTTAATTTTTCATTTCATTCTTTCTTTCTCTTTCTTTTTTCTACTTCTCTCTCTCTCTCTCTCTCTCTCTCTCTCTCTCTCTCTCTCTCTCTCGTTCATTCTCTCCCCCTCTCTCTCTCTCTCTCTCTATATATATATATATATGTGTGTGTGTATGTGTGTGTGTGTGTGTGTGTGTGTGTGTGTGGAGAAAAGTAGACAAACACGGGATGTTGTAGAAAATAGACACTGTCGGATTAATTTTTCATATTCCCCCCCATATATATATATATATATATATATATATATATATTATATATATATATATATATATTCACCCTTTCTCTTTATTTTTCTGTCTCTCAATTTGTCTATCTTTTGAATTCTCTTTTAAATCTTTCTTTTCATCTATTGCTCTTTCTCCCCCTTTCTTTCTTTCTTTCTTTCTTTCTTTCTGTATATATATATATATATATATGAGAGAGAAATAAGAGGAAATTAATCCGACAATATGTGGAGAGAGGTAGACAAACACGAGATATTGTACAAGATGGATGTTTATTTTAGTGATGTCGACGTTATAACATTTCGGTCCGTTAGGCCTTCTTCAGGTCGTTGGATTGAATTCTTGCTTCAACGGTGGTCATTCTCATACTGGTGAGTTAGGAGGTCGTGAATAGGGGAGGATAGGTCAATTACAACTAGGAGTGTTTAAGTTGGTAGTATATATATATATATATATATATATATAT
>CM042147.1:72979931-73037431 GCA_023376005.1 Doryteuthis pealeii | reverse complement strand
TAGAAGGCGGTGGCTGGGTCTACATGTCCTGGGAATGACGTTAAACTCTATCTGATGGTGAGGTTCCAGTTTTGGAGGTTTGGGGAATGTGGAGCACCCCTTCATCCCCATTGCTCCCTGGTCCACTCTGACCCGGAGTGGTAGTACCTGTTAGGGTCCCATCTATGGGTTAAATAGAAAAATGTATTTATAAAAAAATTGTATTATCCATTAAGAATTGATTTATTTCAAAACTTTATCGGCATTAAATGACCCACTGAGGTTGATATGCCGTAAAACAAAACAAATATTGTTCTCTTTGTATCTATTGTAGTTTTTGATGGAAATAAATAGAATGCATAACATTCAGAGCAATCCGCAGACGAAGGTTGTATACAGCCTCATTTTAATCATTGGCAAAATCAGAAGCCAACGGCGATTACAATGCAAAAAATAGTGCATTGTAGCTGAAAACCCGCTCTATCATAGAATATTATTGTTCTCTGTTGTAGTTTCCGTGAGAAAAAAATCGGAGGTTTTATTTTCAGGACCCTCCTTGCATAGCTTTACACGATAAAGCGTCGGATGAAATGATAGTGTCTAATCAATGGGACGCCAAATTAAGACTGACAGGCGAAAGATAAGAGAACTCTATTTAGTAGCACAGGCCAACCCAGACAGACTCAGCTCCCACGGCGAGTAACAGAGCCGCACCCACCCAACACCAACATTTTAGTCTATGCATCTCTCATTATTTTTAGCCTACGTATGGTTTAGTATTTTGGAAATGACGGGCGTCTCTCTTAATTGACACAAAATTCAAATAGAGATATCTTTATACATTGTGTTTGTCTTGACGCTATAAATTAAATCTTCAATTTCAGTTACTTGGTGGGGTGTTTGGGGGGGGGGGCATTTAAAATCTCGACAATGTTGAATGAAATGATTACGCAAAAATACGAAGAGGAATCCTATAAAACTAGCACATTGGACCATATGACCTTTAGGCACCCCTTTTGCTTTGCTGATTCATAAGTACATTTTTTCATTTACACCGTCAACATCCGGTTGTTTGTTAACAGTCGATTTTTAGGGGTGTTTTTAAAATTATAAAACTAACCCCTAACCCTAACCCCTAACAAACAACCGGATGTTGACGGTGTAAATAAAAAATGTACTTATGAATCTGCAAAGCAAAAGGGGTGCCTAAAGGTCAAATAGTCTGCACATTATCAAAACTTTCATTAGAGCGTTCGGCTAGAAACAAAATGGTTCTTAGTTCGATACCAGTCCTCGCCAACTCTGCGTATGAGTAGCACAGGGATCTGTGTGGTAAAGTAAGGAGCTGATGCTAGGTGTGGGGCTCTACCTCAGATGCAAAAAAAATCTCCTTCGTCTAGCGCTAGTGAAAAAAGAGATAGACTCCCTCGCTGATTGGCTGATACCGACTTTAGGCCACTCCGACGACTTTACTTATATACATATATATATATATATATATTTGAACACATTTTTGGTACAAGAGAAAGCCGCGATTATTTTTATGAGGAGAATTATACTTTATTAAGAATGAACACACACACACACACACACACACACACACACGCGAGCGCGCGCGCGCACAAGAAAAACTTTAGGTCCCTTTCGACCGGATCATTATCAAGCGAAAACTTCCGATAATATATATATATATATATATATATATATATATATATTTGTATATGTATAAGTATTAACTTACCGGTGGGTATAAGAATGATCGTTGGAAGCGCACAATATCCAGAGGTTAAGGTTGAGAAAAAACAAATACAAAGTGCTCAATACAATGTAGAGCATACATTTATTTTAAGAATAGAAATGAGTAACCTACTCGAGTTTCATCGATAGATTCTTCAGGGTTACTTTTAAATTAATCGAGTTTACGACAAAGATTAATCGTAAACTCGATTAATTTAAAAGTAACCCTGAAGAATCTATCGATGAAACTCGAGTAGGTTACTCATTTCTATTCTATATATATATATATATATATATATATATATATATATATAATATATATAAACAGGGTAAACCATTAGAGAAAAGAGGGGAGGAGAAAAATTACCAAAGTCTTCTCATTGATGTAATGATTCCCCAAATATGCCAAGTTGGTCTTTGTGTCTCTCTGTCTACACGAGCTAGCGCAGTATGCAGAAATTGCAACCGCCTTTTGGAAAGGATGCAGTCGGTGAATTCTAAGTCACATCGCTAGGGCGGCCTAATTTTCAGCCTTGTGTTATATTCGTATTATTTTATACGATAAAAATTTCACAAGTGTGGTAAGACTGATAGTCGACAAGTACACAGTGGGTTAAGGCCAGGCATGGGCTATTTTGGAAAACTGTTAGTGGACTGGGTCATGAATATGTTCCCAATCTTGAATTTTCGGGCAAACACACATTTTTTTAGAATGTATTATTTCTATCATTTTTTTGTTTAGGGGTTGACAGTTTTATCTGAAAAGGAATTGTAACATTTATTTATAATATATAATTTATATATAATATATATAATATATAATATAATAAATAATTTATATAACATCGTGATGCAATATCTTAAATGACTTTCTAGCTTAGGTGGTTAATAATTTAGTACTAATTACCCCTACGGTTTCCAAAAATTATCTGATTTTTATAGTAATATTTTTTTATGAATATTTCAGTAAAATTTTACTTTTCATATCTAGAATTTAATGAAAATACCTATTTTTGGACCATATGACCTTTAGGCACCCCTTTTGCTTTGCTGATTCATAGGTACATTTTTCCATTACACCGTCAACATCCGGTTGTTTGCTAGACGATTTTAGAGGATTTTTAAAAAATTATAAAACTAACCACTAACCCTAAACCCTAACCCCTAACCCCTAACAATCAACCGGATGTTGACGGTGTAATTGAAAAAATGTACGTATGAATCAGCAAAGCAAAGGGTCCCTATTTTTTTAGGGTAAAAACAATATTTTAGAACATACCTATATACATATTCTAAAACAAGGACCTACCTGCTATATCTTTAACGTAATCCTATTGTTAGAAGTATATGTTAAACTGTGTGTATTCATTTCATTTAGTTTGATACTACCATAAGTAGTTTTTCATTATTGTTTGCGCATGCGCGTTTGCGTGTGTGCCAAAAGTCTAATAATTTATCAAATTCTATGTCTATTTAGAGATCATAAACGGGTTATTGGTCAATTTCTGACTCATAAACAAGTGCAGATTGTATGGTTTGTCTTATTTTTTGACAAATTTGCAATGTCCAATCCAAATGTCGTCAAAATGGCTAATTTAACCCACTGTGAAGTATCGTGAGCGAAAGTGGAACTGATAGTTGTGGGAGAGTTTAAGAGAGCGTGTAACCGATTTTAACCGATTATCATAGTCTGAATTATTAATAATAATGATTGCCAAATCTTCATCTAAAAAAAATGCTATTTCTCTATCTATTTAGTAGATAATAATTGTTTTTTCAATCATACTATCTATTTGACTTTCGTTTATTTCTTTATGTGGCTTCTCTATTGAAAACATTGTGATGGTTTCTAAAAATGAATTTTCCAACAGGGGATTCATAGACCCGGTTGGTTGGTTGGTTGGTTGGTTGGTTGGTTGGGTTTTATGGCATGGCAACCTTTATTGGGTTATTTCATGCCGAAGACATTTTTGTTTTATTCATTCTTGTTGAGTATTCAATTTTAAAAAACAAAACAACTAAATCTTAAACACATCCAACACACACATACACACACATAAATGTATATGAGCCAGGCACACACACAAACAAAACACACACACCCAACAAACACACACACATACACATGGGCATGGCATACACACATAAAAATAACACACACATGACAATGGGACTTAAGAACACGCGCATACATATATACACACACACACACACACACACATACACATACACAAAGGCAAAATCCACCACAGGTCAATAGGTGAATTTGATGGGCATGGAAATTACACACACACACACACACACACACACACACACACACACACATAAATAAACAAACAGGCCACTGCTTAATAAGAATAAAAAGGGGGTAGGCCAAACCTGGAATAATGGTCACACACACGCACATAAACAAAACAAAACAAAAAAACAAAATGAATCGAAATAAACATACAGGCTAATTCTTAGAGGGCAAGTCAAACCTGGAATGATAATCAGACACTGTTGAACAGACACATAAACACACACACGCGCGCACATAAACACACATATAAACACCCCTCCCACACACACACAGAATTTGGAAGATATAAGACACAAAACCAAATGGACGGTCGCTAGCAACAGCTTCAGTTTCGGAAATCTTCTGTTGGAGAGATTTTTATCTCGAAATATTAAGAATAAACGACACCATAGTTACCTTATTTTTCTTTACACTTGTATTGTGATAGTCCTCACAACAAACCACCAAACTAGTCTTTTGATGTATTTAACCCATAAGTTTGGACCCTAACATGTACTAACACTCCGGGTATGAGGGATCTTGGAGTAATAGCAATGAAGGGGTAATCCAAACCCCCCAGAGACCTGGAATTGGAACCTCACCACTAGATGCAGTTCAACGTCATACTCAGACCCTCGACCACCACCTTTATGGGACATACATGATAAAAGGGTTAGGGGGGTTGACATAAGAGCAATAGGTTCTGGACAATCATATAATTGCTAGGGTTTGATGTGACCAGCTTATTCATCAGTAGGGGGGGGGCTTTTCGACCAAAGTGGAGTGTTGCATGTCATGGACTGTTCAACCACCAGGATTCCGCCTTTAGATATCACGGGTTGCTACATACGGCCAACAAGTGTTCAGATGGGGGGGGGTCTCTTACCCTTCTGCAGAGGTGCAGTCGGCGTATTTTACATCCCCAAGCCGACAGGGTGCTCATAGATCCGGGTTTTTGAAAAATGCTAACAGAATGTATCAATAAAAGTAAAGTCGTCGGGGCAGCTTAATGTCGGTATCAGCCAGACAGCGAGGGAGTCTATCGCCTTTTCACTAGCGCTACACCAAGGAGATTATTTTAGCATCTGAGGTGAAGCGCCACACCTACCATCAGCTCCTCACTTTACCGCACAGATCCCTGTGCTACTCATACGCTGAGTTGGCGAGGGCCGGTATCGCTCTACCGACTGAGCTAACGCAGCCCTATTAATATATATATATATATATATATATATATATATATATCACTATTGATCCCTAGGTAAAAGTTTTATACCAACATAAGTTATATAATCTTGTCATTCAGTGCGGATCGAATAGTCATGTCATCATTGGAATTCGATACAAGACAAGTTAATACACGATTTTTATTTATTTTTCATTCGCAAAATCTAAAACATAACAGCCATTGTTTAACTCAATCCCTTTTCATATCTATTTCCTATCATTACGTATCCCACTATCTCTCCTAGATTAGGCACATTTAGAACTATACAAGTTGTGTCTAAAAAGAAAGCGAATGTTTTCAGAAACTAATTTATTGCTTTTATTCACTAGTTCCGTAACTAGGTCTTGTTGTTGGGCAGGATGTTAATGTATCGTGTTTTGGACAGGAATAGCCTAGCTGAGCCCACCCCTCTCTCCAGATCTACAAACTAGTTTTGAATCCAGTGCTTTCATTTTCTTAGACAGGTTACCATGCCAATGTTAAAGAGCCAAGTGCCCTACTATTTATCCATAGCCGGAATAAAGAATAGTTGGATTCATACCTTACACAGGGTCTCTGTTGTAGAGTAGCTAGCACCCCTTCAGTAGGTATACTCAATTCGCGGACTTTTTTTAACATTTTGCGCTCGTCTAAAAATATTTAAAACGTCAATAAAAAAATGGAAAATTAACTTTTTAATGTTTTCTTTTACGTTTAATTTAAAGAACAATTCCAAGTTTATGTGTTAAAAAAAAGAAAAAACAAATTTCTGTTACATATAATCTAAATTTTTGCATTTTAAATTAAATCGCCGTAAATTCTTAATCTTTGTTGACATCGTTATCGCATCTTGACGCGAACAATTAGTCCTAATTATGATACTATGGAGTATCATACATGGAATATTTTTTTAATTCCTTTTATTGTTGAAAAATAATTAATTTCTTCAAACAAACACTGTGAGTTCTATAGGTGTCACGAATTTGAACTTATTTGAAATTATTCACAGCAGCAGCAACAACAGTTTTCAAAAAAAAAAAAAAAATAGAAAAATTATGTCCCCTACATACTTCCATTAATAAGAATGACGACAATTTTTAATTCAAACATTATTTTCAATATTTTTTTTATAAAGACTGTACTATAATATGTCATTATTTTTAGCTAAATATTTTATACAATATTTTTTTCAATTAAATAAATACGATTTTGCTATACACTAAACAAAAGTATTTATTTTACATTTTATGAATTTTAAAAAATCACTAAAAAAATAATAACAAAGTAGACAACAGTAACTTTTAATATAAAATTTCTTAGAAAATAATCTATCAATTTAGAAAAAAAAGATACATATTTTTTTTCTTATTTACGAGACTTAAGTTTCGAGGTTTAAGACGCCCTATTACCAAACCTGATCTAGTATCGATTTATTTATTTATTTTACATATGTTCGGACATTGAATTATCTTTCCAAAAATGTAAAATTTATTTTCATACAGAAAAAAAATTACAAAGATATTTGTTCGGGGGATCAAAGTGTGAAACAAAAACTAACGAAAAAAATTACTAGCCTTTTCAATTTAGTAAACATTTATTTACAATAAAAGTTTGTCTTTTATTACTTCATATACCGAAAGTTTTATTAAAATCTGTTAGTTACTTTATTTTATTTGATTTTTAGAAGAATTTCCTGTGATCACCCTTAGAAGAAACCGCGAGAAATTGAGCATACCTACCCTTCAGCACTCTGCCAGATTGCCTGGCTCATAGCCTTAAATAGTCTACGATTAAGGACTTCAACAGTGAATTAATAAGCTGATAATTCGGACTGATCTTACAGCGTTTGGCTATACCACATTTGACCCTCCTCTATTTCATGTAAGTGGTTTTGTTAATTGTTTTGTAACTTATTGTTCTGTTTTTGTATGTATCCGTTAGCACCTGATACTGGTGCTGAATAAATATATTAAGCACTCAATTTCTTCTGTGTATCATTTCACCTCGACAAAACAACAGTCCCAAGTATGGACATCCACCGAAGATCGAACTCGCTTTTCAGTAGTAATCAATTTGCGGTTACACCACCATAAGTAAAGTAAGTAAAGTCGTCGGGGTGGCCTAAAGTCGGTATCAGCCAGACAGCGAAGGAGTCTATCCCCTTTTCGCTAGCGTTAGACCAAGGAGATTGTTTTTAGCGTCTGAAGCGGAGCACCAAGCCTACCGTCAGCTCCTCACTTTACCGCACATATCCCTGTACTCATATGCTGAGTTGGCGAGGGCCGGTATCGAACCAAGAACCTTGAGGTTCCCAGCCGAACACTACCGACTGAGAACGTCCTAAATTTCCCAAGAGCATTATTACTATGTGAAATACAAACAATCTCTTCGAGTACTTGAACTCTGGTCGCCGTGTCGTTTAGAACAACAAGTTGTGTCTAAAACCGTTACGCTACGAGCGCCTGCATTTTATTGCTTTACCTACAGCTAAATTATATTTCTTTGGAACGGATGCCTCGCGTGACGTAATGTTTACCTAGTTAGACGAGTTAACCATTACTAATGAATTAGACTCTCGCTAGATGCCCCGTACATCCGACCTTGTACTATAACTAAACAAAGCTAAATAAACAACTACTCCTGGGGTATATTCGTATATAAATTAACTTAACTTCAGAGAGTCAGTGGGAATGCCGACGGAGCTGAGCAATGCATGACACCGACCTCAACTGTGCATTCCGCTTAAAACTTGGGTAGAATTATTGATCAATAAAGTTTAAGTAAAAAATAAAACAAATAAAATACGAAAATTTAAATAAATCAAACAAATGATAAACATACACAAATAAAATAAAACAAATTAAAAGCCTACCAGAATTCCACTTCCACCGGAAGTTAAAATTTCAGCGAAGAAAGAAAGAGTGGAAACAACCACTTCCGGCCCTGCCAATCCACTATATTACACGTGAATTTTACAGCCTCCAAAAATTAGCAGTGCACACTGTTAATGATAATAGTTTATGCAGGGATAACCAAACTCTTTTCACGGTGGGCCGGATGATTGAAAAAATAACGAGCGCGGGCCACATTATTATTGTGTTTAATACTTGCTAGCCAGAACGAAAGCTCTGTAACAAGTAATAAGTGAAATGCTCACATGCACGAAATTTTGTAACCCACCTATAGTAACCAAGTCCATGAATATTTAGTAATCTTAACATATTTAAATTTAAATGGTATCAGAACGTTTCGCGTTCCGTGCGTTTTAACAAACAAATTCTAGTACCGTTGGTGGGCCTGATAAAATTCCTTCGTGGGCCGTATCCGGCTCGCAGGCCGTAATTTGGTTACCACTGGTTTATAGGCTTGAAGAAAACAATTTCACAAAAGAAGCCCATAAACTTGATTCTATGTCGCATACAACCCGTTGAGAGGAGAAGATAGGGTTAGGTAAATACTACCTACGACTTAATGAGATTCGTCGCTTTCAATAGGGATCTCCAATATTCATACACTGTTCACAGCATTTTTTTTTTCGCCATACGTTCTGCAATCCGTTTTGAGGGATAATGTTCGGGCCTCATAAGACATTTACTTCTCTCTTTTCTATCGTGAGAAATCGATGACCTTTTAAAGTAAATTTCAGCTTTGGGGTCGGGGATGAATCTACATGGACTAAAAATGGCTGGAGACCGGGATTTTATAAAAGAAATAAAAAAGAGATTAATGCTATTGTTGACGTGAAGTGGTCGACTAGTATTGTCTTGAGTGGGTGGTCTTCTTGATTATAAACACTCCTATAACGTGTGACACTGACAAAAGGCTTGCTGCAAGATTAGATCAGACACTGTAAATGTTGTTTATTTTTTCTAAATTGTAATAGAATAGCATTTCACAAAGAGATCCTTGATTGTTCAAAAGAAGAATAGGAAGTAAAGAGGAGAGAGAGCGGGATAGGAAGAGATTGACTAATTGAGAAGATAACCCCTTTCAGAGTTTTCATTCTCCGAGACCGGTATGTAATATTACGCTTTCCTTGTCGGAATGGAGTAACAGGTAACTCTCGTTACGTTCTCGCACTCATTTCCGAATGGAGAGATGACGTGTTACAATGTTTGTTATGTTCGGGCTCTTTCTTCTGAATGGTGCGATGATGTGTTGATAGTAGAAATATTTAGTATACTTATCTCTGGGACATGAATATGTTCCCAATGTTGAATTTTCACACGAGTGGTAAGGCTGAAAGTCGACAAGTACACAGTGGTTTAAGGCCAGGCATGGGCTATTTGGGAAAATTGTTAGTGTACTGGGACATGAATATGTTCCCAATCTTGAATTTTCATACGAGTGGTAAGACTGATAGTCGACAAGTACACAGTGGGTTAAGACCAGGCATGGGCTGTTTGGGAAAAGTGTTAGTGTACTGAGACATGAATATGTTCCCAATCTTGAATTTTCCCACGAGTGGTAAGACTGATAGTCGACAAGTACACAGTGGGTTAAGGCCAGGCATGGGCTATTTGGGAAAATTGTTAGTGTACTGGGACATGAAATTGTTCCCAATCTTGCATTTTCACACGAGTGGTAAGACTGATAGTCGACAAGTACACAGTGGGTTAAGGCCAGGCATGGGCTATTTGGGAAAATTGTTAGTGTACTGGGACATGAATATGTTCCCAATCTTGCATTTTCACACGAGTGGTAAGACTGATAGTCGACAATTACACTGTGGGTTAAGGCCAGGCATGGGCTATTTGGGAGAATTGTTAGTGTACTGGGACATAAATATGTTCCCAATCTTGCATTTTCACACGAGTGGTAAGACTGATAGTCGACAAGTACCCAGTGGGTTAAGGCCAGGCATGAGCTATTTGGAAAAATTGTTAGTGTACTGGGACATGAATATGTTCCCAATCTTGAATTTTCACACGAGTGGTAAGACCTAAAGTCGACAAGTACACAGTGGGTTAAGGCCAGGCATGGGCTATTTGGGAAAATTGTTAGTGTACTGGGACATGAATATGTTCCCAATCTTGCATTTTCACACGAGTGGTAAGACTGATAGTCGACAAGTACACAGTGGGTTAAGGCCAGGCATGGGCTATTTGGGAAAATTGTTAGTGTACTGGGACATGAATATGTTCCCTATCTTGCATTTTCACACGAGTGATAAGACTGATAGTTGACAAGTACACAGTGGGTTAAGGCCAGGCATGGGCTATTTGGGAAAATTGTTAGTGTACTGGGACATGAATATGTTCCCAATCTTGAATTTTCATACGAGTGGTAAGACTGATAGTCGACAAGTACACAATGGGTTAAGGCCAGGCATGGGCTATTTGGGAAAATTGTTAGTGTACTGGGACATGAATATGTTCCCAATCTTGAATTTTCATACGAGTGGTAAGACTGATAGTCGACAAGTACACAGTGGGTTAAGGCAGGCATGGGCTATTTGGAAAAATTGTTAGTGTACTGGGACATGAATATGTTCCCAATCTTGAATTTTCATACGAGTGGTAAGACTGATAGTCGACAAGTACACAGTGGGTTAAGGCCAGGCATGGGCTATTTGGGAAAGTGTTAGTGTACTGAGACATGAATATGTTCCCAATCTTGAATTTTCCCACGAGTGGTAAGACTGATAGTCGACAAGTACACAGTGGGTTAAGGCCAGGCATGGGCTATTTGGGAAAATTGTTAGTGTACTGGGACATGAATATGTTCCCAATCTTGCATTTTCACACGAGTGGTAAGACTGATAGTCGACAAGTACACAGTGGGTTAAGGCCAGGCATGGGCTATTTGGGAAAATTGTTAGTGTACTGGGACATGAATATGTTCCCAATCTTGCATTTTCACACGAGTGGTACTGATAGTCGACAAGTACACTGTGGGTTAAGGCCAGGCATGGGCTATTTGGGAGAATTGTTAGTGTACTGGGACATAAATATGTTCCCAATCTTGCATTTTCACACGAGTGGTAAGACTGATAGTCGACAAGTACCCAGTGGGTTAAGGCCAGGCATGAGCTATTTGGAAAAATTGTTAGTGTACTGGGACATGAATATGTTCCCAATCTTGAATTTTCACACGAGTGGTAAGACCTAAAGTCGACAAGTACACAGTGGGTTAAGGCCAGGCATGGGCTATTTGGGAAAATTGTTAGTGTACTGGGACATGAATATGTTCCCAATCTTGCATTTTCACACGAGTGGTAAGACTGATAGTCGACAAGTACACAGTGGGTTAAGGCCAGGCATGGGCTATTTGGGAAAATTGTTAGTGTACTGGACATGAATATGTTCCCTATCTTGCATTTTCACACGAGTGATAAGACTGATAGTTGACAAGTACACAGTGGGTTAAGGCCAGGCATGGGCTATTTGGGAAAATTGTTAGTGTACTGGGACATGAATATGTTCCCAATCTTGAATTTTCATACGAGTGGTAAGACTGATAGTCGACAAGTACACAATGGGTTAAGGCCAGGCATGGGCTATTTGGGAAAATTGTTAGTGTACTGGGACATGAATATGTTCCCAATCTTGAATTTTCATACGAGTGGTAAGACTGATAGTCGACAAGTACACAGTGGGTTAAGGCCAGGCATGGGCTATTTGGAAAAATTGTTAGTGTACTGGGACATGAATATGTTCCCAATCTTGAATTTTCATACGAGTGGTAAGACTGATAGTCGACAAGTACACAGTGGGTTAAGGCCAGGCATGGGCTATTTGGGAAAATTGTTAGTGTACTGGGACATGAATATGTTCCCAATCTTGAATTTTCATACGAGTGGTAAGACTGATAGTCGACAAGTACACAGTGGGTTAAGGCCAGGCATGGGCTATTTGGGAAAATTGTTAGTGTACTGGGACATGAATATGTTCCCAATCTTGCATTTTCACACGAGTGGTAAGACTGATAGTCGACGAGTACACAGTGGGTTAAGGCAGGCATGGGCTATTTGGGAAAATTGTTAGTGTACTGGGACATGAATATGTTCCCAATCTTGCATTTTCACACGAGTGGTAAGACTGATAGTCGACAAGTACACAGTGGGTTAAGGCCAGGCATGGGCTATTTGGGAAAATTGTTAGTGTACTGGGACATGAATATGTTCCCAATCTTGAATTTTCACACGAGTGGTAAGATTGATAGTCGACAGTGGGTTAAGGCTATTTTAGAAAATTGTTAGTTCATCGATGCTACATCGGAGAGGGTCGAATCCTGGTTGCTGAGCTGCTTTTCAGTTGACTGGCAGTTCTATGATGTCTGGAGTCTGGAAACCAGCTTGGGAACGCTGAGGGATATCTTGCCTTGTGCTATTTAAGAATTTTTTGTAATAACACAAGGCCACTTCTTTTTACTCAAATCACAACTGCCGAGAGCAAGAAATCTATGCTTTGCTCTCTTAGCGCATTCTACCAGACTCGATTCACACTCTAGCCTATCACATCCTCTCTCCCACTTCCTCACGTCCCAGTCTCTCGTCCAATAAAACCATGCCATGTATCTATGCTGAATCATCATTTAAACTTTTCCATTATGATCTAACTCAAAATTCTTGCTAAAAACTTTCCGTGCTAATTTACATATCAGATTACTCTCATGGCTCCTCGTCACCCCCATTACGTAACAGATAGATCCCCTCCAAAAGTGATGTCATGTGTATGATACTCAATTGTATCCGGTGGTGAGGTTCCAGTTCTGAAGGTCTGGGAATTGTGGAGTACACTTTTATTGCCACTACTCTTAGATCCTATTAGATCTGGAGTGGTAGTACCTGTTCGGGTCCCATCTATGGGTCAAATAGATCATTCAAAATTATTCGTACTAGCAAGACTTGTGGATATACCACAGTATGATAATTCAATTATTACAACGTTTGATATGTTTATCTAAGAGCTATTGCAAATACTTCAATATGTAAAAAATATAATAATCTTGATTTGACTCCCTCCCACTCTTTTTTCTTTCTCTCTTTCATTTTATCCTGTTCGATTGAAATAGATTAGCGTTATCCCTTCCACATACTCATCGCTTCTCTCTATCTTTCCACTACTCTCTTTCTTTCTTTCTTTCTTTCTTTCTTATATTTTTCTGTGTTGCATGTCCTTTTCCTTCACTTTCTTTTTATAAAAAGCGGAATGCTCCATTATTTAGCTGAGGTGACGGCACTCACAAGAAATAAGAATTTAGAGATTAAGTGACACCAGATAATTAGGATTTAGAACATTGCATTTCCTCTTGGGCGGTTTGGACGGACTCATTTTTAATCAGAGGGTGATGCAAGATGATAACAGTCGGAAGATTAAGGAACAAGCGTATTAATATCTCTTTATGTCCGTAAACTTTGTATAGTCACTCCTGAAGGTAATCTAACTGTCGGTCATAAATTAAATTCTTGCCCCAGGTGATCGTCTGTTGTTGATCATTGTTTAAGTGTAGAGTTAACTGTTAAATTAGTCTATCCGAAATTTCAGCCAGAGACCTTCATTTTTGTGCTTGGATTTTTTTTAAATTAATTAATATATATAATGTTTGTACCCAATTACCCCCCCCCATATATATATATATATATATATATATATATATATATATATAGACTGTTTTATTTAATTATTTAACTCATTATATATATATATATATACGTATGTTTGAGCAGTGGGTCTATCCAATTACACACATACATATCCATATATATATATGCATCCACACACACATATATATATCCATCATTTTGCTTGGTCAATTAATGTGGGGACAATATTTATATTTTAGGATTAACTTGGGGTGGATATATTTAATTATATACCCATATATATATATATATATATATATATATATATATATATATATTTATTTAGCTGAGGGGACGATACTCGTAAGAAATAATAATTCGGTGGATAAGCAACACCAGATACTCAGTATTTACATTTTTGCATTTTATCTTGGACAATTTGGACGGTCTTATTCTTAACCAAATGGTGTTGCAAGATGATAACCGTCGTACAAATAATGAACACGAGTATTGATATATATTTTATAATAAAAAAGGTCGCAAAGGGGTATGATTTATTTTCTTCTGTTTATTTCAGTTGTCACAACACGTGTTTCGGCTTCTTTAAAATCCTCTTCAAGTTAATATAATTTTAGTAAATAGCAGCTTTTACTAGGTGTGTTTATGGCAGAGCAATTTTGTGTGAAATATCAATAGCTTTTAAGTAATAAGTTCTTCTTCCATCCAGCTTTCTTCATTCAGAGGGGATATGCCGAGGAAGTTTGAGCTCGAAGATATCAAACTTATTCAACGAACTTATGTATAAGAATAGCAAACTTACTGCGTTAGCGCCTAAGAAAAAAACAACAATTAAGGAAATCATGGTACTTATTGAAGAAATCATAACCGAGTGAACATATTTAGTTACTGTTCAAGCACACTGCAATACACCGTTTGTAAAGCCCTTCGAATGACTGAAGCATTCAATAAAACTGTCCGTCTTCTCCCTATAGTAGACATAGACCTGAGAAAAAACACCATAATATATTGGAGAAACTATCAGAACTGTTGGTGCTAAAAAGGATCTTGTAACGTTAAGTATTCTAAAAATAATATTGGATTAAAAATATATTACTTACTACAACTCCGACGACTGCGTTAACTATTTTATTTTTTCATTTTAATACTTTAATTTTTTACTACTATGTCGACGCCAACTGCGTAATTTAATCATTTTCCCTCATTATATATTCATATATATTATATATATTATATATATTATATATATATATATTCATATATATTCATTTATTTTTTCCTTTTTTTAAGTATCTTACGCAAAAAGTATTTTACGCTTTCCACGTTAAAATTGATAAAAAAATTCGCATTTTGCCCTTTTAATTAGATTAAGGAAGAAAAAAAGTGATGTTATTTCTCAAAAGAAAGTTTGTAATTTCAACATAAGATTCACTTAAATACTGCCCGTATATGTTATTTCATTAAAAAAATATTTCAGTTAAAAAAAAAAAAAAATTCCTTTAAATATTGCGTGTCTATTAATAGCAAACTAAACAACAACATTATTATACTGTTTTTACTATAAACTATTTGATTATTTTATTTTACAGCGTAAGAGTATTTTTTAAAACAATTAGATTAAGCGTTCGTGGCGTAGTTGATATTCTCTCGATGTTACTTGATTTCAAAATACTATTATTCACCTTCCTCCTCTTTCACTGAAATCTTTTCTTCGTCCGTTGTGCAGATATTCAAGGGGTTCTATTATTGATTTTTAGTAGAAATCTAATTTGCCAGTCATATACCTGAATATTAGCTTAACATGTGTGTAATGTTTCATCATGATCGGAACGCCGGAGGAAACTCTTTATACACAGACAGAAAATACCATTTATGTAGGAGATTTATCTATCTTAGTCTGGTTTTCTGTAGTTATCCTTGTATTGATATTTCGATGTTTTTTAATATTTTACCGTATTGATATTTTGATGTGTATCATATTACAATAAAAACATTCATCATCAAAAAAATGACACCGACGACTCTTCTTTGTAATCAAAAATCGATTACCTACCAACTTGCAGTTTTTAGCAAATAAACCAGGTGAAGAAATAAAAATGGTAGAGTCATTGTTCATCTGCCGTTGAAATTTTAATGACCGACGACATTATTGTGTCGTGTTTTTTTTTTCTTTTTTCAGACAGTGACTTGTCCTAAAATAGACACGACTACTAAAAAGGACCAGGTAAAAATACAATAAAAAGAAAACAAACTAAACAAAATTTAAAAAAACGTCAATAATTGTACGTCTGTAGTTGTAAATTTGCCTGAGTGACTAGACTCCTGCTACAACCTAAAAGTTATAATGAATTGGTCTATGTAAAAGAGGATGGATAGCAATGAAAGGTAATATTCGCGGAGTTCCATCCCGACTTCTTGCCTCAAAAACCACTAACCGGTGGCTGCTGAAAAAAAAACCCAGCTACGATTGAAGTCGTAGCCGAAGCAGTGTCACTTGAAAAAAAACAAAACAAAAAAAAAAAAAACAACCAACTTAGGGCGTTTTTCCGAAAACCCAACCCCAACCCTAATCCTAACCTTAACTCTAAACCCTAACCCTAAACCCCCTAGTTAAAATGAACAGTTTTATTACAAAATGTGTAGGTTCTATATTTTTCTGGATCAGAAAAAAGAGAGCCCTAAATTATTTATTTTCCCATTAAACTAACCCTAAACCCTAACCCTAAACCTAACCCTAACCCTAACCCTAACCTAAACCTAAACCTAAACCCTAACCCTAGTTTTTTTTTCAAGTGACACCGCTTCGGCTACGGACTTCAATCGTAACTGGTGGGGTTTTTTTCAGCAGCCACCGGCTAGCAGTTTTTGAGGCAGGAGGCCGGTACGGAACTCCGCGAATATACCCCAATGAAAGAAAGACTAAAATCGGATAATAATAACGCTGTTCATTTGAAAAGTAATTTGAAAAAAGAGAGAGTAAGTGTATGAAAGAAAGAAAGAAAGAAAGAAAAGAAAGAAAGAAAGAAATAAAGAGCCAAACTTAAATTAAGGAAGAGAGTGAGACAGACAGAAAGGGGAGTGTTGATAAGTTATTTTTTTCTTTTTCTCTGAATGTTTGAGATGAGGCTTGATGATTAGTATTATCTGCATTATTCGGTCTATTGTCCTCATCTTCATTGTTATCTGTACAACGTTTCGGCCAATGTGCCCTCCGGCCTTCTTCAGGTATTTCTCGTCGGACTCGGGAACCTTCTTTTCGAACTTGGGAACCTTCTTATCGTAATCGGGAACCTTGAACCTAACCCTTTATTCAGTCCACAGGGGTATCCTGTTCTCATTCCACTAATCATTGCTGGGGTAGAGGTGTTAAGCTGTGTTGATTATTATTCTATGTTACTACTGCCTTGATCAGGATTGAACCTGCAGTCTAGAGATAACTGTCACTTAGAACTGTCTTAACCTAACTCCTTTATCCCCTACGCCATGTGTCTTGTTAATCAATACTTGGTTTGGTCTTCTGGCTGGGATAAGGTGGACCGTCTTTATATCAAAGTCCCTGAAAATTTTATGTGTTTCATTCTCAAGAACAGATTCTGGTTTATGCATATACCATTTTTGTTGTATTGTTAAGATTTAGTTATTTGCACAATTCATAGGGGATCAACTTTCTAACCCAGTCATTCCAAGCCTTGTATTCTCGTTTTGTTCGTTTGATGCATTCGCTTAGTACATGGTTTATTGTCTCATCTCTGTCATCACACACTCTATATTTGCTGTTTTGTTGTGTCTAATCAATTTTTGCTTTGATGTAATTTGTTCTTGTGGAATTGTGTTGTTGCAGCACTTATTAGTGACTCGGTTTCTCTCTTGAGGTTTCCTTTTCTTAACCACGTCCAAGTCTTTTCCCATGTTATCACCCCAATTTGTATTATTATTATTATTATATTATTATTATTATTATTATTTGCATAAACCTTCAGAGGTCCCTCGCACATATTTGTCCACACAGTTTGTCTTCAGTTTGTCGCTTGAAGTACACATATAGTTGTTTTTTCTTCCCATTTCTGTTTTTGTAGTTTTTTGTGTATTTCTGCTTGTCAATATGTTGCAATTGTTTTTTCTGGCAACTGCAATTAGTCTTTCCTTACTTTTATTATTATATTCTTCAAGTGCTCGGATTGCCGAATCTACACTATCTTCAATGCTGGTGAGACCCCTTCCTACTTCTTTTCTTGTACATATAGTCTGTCTACGTCATCTCTCGGGTATTATTATTATTATTATTATTATTATTATTATATTATTATTATTATTATTATTATTCACTCCTTTTGAGTTTTCACATCAGTGTTAGCTGATGGTTTTTACTGGAGTCTGAGGGACAACAAGTCTCCTCAGGTCTCCAGGACTCTTCTAAGTATTCTAGCAGATTGCAGCAGTGCAGTATTCTGGGTGGTCTCAATCTTTCCTCTAATGTCCAGATTTTCCAATCCCTTTGGACCGTTCCAAGTGCAGCAACTACTATTGGTATCACTTTGACTTTCATATCCCAAAACTTTTTTTGTTCTCTGGCAAGGTCCAGGTATTTGTCCATTTTTTCATTTTCCTTCAGCTTCACCCTGTGATCTGCTGGAACTGCAAATATTATTATTATTTGCTCCTTTTGAGTTTTCACATCAGCATTGGCTGATGGTCTTTCACTGGAGTCTGAGTGACAGCAAGTCTCCTCAGGTCTCCAGGACTCTTCTGAGTATTCTAGCAGATTGTAGCAGTGCAGTGTTCTGAATGGTTTCAATCCTTCCTCTGATTTCCAAACTTTCCAGACTCTTTTCCAATCCTTTTGGGACTGTTCCAAGTGCACCAACTACAATTGGTATCACTTTGACTTTCATATTCCATAACTTTTTCACTTCTCTGGCAATATCTAGATATTTGTCTATTTTTTCATTTTCCTTTAGCTTCACCCTGTGGTCTGCTGGTACTGCAAAATTCACCAGTTGACAAGTTCTTTCTTTTTTGTTTATCAACACTAGGTCTGGTCTTCTTGCTGGGATAAGGTGGTCCGTTTTTATTTCAAAGTCCCAGAGAATTTTATGCGTTTCGTTCTCAAGAACAGATTCTGGTTTATGCATATACCATTTTGTTGTATGGTCAAAATTAAATTTTTTGCATAATTCCCAGTGGATCACCTTCCCAACTCAGTCGTGTCTAGTTTTGTATTCTCGTTGTGCTAGTTTGCTACATTCGCAGAGTATATGGTTTACAGTCTCATCTCTATTACCACAAAGTCTTCATTTACTATTTGTTGGGTCTTATCAATTTTCGCTTTTATATAGTTTGTCCTTATGGCATTATTTTGTGCAGCAATTTATTATTATTATTATTATTATTATTATTATTATTATTATTATTTGCATAAACCTTCAGAGGTCCCTCGATCATATTTGTCCACAGAGTTTGTCTTCAGTTTGTCGCTTGAAGTACACATATAGTTGTTTTTCTTCCCATTTCTGTTTTTGTAGTTTTTTATGTATTTCTGCTTGTCAATGTGCTGCAATTGTTTTTTTTCTGGCAACTGCAATTAGTCTTTCCTTACTTTTATTATTGTATTCTTCAAGTGCTTGGATTGCCGAATCTACACTATCTTCAATGTTAGTGAGACCCCTTCCTATTTCTTTTTTTGGCACATATAGTCTGTCTACGTCATTTCTCGGGTATTATTATTATTATTATTATTATTATTATTATTATTATTATTCACTCCTTTTGAGTTTTCACATCAGCGTTAGCTGATGGCCTTTCACTGAAGTCTGAGGGACAACAAGTCTCCTCAGGTCTCCAGGACTCTTCTAAGTATTCTAGCAGATTGCAGCAGTGCAGTATTCTGGGTGGTCTCAATCTTTCCTCTGATGACCAGATTTTCCAATCCCTTTTCAAAGTTTATTGGGACTGTTCCATGTGCCCCAACTACAATTGGTATCACTTTGACTTTCATATTCCATAACTTTTTTTGTTCTCTGGCAAGGTCCAGGTATTTGTCCATTTTTTCCTTTTCCTTCAGCTTCACCCTGTAATCTGCTGGAACTAAAAAATATCATTATTATTAGCTCCTTTTGAGTTTTCACATCAGCATTGGCTGATGGTCTTTCACTGGAGTCTGGGTGACAGCAAATCTCTTCAGGTCTCCAGGACTCTTCTGAGTATTCTGGCAGATTGCAGCAGTGTTCTGAATGGTTTCAATCCTTCCTCTGATTTCCAAACTTTCCAGACACTTTTCTAATCCTTTTGGGACTGTTCCAAGTGCACCAACTACAATTGGTATCACTTTGACTTTCATATTCCATAACTTTTTCACTTCTCTGGCAAGGTCCAGATATTTGTCCATTTTTTCATTTTCCTTTAGCTTCACCCTGTGGTCTGCTGGTACTGCAAAATTCACCAGTTGACAAGTTCTTTCTTTTTTGTTTATCAACACTAGGTCTGGTCTTCTTGCTGGGATAAGGTGGTCCGTTTTTATTTCAAAGTCCCAGAGAATTTTATGCGTTTCGTTCTCAAGAACAGATTCTGGTTTATGCATATACCATTTTGTTGTATGGTCAAAATTAAATTTTTTGCATAATTCCCAGTGGATCACCTTCCCAACTCAGTCGTGTCTAGTTTTGTATTCTCGTTGTGCTAGTTTGCTACATTCGTAGAGTATATGGTTTACAGTCTCATCTCCATTCTCGCAAAGTCTTCATTTACTATTTTGTTGGGTCCTATCGATTTTCGCTTTGATGTAGTTTGTCCTTATGGCATTATTTTGTGCAGCAATTATAAGTGTATTATTATTATTATTATTATTATTATTTGCATAAACCCCCAAAGGTTTCTAGTATATATTTGTCCACACAAAGCATACAATTCACCCAGTTTTTTTACTAGTTTTTCCCCGCTGTTAGCAGTGTTGATTTTATGTCCTCTTTTATTAAGTCTCTCTCTATCAATCTGTTAGTCGTCTCCTTGAGTCTTTTGCTAACAAAATCGTTCTTGAATGGATGGTTAAAATAACTGACACTTTATTTACGTGCTATGTGACCAAACCACTTCAATTTTTCCTTCTGATTATGTCAGTCATTTTATTTGGCATTCCAAGGTCACTCCTTATGTTATGTCCATTTTAATGTGATTTATGCGAGAAACTGAACCCCCCCTCTATAGTCCCGAGGCAATCATTCTCAAATACATTTAGTTTTCTCTTGTTTTCCTTTCTTACTTTTCAGGTTTCTCTCACTATTGGGACTATTAGTGCATAGTATGTATTTACGCAAACCCCTCCGCCACGAGGGTAGAATAGTTAGAATCATACTTTTCCCAAGGGTAATTGCTCGATGTGAAATGTAAACAGACTCGATCAGGATTTGAACTCGGGTCACTGAGTCTATTTCCTACGATAATAACCTTTACAACACGAGCGCGTATTAGTGTATAATACTAGGGTGATTCAAAAGTTTTGCAATTATTTGGTAACGAGAGACACAATTCGGCAGCTCCGGATACTTTTTATCGTGTTCGTGAAGGTGACGAACCACACCGGACTAAAAAAAAAACGAAAATGACAGAAAGACTGTAGATAAAGGACTAAAATCAAAGGCAGTCAGACAGACAGAAGATAAAGAACGAAATGACAGACAGACAGACAGACAAACAGACACAGAATAACACAAACAACAGACAGACAGACAGACAAACAGACAAACAGATGAAAACCTAAAATGACAGACAAGCAGACAGAAGATAAATAAAAACATCTCAAAATGAAAGTCAGACAGACAGAAGATAAAGAACATAATGACAAACAGACAGACATAGAATAACACAAACAACAGACAGACAAACAGACAAACAGATGAAAACCTAAAATGACAGACAAGCAGACAGAAGATAAAAAAAACATCTAAAAATGAAAGTCAGACAGACAGAAGATAAAGAACAAAATGACAGACAGACAGACATAGAATAACACAAACAACAGACAGACAGACAAACAGACAAACAGATGAAAACCTAAAATGACAGACAAGCAGACAGAAGATGAAAAAAAACATCCAAAAATGAAAGTCAGACAGACAGAAGATAAAGAACATAATGACAAACAGACAGATACAGAATAACACAAACGACAGACAGACAAACAGATGAAAACCCAAAATGACAAACAAGCAGACAGAAGATTAAAAAAACACCCAAAAATGAAAGTCAGACAGACAGACAGACAGACAGACAGACTTAAGGTAAAAAACGAAAATAACAGACAGATATAAGATAATAAAGCAAAAGACAGACAGACGGATAGAATGACAAAAATCCCAAAAGACAGACAGAAGGCTAAATGCAATAAGATATACTTTATCTGATACCCCAGTTCTGTTGAGTTTTGTCGTAAATAATACCTAGTTACATTCGTTTTATAATTGTAAATGTTCCATAAGAAATAATGAAATCCTTGTGTATTTGGCTTAGAAATAATAATCATCATGTCGCGCTATTAGCATGGATATCCATGACAATCTCTTGCCAACCCTCTCAATCATTCATTGTCCCAGGGAGGTCCTCTGCGCAGCATCCTGCATCCTTGCAGAGTTGGTCAATGTAGGCAATGTAGGTCCTTGCTGGGCGGCCCACATTGGCATGTCCATGTGTTGGCTTCCATATGAGAACGTCGCTTATAAGCTCGTCCTTGCTTCTCTAGCAGTGTCCTGCATGCTGTGTCCGTCTCACTCGGATGGTATGTGCGATGGGGGGCAGGTGGCCATACAGCTGCTTCCTTGTTGAGGGATGCTTCCACGACTTGTTCAGGACCGAAACTAACTCTTTATTAACAAAAAAGGTATTTATGGGCGATACTGCACACGGGTATCATAACGTTTATCATTGAGCCAGGTTAAATATTGGATGAGACTGTTTGCGCTTCACTTAATTTTGAGCTAATTCCCTTTGGAAGGGTATGAATGCATCTCTTCTTCTGACAGCTCTAGACTAATAGTAAGTGTAGTAAACTTTCCGGTTATTTCCTATAAGTCTATCATAAACAAAGGGGAACCACTCTTGACTGATAAATTATTTATTTAGTTTCCCATTAAACTAACCCTAAACCTAAACCCTAACTCTAACCCTAACCCCGTCTTTTTTTCCTAGTAGATCAATAAATAAATAAATAATGTATCAGTTAAGAGTGGTTCCCTTTGTTTATGTTAGACTTATAGGAAATAACCAACTTTCCTATTCCCTTATCTTTCGTTTGTAAAATGGATTATGCATATCTATAATATATAATATAATATGTCTATATATCTATTAATAATGGAGATTGTCTGTATTTCTGTCTGTAACAAAAACTACGTTATAGCTCTACGTCACAGCTTACGTCACAATATTCTTATACTATATACACCCAAAATTTGAGTAAGCAATTTAAAAACTGTTTTTTACTCTCGTCCATTTTTTTTTTTACAGTAACAAAAAGTTAACTAAAAAGTTTACAAATAAATAAATACCCACGATTTTGTGTAAAATTGATGTGGAAAATATTCAAAATAATTGTTTGATTATTACATGCACGCAACATTTTATTTGAGAGGGACGATGCTCTGTTTTTATTTCAAATTGTTTTATTTATTTTTTTACATCTTTAATAAATATGAGGATTTTGCTTACTTACAATACAAACCCTCTGACATTGAATTTCAATGTCTTTCAAAAATAATTTTTACGACGCCCGGAGGGTGTTTTCTGTTGCCAGTATCTATAATACAATATGTATAATATATAATATAATGTTCTGTGTAGGTTTTTACATAACCCGTTCGTCACAGGTAGGATGTGACTCAAGGTTACAAGTATAGGACATTCATCTCACTATTCTGTAGTAAAATCTAGTAGTCCTGGATATGACACTAAACTGCATCTGATGGTGAGGCTCTAATTCCGGAGGTCTGGACAGTGTGGAATATCCCTTCATTACTCCTAGGTCCACTCTGGCCGAAGTGGTATGACCTGTTAGGGTCCCATCTATGGGTCTGTTGGAAATTTTGTGATATAAGGTGTGCTCTAGTTCCCCGCCTAGACTTATAGACTAGGCGAGATCATGTGGTCTATTCCTTAGCCAATCGCTCGCCATACTGCGTGGCTAATTCATTACTTAAGCGCTGATTCTTTCTCAGTATACTTGCGACCATCGACAAAGGAACCTAGGATTCTCTACCTGAGAGGATTACTAAGAGGATTCGTTGTCTGAGTACTCTTTACCAAGAATATACTGGCCAAGGATGACCCTTAAAAACTTAACAGGGTCAAATAGATCTGTTTAATAATCATTTGTATCCAATAATATCCTGTGCAAAAAGAAAAAAAAACTCGTAAGAAACGACTACACAAAAAAATGTAAATATGAACGTACAATTAACGCAATTCCTTAACTTCTTGGCATAAAATAACCCTAGATGGGTTTTCATGCCGTTAAATTCAATCAATAAATAAACCAATTAACTAAATATCCTAAATATTAAGCATACCAATAAAATCAACAAAAATTCCGACGGTCCTATATTGGTTATAAAATATGTTTTAAATATGTTTTATGAACAACGAGAGGCTGGATATATATATATATATATATATATATATATATATATATATATATATATATATATATATATATATATATATATATATAAAGGGTGGGCCGAAAGAAGGGGTACAGTTACTTCATTAAGTCTAAGTGTTAACTGTAACTCTACTTTTGGCTCACCCTGTATATACAAGAATTATATATATATATATATATATATATATATATATATATATATATATATATATATATATATATATATTTCAGTCAACGCTGCAGTGTTTCAAATTTCCTAAATACTAAGCATACAAATAAAATCAATAAAAATGCCGACGTCCCTATATTGGTGTTAAAATATGGATTGTCTACAAGAATGTTTTAACTTATTTTATGAACAACGAGGGGCTGGACAAATATATATATATATATATATATATATATATATATATATATATATATATATATATATGGTGGGCCGAAAGTAGGGGTACAGTTACTTCATTAAGTTTAGTTATTAACTGTAACTCTACTTTTGGCCCACCCTGTACATATAAGAATTCACTATCATAAAGAATTATTGTTAGTTTGCCAGTGAAATTTTAATGACCAATATGACTATTGTGTCTGTTTTTGTTTTCAGACAGTAACCAGTCTTAAAATAGGTACGACTGTAATAAAATTAAAGAGGATGGAGGGGGGGGGGGAATGTATCAGCTAAAGATTCAATACAAATACCGGCAAGGCGAAGACAGTAATACATAATAATAAGCAATTGTCAGTTTTGGGTCACAAAATGTATACAAACTCACTTTTCCACGTTTCGTTCGTGTCCCGTTTCAGACGTCTCCTCTATTTGGACAAAGTGAGTCACGTTTTTCTAATGCGTATTCCTTCTGTGGATAACTGTGGAGTATCGTCTAGCTCAAAACAAAGGCTTGGACAAAAGTAGAGCTTATGTCCTATATACACAAAATATTATTCTTTTCTTTCTCAATTTTCTCAATGAATCAAGGTGTATTGGCGTTTTGTCTACGCATGCGCATGCTAGAGATACTTTCAGAGACGCTTGGCGAATACTTCAAGATGGTTTTCTCGACATCATACAGTAAAAGCTGTAATATTTCTCTCCATATATATATATATATATATATATATATATATATATATATATATATATTACGCATTGGTCATACAAGACTAACACACTCCTATATACTTAAACAAGAACAACAACCACAATGTGGAACATGTCAAACACCTTTGACAGTTAAACATTTTCTCATGGAATGCAGGTTTTTTGCTCACATCAGAAACCGTTTTTTTTTTAAAGCAAACAATATGAAAGATCTGTTTGAAAATGTCAACATGGAGGATATTCTCTTTTTTTTTTTAGGGAAATAAAATTATACTGTAAAACAGGATTCAAAGTTATATATACTTGAATACAAGACTCCGACAAAGGTTTGATAAACACAACATTTAATACGTATACAGCACATGGATATAACAAGATACAAAATACATAGGTATAACAACGTTACATGAAGAAAGATAAATACACATTCATGAATGGTACAAGATATACATAAAGGTACAGACATGAGACTAAGAATAGTCCATGCTGTATAATTCACTTACAGTAATGTAAGGGGGGCCAAAAGCCCCAACGAGAAGGGGTAGACCGTGTCTACCCCATGTGTCTCGTGGTTACTGGAACAGGAAAAAGAGAGAGCGGCGTTTGAACCAGCCGCTTAAATACAATAGCCCCAGCGGGCACTAGCGAACTAAACGGGCAGACAACTCTCCCAGGCAAATACGAAACTAACGCTACAATACCATAGAATATAGACATGAAACAAATCAATACCATACAACATAATCCCCAATAATGCTAACACATTGTTAAAACCAATTACTGAAAAGTATAAATATAAATACACGATATGTATAACTTCCTAACCGTTAGGCATGACATAACCCCAGACGGGTTGATATGCCGTTAAAATCAATAAAAAAACAACAAACAAACATGAGGATAATGATCATGATCATTTGCAAAACACTCGAATTTTGACAGGGTTGTACTCTCGGTTGGTTGGATTAAAGGCACGTCAACCGCGTTAAAGTTATTTTATGCTGAATACGACATTTGTTTTATTCATTCTTGTTGGGTATTCAACTTTTTTTAAAAATTAATTCTTAAGCAGATTTCTTAATTCATTTATTTTATTCTATTTAACCCAAAGATGGGACCTTAAAAGATACTACCACTCCCTGTCAGAGTGAAACTGGGAGTTGTTGCAATGATATTGTATACAATATATACATATCTTATTATAATGGAGATTGTGTGTTTGTCTGTAACCGAAACTAAATCACTATTCAAGTCATAATTCCCTTAGTTATTGACGTCACATTTACCATGAATTTATTTTTATTTAAACCTCAATTATTGATAAAATTGTTATACCTCATTAATACTGTTGACCATATCTACCTACTAATAGCATGTAATTGTATTTATATATACAACAAAATAGCGGTTTACAGTGTGAACGAGAAGGCTAATTTGCATATTGATATTAAGAATTTGATTTTAATAAATATATGCTTAGTATTATTGATTTCTAATTGTTTGGTTTTCTCTTAACGAATCTGAGCAAAAATCTCGGGGATACATCTTAAAAGAAATCCATAATCAAGACGAAAGAACTGTAATTCTATTAAATACTTCATAATCTAACTAAATAGATAAATTAGGAAAAATGGAAGACGGGAGTGAAAGAAAATGATAGAAGAGTTAAATCTAAAGCTGTTCTATTTTTCGATTATACCCCCTCAGTTTATCATTTTCTAAATAGTTTATAATTTGATATAATATTTTATAACATCAAAACCTAAATACTTGCACCCGAAGGGTGCATATATTTGCTAGTATATATAATAAAGTGATACTGATAGCTTTTTAATATATTGCGTCCTGCGACACATGGATTTGATTCGAATGAGTCCCCGGGAAATTTGATGGGTCCTGACTTAAGTTTCTTAACAAATTGTAGAGTTTTTATCTATGAACAACTGAAGCCGTCTAACCTCTACCTTGTACCCCATATAGTGTAATTCGTTTCCAAGAAATATTGAAATGTCTTTAGAGTTAGGTAGAAATAACACCAGACGGGTTGATATGCCGTTAAAATCAATAAACAAACAAGCAAACAAACAGGATACACTACCACTTCTGGTCAAAATGGATTTGGGGATAAAGGCAATGAAGGAGTACTGATCTCAGGAATTGAAACCTCATCATCAGATGCAGTTTAAGGGGGGGGGTATTTTTTTGGTGGGGCGGGATACTTTCATCATCTTTCTAGTTTTGTTCAGAGATGATTCTGTGAACATTTGAATAAGCTTAATGTATATTTATATTTTTATAGCCAATTGCGTGTTTGAAGAAAGAAGAAAATAACATAAACAATTCCATGCATGGGAAATCGAAATAAAAGAGAGGCCGCTATTGAGTAAATAAAATGTTTTGTTAAGATTATTTTTCTGTAATACCGGATGTACGCTACAGTGACTATATCGATAGGTGGCTGTTTCCAATTACTTGTCTGTCTGAGTATGCTCATGCTTCACACGCAGAGACATGTACCTCTCTCCACACACACACACATATATATATATATATATATATATCTTATTATAATGGAGATTGTGTGTTTTTCTGTCTGTAACCGAAATTATATTACTACTCAAGTCACAATTCCCTTAATTATTTACGTCAAATTCTCCATGATATCATTCTTTTAAACCTTCAGTTATTAATAAAAATTGCTTTACATTATTAATACTGTTGACCATATCTATGTACTAATAACATGCAATTGTATTTATATATACAACAAAATAGCAGTTTACAGTGTGAACGAGAAGGCTAATTTGCATATTGATATTTAAAATTTTATTTTAATAAATATGTGCTTGGTATTATTGATTTCTAATTGTTTGGTTTTATCTTAAGAAATATAAACAAAAATCTCGTGGATAAATGTTAAAAGAAATTTATTTACAAGAAGAAATAACTGTAATATTATCCTTTACTTCCTATTTTAACTAAATAGTTAAATTAGAAAAATTACCAATGAAAGAGGGGAGTAATGAAAAATGATGGAATAGTTAGTTTCAAAGTTGTTCTATTTTTCGATTATACCCCCTCTGTTCCAAATCTTTTTATCTGCATTCTTAGTCAGTTACATTAGCCTTTCTAATTTAATATGATATTTTATTATATATCAAACCTTAAATACTTGCACCCGAAGGGTGCATATATTTGCTAGTATATATAATTATTATTATTAGTTATATTCTATAAGGCAATTACAATGCGTATATCGTATAAAATTCGATAACTTTTATTGAAAAATACTCATGACAAGCAAACTCGGCGAATAACGCGAGCGACGTGTGAAACACCGTATAGCTGTTTCAACCTTATTAGGTCTCATCAGCAGTGTATACTTGCGTTTTCTCTCCGACAGAGATCGAACCGGAGAACCCAGCACGCAAAGTCTGAGACTCTACCCCTGGACCACCGACACGCCGCACACTAAACACGCCAAATCAACTTGTCAATGATAAACACGCCACTACTATACAGAACTTAGCACAGTGAGCGTTGAGAGGATCGCAAATTAGGCCTTGCTCAGGCGAAGGATAATAGTATTTGATAATTTGCTTTGGAAGCATTGTTAAGTAAAGTATATAATTATTTATATTTTTGAAGGCAATTACAATGCGTATATCGTATAAAATTCGATAATCTTTGAAAATAATCATAACAAGATGTGTCAAAAAAGTATCGAGATTTTTGTACTTTTTGACACATTTAATTCTGAAAAAAAAAAAGTTCGATTCATTCTTCATTTATATCTTGGTAAATACAGCTTTAAACTTGGTACTTTTTGACACACCTTGTATTCTGAAAAAAAAAAAACGTTCCATTCATTTCTATCTTGGTAAATACAGCTTTAAACTTGGTACTTTTTGACACACTTTGTATTCTGAAAAAAATTAATGAATGGAATTTTTTTTAAGAAAACAAGGGATGTGAAAAACTATAAAAAAAACTCGAGACTTTTTTGACACACCTTGTATGTATATACATAGACATATACATATATGTATATATATTTATATACACACACTTTAAAAACAAACTTCCTCACACATATATAAGAACATTTCAAACGAATTTAACAAAAAGAAATTTTTCACTGAACAGATGGACTCGAAATTGCAAATACATTTCTCTGCTCGGATTATAGTGGCTTGTCAAAAACTTAGAAAACTTTTTTAAATTTTCTAAAAACAATTTCTTTCAGAAGAAATTTTCTCCTGACGATGACCAAATGTCGAAACTAGTTAAGAAAATTTAATAACCTAAAAGAAATATTCCTGCTTATCTTATCACTTTTTGTATATATATATATATATATATATATATATATATATATATATATTAGTGGTTACTGACAGTTTCTCGCTTCCGTGATCTTCAGATTAAGTACTTGGTCTGAAGATTGGATAGGCGAGAAACTGTCAGTAACCAGGCACTGTTGACTCCATATCCACGCTACCTTAACTTAGATGTGTGCTCTATCCATGATATTAAGCACTGTTTATTTATAAATATAACAACCATACCTATCTATCTATCAATCAATTTACCCCTCTCTCTGTATATATATATATATATATATGTAATATAGTGAAACTTTTGAAAAAATACAGGTTCAATAAAATGAGTGATATTTATTCAGTCAACGCTGCAGTGTTTCAATCTGTTTAGTAGATCTTCTTCAGGGCATTTGTTGATTTAAGGAAAAATAAAATTTATCACAGATAATACGGAGACTGTAAGAGTCTTTTGTTGATCAGTCTGTTTAAAAATGTTTGAATGAAGAATTAGCGCTCTTAGAATTGTTTGAAAATTATGAACGCTGAAAATTTTTGAACCTGTGTTTTTTCAAATTTTTCACGATATTACAGACCGTCGGATTCACTTCCATTTTTTCTCTTCATATATATATTATATATATATATATATATATATATATATAATTCTTGTATATACAAGTTGAGCCAAAAGTAGAGTTACAGTTAACACTTAGACTTAATGAAGTAACTCTACCCCTTCTTTCGGTCCACTATTGTCCAAATATATATATATATATATATATATATATATATATATATATATATCCGCATACAGTATTGTTTTAATGTATCACAGCTCACCAGTTTGATTTAGTTTCTTTGTTCAGTGGAATATCATCAACCTTTGTGGGTTATGTAATGCCAAATCATGTTATGGATGGTTTTACGGCATGTAACCTATTTTTGGTTGATGTGCGCTAAGCTTAACGGTTAGCGTCGGGAAAAAAATGAGTCAGCGCGCCGTCGTCAAGGTTGTTTGCGTTTCACTTCGCTCTAATGCCCTTGGGAAAGGTATGAGTCCATTTCTTCTCCCACTACCCAAGCTATAGGTAAATAGTAGAGCAAACTTTATTTAGTCTTTGTTTAGCAACTAGTAAAGTAAAACGGGTTAAAATTGTAAATCGTCATCAAAATTAAAAAGGAAAAATTTGGCTTGGCCATAGATTTTAATGAATTTAATTATTACTAACGACACGATTTATGTTATTTTTTACTTAAATTTTAACCGTTAGTTGTGTTTTTAACCGTTTTTTATTGGACGTTATTTTCCTACAGAGGGCCGCTAGAGAACTAATTTTTAAGGGAGATAACTATTTTCCGAGAATTTATTAAAATATAAAACACGGATTATTACACTTTTGATCACCTATACTTAAGAAAAGCACGCGTCGCCTGTAATGTTGAAATAGAAAGTACGTTTTTTGTTTGTACATGTTTACTAATTCTGAGTAGTCTTATCATTCATCTGTTTTATTTTATCTATTTTTTTCCTTAAACACAACTAATGGGTAAAATTTAAGTTAAAAATAACATAACTCGTGTCCTTAGTAATAATTAAATTCATTAAAATCAATGCCCAAGCCAAATGGTTCCGTTTTAATTTTGCAATTTTAATCGTAGAACGAAAACTGAATTCAAACCAGCTTTACTCCGCTTAAATATATTGTCTTTGCGTCACATCCTCGTTGTGACGGAACGGTGGGGTAAATACAAATCTTTATTGGGTCATTTAATAGTTTGGCTTTATTTTATTTTATTTTATCTTATGGCATATCAATCTTCGTGGGTAATTTAATATCAAATCCATCCTTGTAGAAGAACAGTAGTGGTACTATTTAATCCATTCAGGGGAGGCGCCTCAGGCACTAGGCAATAAACCCAGCCCTGCTCCTTTAAATCAACGGGTCAGGTGTTGCCCGGGTGAATGACCCCTGGGATCAACGCTGTTAATTACTTCAACAGTCCAGGGTCGAAGCCACTGGACCGCCGCCCCGAGGACCGGGTGTGACTGTCATGGTGACAGGTATATAACAACGGGGTGTCCACAGACGGATGAAACTGAATTCTTCGTCCATCGACTTGTTTTAATTTCCTCAAGGAGTCGGCCTGATTCCAAAATGGTATGATATATTGGGCTAAGGCCTCTTGGCGTAATGTTGAAACACACTGGCACATTATTTGACATATATTAAAATTTGACGCATACCACTTAAGATTTAGTTAAGTCTTCTTCCATTTATGACCTGATAAAGATATGTTCTCAGCTAGCTGGCGCTCCCTGCATATTGACCTGAAACGAATGAAATAGAAAACGAAAAATCATGACACAAACCACTTCCGAACAGACTTTTCGGCGCTTGATTAACTAAGAATAAGAAAAAGAAGAAAAAAACACAATAAAATAACAAGACAGTCACTCCTAAATGATTCGAGGTGTTTGACGAGGAAATTCCACTGTCATTTCAATAAAAAAATTTTTAAAAAGCGTTATTCAAATGACAACACCAGCGATACATTGTCAACCGACTGGATTTCCTATTTGAATCTATAATATCATTTTTTTTGTCTGGACTTGCTAAATACAGAGGTTTTTACAAGTATACGATTACATTGAAGACGTGGTCGTACAATAGTTATCGTCGAAAAAAAAAAGATGAACTGGGCAAGAACGAGATTAGTAATATTTTTCCTCTCTCTTTCTCTCTCTCTCTCTCTCTCTCTCTCTCTATATATATATATATATATATATATATATATATATATGATTTTTGGTTTGTTTTGTTTTACGGCATATCAACCTCAGTGGGTCATTTAATGCCGATAAAGTTTTGAAATAAATCAATTCTTAATGGATAATACAATTTTTTTATAAATACATTTTTCTATTTAACCCATAGATGGGACTCTAACAAGTACTACCACTCTGGGTCAGAGTGGACCATGGAGCAATGGTGATGAAGGGGTGCTCCACATTCCCCGAACCGCCAAAACTGGAACCTCACCATCAGATAGAGTTTAACGTCATTCCCAGGATATGTAGACCCGCAGCCACCACCTTCTAGCACCCATATGATAAAAAGGGGTTGGAGCTTGCCATAAGGGCAATAGGG
Source organism: Doryteuthis pealeii (assembly GCA_023376005.1). Classification (NCBI taxonomy): domain Eukaryota; kingdom Metazoa; phylum Mollusca; class Cephalopoda; order Myopsida; family Loliginidae; genus Doryteuthis; species Doryteuthis pealeii. Next base: position 73,004,467 of record CM042147.1, on the reverse strand, counting down.
TTGGGAAAATCATATAGGTGCTAGGGCTTGACGTGACCAGCCGATTGGTCGGAGGGGGCTTTCCGACCACCCGTCACATCCTGATCGTGTGGATGTGCTGGGTAAATACATACTGGCGCATGTCCCACTAATTTAACCACCTTTCCCATCGTGCACCACGCAACAGTATACAAAGAAATGTAAGACACGAGCCTTTTCTTTTGAGGATCAATCAGACGAGAAACTGACAGTTACTAAACGCCGTTGATCCTATGTCTACGCTGTACTAATATATATGCCTTATTATATATATATATATATATATATATATATATATATATATATATATATATAGTTTCTTATATCTATAAGTATGCTCAATATCATAGATAGAGCATGCATATCTAAGTTAGGTGACATAAAGTCAACGGCGCTTGGTAATTGCTAGTTTCTTGCCTATGCGATTTTCAAACCGTTTAAAAAATGTGTGTATATATATATATATATATATATATATATATATATATATATATATATATATATCAGCAGATTTTGATAAAGACCTACGAAATATTTCTTTTTATAATTTTCAAGTGTATACGTTCAAGTCTTTTTGTTATTTTCCGTATATTAGGATCTAAATAGTGGAGAAAGTATCTCATATTTTTTATCCAAGCGCTTTCAACCATTTCACTGTCATTCCCAGTGTGATTATAGGGATTGTTTGTTTGTTTGGTACGAGTTTTATTCGTTTTGAAGGGTTTATTTCAGGGGTTTTTTTTTTGGGGGGTTTCCACATGCTGGATCTAGAAATACAAAAAAATAAGACCTAAACGTCTACACTTGAAAATCATAAGAAGAAATGGACCATATTACCTTTAGGCACCCCTTTTTGATCTCGATTAAGAAAGGACATGTTTTTTATTTACACCGTCAATATCCGGTTGTTTTAACAGACGATTTTTAGATTTTTTTTTAATTATAAAACTAACCCCTAACCCTGACCCTAACCCTAACCCTAACCCTAACCCCTAACAAACAACCGGATACTGACGGTGTAAATGAAAAATTCTTAATCGAGATCAAAAAGGGGTGCCTAACAGTAATATGGTCCGAAGAAATATTCCGTGGTCTTAAACAAAACCGGCTTTCATAATAAGTTTTGGATTTTTGTGTTTAATATGCAGTGCTTCTAAGATTTTTAGTCGTTGCTTAGATGTTTGTGTTTCTATAATGGTGGTGTTATCGTTGAGTATTTTCCAGAATTTAGTATTGGGACAAGAGTGTGTTTTTAAATGTTGGGCTATTGAGCTATTGTCTGTGAGGTGCATTGTAAGACGTCTGGTAAGGGTGGTTGTTCTTACACCAATGTATATATTGTCATTGGAGATACATTCTCCTAAAGGACATTTAAATAGATATACCACATTGTTTTTCTTTTGTATATATATATAAATATATATATATATATATATATATAAAGATAAATCTAATGAGTCAGACGAACCTACTATTAGTTTCGCATAAAGCTCTTCAGGGCTAAAATCTGACTACAGAGACAAGGATCAAGACGGATAAATAGTACTAACCACAGTAGTCATTTAAATTAGCTGAACCAGACGGACCAATAAAAACACAGAACACTATAAGTCTATTGTTTAATAAATATTTAATTTATATATTAATTTTTTTATATATATTTTTTATATTTAATATAATTATAATATTTTATATTTAATATAATTTAAAATAAAGAAAAAAAAGAAGAAAAAAAGAGCTTTATGCGAAACTAATAGTAGGTTTGTCTGACTCATTAGATTTATCTTTATTATTGGCTCTACTTAGGTATCGAGCACTTTTTACTTATTAGATTTCTCCTAGCGGTTATATGAATATATATATATATATCTTATATACATATATATACATATAAATTGTTTTTTCTTTTGGCCAAATACTGTACTAATAGATTATTTTTTGTTGGTACGACTATCTTGGTCGTTTCTTTTTTTTTTCAAAAATTTTTTCTCCCTGGTTGATGTTTGGTAGTATATTTTTACAATCAAACTCTCTGCTGGGTTTTTTCTTACCGCAAGATTTACCAACACGCTTGGTCATTTTTGTTTTTGAAATTCTGACATGCCCACACGGTCGCAACACATTGCAACATCTCACCGGATGTCAGCCTTTCTCAACAAACTTTTAAGAAAAAAAAAGAAAGAGAGAAATAAGAAATTACAGTTATTCGCCATTCATAAAGGAGGAGAAGAAGAAAGAGAGGAAAAAAAGGAGAGGAAAAGGAAATAAGAAGAGAAATTATAACCACACAAATATAAAAAAACATAAGCACGTCATTTCTGAAATTAAACTCTGATGATAAAGCTTTGCTTTGAAATCGATTAGACATATAAAACATCTTTTTGTCTTTATTTTTACGCATTGTATTGCCTCGAATTTATTATTTTATATATATATATATATATATATATATATATATATATATATATTATAAACAACTCCTGAACCTGTTGGGATCCCAGTGTAACATTGGATCTTGATGATATTGATATTTCTATTTTGGAAGGATTCTCATTAGCAATTTTTACTTATCGCTGATATATCAAGAATTTAGATGATCAAACCATGACGTTCAGCACAAACGCAGATCCCATAAAATTATCATTAGATAGTTGTTACGGTTACATACAAACATAATGGGAATCATATATATATATATATATATATATATATATATATATATATATCCGTGGGAATTCCATGAATATTCATGTATAATAATTGCGTTTATTCAATCTATAACATTCTGAGATAATTCGTTGTCGATTTCTATCTAAAAAATTGGCGAATTAGCAAAAACTCACATCATCATCATCATCATCATCATCATCATCAAGCCTTATCGACGGTATGGATTCCTTTGAATCTCTCTCTCTCTCTCTCTCTCTCTCTCTCTCTCTCTCTCTCTCTCTCTCTCTCTCTTAACATCCGTCTCTATGGGCCAGAATTTTTTTGCTGGTCGAGTCCATCCTGGTTTTTTGCTCGTGTCCATGTGTGTGTGGGTATCCACATGAGAACGTCACTTATGAGTTCGTCCTTACTTCTCCAATAGTGTCACGCATATCTTCTTTGGGCGTACTCGGAAGGTTTGTGTGACAGAAGGTGTACGTCTGTGGCTGCTGTTTTGTTGGGTGCTGCTTCCAGAATTTATTCAAAACAGCACGCAGGATTTCTATGCCGTTATATTCTAGCTTTTATCCAAGAGTTTCGTTAAATTCCAAGCGATGCAGCCATACAATAGTACTAATACGGCTACAGCTTGAAAGAATTCCCATTCTATTTTATCAGAGAAATCGGATTTCCATATGATCGATAACCTTCATAGCAGCACATGCCTTTCGTATAATATATAATATATATATATATATATATATATATATATATATATATATGTACATGTAGAATTAACAAAAGGCACATCTCCTGTTTAACAATTTTATTTTTGATCTTTTCTAATTTTCTGGCCAACTTTTTAATGTTTGGGTGGAATTGGTGGATAAGTCCACCAAAGTTCAGTTCCCGAGTACTTTCGGCACTTCGAAGTGCCATCATCAGGGGTGATGTATTCCAGTTTGTTTGTTTTTTAAATTATATTAATGTGGAGGCTGGAAGGAGAAGAATTGGTGAGAAAGGTGTTATAGGCATTTTAGAATGTGTGTACTGTATTGGAAATTAATTTTGTTTAAGGATGGTTTGTATTGTTTTATGTATAAAGCTTCTAGTATTTGGAGTTTTTGTTTATTTTTTTTCTTTGGGTAACGTTGTGTATATAACAATAAAGATGAGGACAATAGTCAAAAAATCTAAATAATACAAATTATCAAATCTCATTGCAAAAACACCCGAAGAAAGCCGGAGAGCACATCGGCCAAAACGTTGTGTATTTAACAATAAAGATGAGGACAATAGTCAAAAAAATCTAAATAATACAAATTAACAAATCTCATCGCAAAAACAACCGAAGAAAGCCGGAGAGCACATCGGCCAAAACATTGTACAGATAACAATAAAGATGAGGACAATAGTCAAAAAAATCTAAATAATACAGATTATCAAGTCTCATCGCAAAAACACCCGAAGAAAGCCGGAGAGCACATCGGCCAAAACGTTCTGTATATAACAATAAAGATGAGGCCAACAGTAAAAAAATCTAAATAATACAAATTATCAAACCGAATCTCAAAAGTTCAGACAACTTGTGAGTGTTTGGTAAACTAGAGTACTTTAACGTTATATATATATATATATATATATAATATATATATATATATATATATTACATGATCGGAACATTGAATGATAACTGTAAAACGCTGATAGAGCGCATACCTCCGCCAACGTTATTAGCATCTGACTAATCAGGTCATAGATCCGTGACTATACCGTCACAAAAGACTGTAATAATTACTAATTGAAACCGTGGACATTCCTCAGTTTAATTAGTATCTACAAATACTAATGATATACAATATTTAGTTAAATGCACAATACAATGAAAATGAATGGATTAATCTGATAAACAGAACATCTGACATGAATATTTTACTCATTTAAAACTTAATTAGAATCAGGATTTTCGTAACTGACTCCAGGTTTCAAATATTGGAGCGAGGGGAGGGGGGCTACAATCTTCAAATGAAATGTTCGAAATAATCATATCTAGTACAAAGCTAATCCCAAAAGTAAGGTCTCCAAAGCGCTAGGAACAAAGGTTTGGTTTTGTTTTGTTTTACAGCATATCAACCTCAGTGGGTCATTTAATGCCGATATAGTTTTAAAATAAAGTCATTCTTAATGGAAACTCAATATTTTTATAAATACATGTCTCTATTTAACTTATAGATGGGACCCTAACAGGTACTACCACTCCGGATCAGAGTGGACCAGGGAGCAATGGTGATGAAGGGGTGCTCCACATTTCCCAAACCTCCAAAACTGGAACCTCGCTATCAGATAGAGTTTAACGTCATTCCCAGACATGTAGACCCTCAGTCACCGCCTTCTAGCACCCATGTGATACAAAGGGTTAGGGCTTGCTATAAGAGCAATAGGGTTGGGGCAATCATATAGGTGCTAGGGCTTGACGTGACCAGCCGATTGATCGTAGGGGGCTAGGAACAAAGGAAACTGTTCGTGTAGCTGTTAGCAACACTGTTGTGTTTGTTATGCATGCGGGATAAGTCTCTCTCTCTCTCTCTCTCTATATATATATATATATATATATATATATATATATATATATAATGTGAGTGTGTGTGTATGAACACCTAAAACATTAATGGCTATGTCCCAATCCTCATAAATACGGGAGTATGATGCTGACCGAGTAGTCTTATTCCGCAAACAGTGGTTTACCTTCTTCACGCCGTTGGCTAGTATATTATTTTGTTAATGTAGTAAAGATTCCATTTAATTTCCAACCTCCGTTTGGTTATTTCTCATTTAGTAACCGTTGTTAGGTTACAGCAGTGTGTAAGTTCATACACAGGCAAAAAAATAAATAAACAAATAAAAGCAAAGAAATAAATAGACCCTCCCCCTGTCCCTAAAAAAACAACAAAAAACAAAACTGAGTCACCAGAAAAAAACATCAAATAATGACTCTGGAGTCAGGCATAGTTTCGGGGCTGAATGATCATTACCAGTAACCCAGAGTATTTCATCAGTTCGTTGCAATACTGCTGCAATATACGAAGTTAATCACAAAAGTAAAGTATTCAAAACAAAAGGGCCGCATGAAAACTGTTTGAGCAGCAATTTGCGAAACTGCTGTGTTTCTTATGCATAAAAATCATTTAATTGTTTTATTTCCGAAGTTTCCTCCGGACATACAGATTCACACAACAGCCCTTTATATATGTATAGAAGACGGACATACATACACACAACTGCCCTTTATATATGTATAGATAGATAGATATTCACCAAAATTGCATGAAAATAGCTTGAAAAACTATTAATCACATTTATCAAAGAAATTACCATTTGGCTTTGACTAAGTCTCCATACGATTTTGGAATATCCTGCAAGCCTTTTCGATGATATCCTTGTTTAATTTGTTATATGCTGCCGTTATCCTTATCTTCAATTCTTCTTTTAGGATCGTTCCAAGTGTACCAATTACGATTTGTATCACCGTCACCGTCATATTCCAAAGTTTTCTTAGTTCTCTGGCAAGGTGCTAGTATTTGTCTTTATTTTCGCTTTCTTTCATTTTCATTTCGTGGTCTGTCGAAATGGCGAAATCCACTTGGTCACAAGTTCTTTCTTATTAACAAACAGTAGGTCTGACCCTCTGGTCTAAATTAGGTGATCAGTTTGTATCTCAAAATCCCAAATAATCTTATAGGTCTCATTTTCTAGTACGGATTTCCATGTGAGCATATACTATTTGTTAGTATGAATACAAAGTTTTGTTATACAAAGAACTTGTTATAAAATGGCGTAATTTCAAATTGTCACAGCAAGAAGAAAACATGATGTGCCATTTAGAGAAATATTTATTTACTTAAGGGCCAGCAAAGTAGGAGAGCCATAAAAGAAATATCAGGAGTTGCTGAGAAAGCATCGAGATGGCTCTGGATCCGCAGGAGCGATGCTTGGATAAGTGCCACTAGTCGCAAACCGGGAATTGATCTGTCCGGTTGGGGTCTCCTGGGCGAGGGTGTATGGTGAGTAAAGACCCGAAACACCTGTTGACTTTGGGTTCATCACTGATAACTGCGGTCTAGTATTTCACCCAACGGTGTGTTTATGAATTAAAATAAAATATATACGTTGATATCTATCTAAGCAGAGATAAATGGAAGAAAGAAAATAGAGAACGAGTGTAACATAGACATCAAAAGAAGATAGTGTGTAACATTGCTGGACCCAGTTTAAGAAGGATATACGTTTATTAGTATACTTATCTACTTCTTGTTGTTTTACTTATCTTTCGGAGCTGGGTCAGTGGTCTCTGTGTTTTATTGATTTGGGTAGCTGGATTTGTAGTTGGGTTGAAATTCTCTCTGTTCTTCGCGTCTGGAACCACTTGTTTCTTGTGATGTCTTATCTTAGTGTTTAATTAACGAACACAAGACTTGATTTTTTTTCAGAGGTCTTATTTTCAAGTCCTATTTGGGTAGCTGGATTTGTAGTTGGGTTGGAATTCTCTCTGTTCTTCGCGTCTGGAACCACTTGTTTCTTGTAATGTCTTGTCTTAGTGTTTAATTAACGAACACAAGACTTGATATTTTTTTCAGAGGTCTTTATTTTCAAGTCCTATTTGGGTAGCTGGATTTGTAGTTGGGTTGGAATTCTCTCTGTTCTTCGCGTCTGGAACCACTTGTTTCTTGTAATGTCTTAGTGTTTAATTAACGAACACAAGACTTGATATTTTTTTCAGAGGTCTTTATTTTCAAGTCCTATTTGGGTAGCTGGATTTGTAGTTGGGTTGGAATTCTCTCTGTTCTTCGCGTCTGGAACCACTTGTTTCTTGTAATGTCTTATCTTAGTGTTTAATTAACGAACACAAGACTTGATATTTTTTTCAGAGGTCTTTATTTTCTAGTCCCTAGTTAACCATCAAGAAATGGCATCGGTTGACAATTGCGTCTGTTCCCTTCAAACTCTTCCAGCCGACTCTTTCTGACCGTACCCTTCAAACACTTAAGCAAAACTCCATTTTCTCACTGTCTCTCTTACTCCCATTCTCTTCATCACCTTATTCTATCCAGAAACCAAGGTCAGTTGTTCACACTTATCACTTCCACGTTTCCTTATTCTGTTTTTTTTTTTTTTCATTATTAAAGTCTGTCAATTCCCCCATTCATCCCACGAATATGTATGTATATGTATATATATGTGTATATTTGCGTATATATATTATATATATATATATATATATATATATATATATAGAGAGAGAGAGAGAGAGAGATAGATAGATAGATAGATAGATATCTTTTGGTTCAATGTGGCAGTGGCTCAGAGAGTGGGCTTGATTCTGTGCAAAGCCTATCCTCGCTTAAAAAAGATTCCGGTACAGGTAGTGTTTGATATGCAATCCATATCATACCATTTATATGTTCTTGATAACACAAGGGCTGGAGTTAGCCTAAAACGGCAAAAAAAATATTCCTTTTTTTCTCGTTATCCTATATCAAGCAATGGCAATACTCGAACATGAATTTAGTGTTTGTATTTACCAATCCCTCTGTACGACCAGTATCTGACTCAAACGCGTTGTTTAACGGGTTTGAATTCAGAGTTTTCCTTCTCATATGCAGGTTGGCATAGCAATATTAAATAGCCTGTGAGCCCTACTTTTACCTATAGCTGGGAAGAGAATGTTTGGTTGGATATCTTACCCTAGAAAATTAGCGCAATGTGAAAATAACTTCATCTAGGATTTGAAATCGTGTCACTGCGTCTTTTTAATACGATAGGGTCTCCTATAAATGGGTATGTGTTTGTATACACACACACACACACACACACACACACATATATATATATATACATATATATATATATATATATACTGATATAAAAAAAATATGACTTAGTATTTTTGGTTACAGATTGTGTTACACTATCTTTTTACACTTAAGATATTGTGATTCGATTAGAAGAAGCTGGATCTTTTATAGCGGTGGAAATTTTCTTTTTTGTCAGTTGCTTTTCTTTGTTCATCCATATTTGGAAAGTATTCGTAAAAAGAGCAAAAAACTCCTTCGGCTGATTCTAAAGAAGTTTATGTAATAATAAAGAAAAATAACATTTATTATAATTCACTTTATTGGTCTTGAAGGTATTAAGATATTTACAAAACCCGTTAGCCACATGTAGTGCAACGTTGCTGAACCCAGTTTAAGAAGAATTTTTATTAATTAGTATTAATCATCAAAAGAAGATAGTGTGTAACATTGCTGGACCCAGTTTAAGAAGGATATACATTTATTAGTATACTTATCTACTTCTTGTTGTTTTACTTATCTTTCTGAGTTGGGTCAGTAGTCTCTGTGTTTCTTGATTTCGGTAGCTGGATCTGTTAATTGAGTTGGCATTCTCTCTCTTCTTCGCGTATCGAACCACTTATTTCTTAGGATTTCTTGTCTTGTATCTTTGCTAATTTTTTAATTAACGAACACAAGACTCGATGTTGTTTTCAGTGCTCTTTATTTTCCAGTCCCAAGTTAGCCATCGACAAATGGACTCGGTGGACAGACCGCATCTTGTGTCTGTCCCCTTCAAACAACCAGCTATCTCTCTCTCTCTCTCTCTCTCTCTCTCTCCTCTCTTCTCTCTCTCTCTCTCTCTCTCTCTCTCTCTCCACTTCAGCAAGACTCCCAACTTTCTCACTATCTCTTTTACTCTCACTCTCGTTCTCGCCTTGCTCAGAAGCCAAGGTCAGTGACTTCCACGTCATCACTCAACCGTCTACTTATTCTGGTTATTTTTTTTATTATTACACTTTTCAATTTTCACCTTCACCCGGTTTCGACTGGGGGTCCGGCGAGCTTCGGCCGCTGGACCGGTTAGGTTATAATAATAGCGTCGATCCCAGAGGGCCATCCCTCCAGGCAATACCTGCCCCCCCTTTGGGGACAGGGCTGGGTTTATTGCCCAGTGCCTGAGGCGCCCCCCTTGAGGGGGAATGCCGATGGGATCGACGCAATTTTTGTTCTCTCCCACCCATTAGCTTCGGCTTGTGGGTGGGCCCACGTTAAAACGGAGCATTGTGCCCAGTCCATACAGGTGGGGTATGAGACAAATAAAATTACACTTTTCAATTTTTCCACATTTGTCCCACGTCAACCTGTTATATACTTGGGTGTATATAATCGGTGAGAGAGAAAGACAGATAGTAGATAGTAGAGATAACGGCTCTTAATTGTACTCTGTTACTTCTATCGGCCGCCATGTTCTTCAGTCGATCTTGTGGGCTTCTTGTAACGAGATAATGAAGGTCTTGACTTTTGTGAGCGAGAACTACTATATTAGAAAAGGAGGAAGAAGAAATAAGTGAGAGAGTAAAGGTTTTAAAAAGAGTAATGAACACAAAACAGTTTGACCAGGGCGTGACCCCCGAATGGAGAATTGAGTGTCAACCGGAAGTTTCGGGTGTTGACCGGAACCGGGAGTCACGTGGTGGCGTGGAACAACGAGGAAAGGTACCACTCTCTTTTTGCTTTCGGACGCGTAGGGGAACGGACGTGCCTCTGGTGCCTAGTATGGGGTCACAGTAATTTAACAGTGTTCTTTCTCTCTTTCTCTCTGTCTTTCCTCCTGTCTGATACGAACCCACGAGACGAGCACGATAATAAAGGCTAGCAGTTGTAACTACATATTTCTCGCGTAGTAATTTTTATCAACAAGATGACCGCCACGTGCCGAAGACATTTTTAGTCCGGTGAATATATCACCGCCGCCACCTTACGAATATATACGTTTGGTACCGTGAAGATACGACAACGTAACACTTCTTCTGGGGCTGCTTTTCCCTGTTAATGTCTTCAGGTTGGGCTGGTAATTTCTTGTTTAAATTAACTTAACAAACAAGACTTGGTGTTTTCTTTTAAAGCTTTATTTCAACAACCCAGCCCATCATCAGCCACCGCAGATCGAGAGTGATGTCAGAGCGAACCGACTTTCAAGTCCGCTCGCTCTGAAATCTCTGGTCGCATCTAACTAATTAACTATCTCACGCCTAATTGCTCGCTTTATTCCGGAAGGTCAGCAGAATGTCCCCGATTGTCAATCATCGGACATGGCAACTTTCCACTGGAATCCCGTTCTTCTGACTCTAACGAACTTTATTAAAATATTCTTACTACAGGTACGTACACAGTTCATAAGCTACTAATGAGTTATGTAACAAACCCACCGCTGACGTCACACACTGATTTCCACACTTATTATTTTACACGAGGTTCAGAGCTTTAACTATTCAAACATAATTTGGACGAGTCTAAAATTAAAGTCCCTGTAGGTAAGAGTATTTCAGTTCTTTTCCAATCTATAACATTCTCCAAATTCGAGATTAGCTAATTAATCTTCTTTTTTTTTTATAACTGTGCTCTGTTAAGTATGTCACAGAAATGACAAGATCAAATTGTGTGGGAAATTTCAGGGCAATGCGTTAGAGACATTTTACAAACTAACACAGATTTTATGTGGTATAAAAGGATTTTTGGAATAGTCGATAGGCTGTGAAAAATGAACTCCGTTCTGGTCGACCGGTCAATTCACTAAATAAGACAAAAGGGAGGAATCGCATCAGATTTGTTTTTCTTTCTCATTTCCATTTTTTTTCTTCCTTTCTTTCATCTTATTTTTCTTTACTTCTCTTTCTTCAACTCTCTTTCCTTCTTTCACTCTTTCTCTCTCTTTCATTTTTTCAACTTCCTTTCTTTCTTTCACATTTTACCTTTCTTCCTTTTTTCTTCTTCTTTTACCTTATCTTCCTTTACTTCTCGTTTTTTTTTTTTTTTTCTTTCTTCTTTCTTTTTTCTTTCTTTATTTCACTTTTTGCCTTTCTTTCTTCTTCTTTCTTTCTTTCTTCTTTCCTACTTTCACTTTTTGCCTTTCTTTCTTTATTTATTTATTTATTTATTTCACTTTTTGCCTTTCTTTCTTTCTTTCTTTCTTTCTTTCTTTCACTTTTTGCCTTTCTTTCAACTTTTTGTTGTCTTTTCTTCAAATAAAAGTGTTCAACAGAAATAAGTGAATTTTCAATTTCTTCCACATTGAATCCCACCCCCAAACAAACACAGTCCTAAAGGAATTCTTATGCTATTTTTGTGGAGGCGTGTTGTGTAATGGTTATCGTATTAGGAAATGGAGTCAACGATCCGAGTCCAAATCCTGGACGTGGCATTTCCCATGGCGCTAATACTCTAGAGAAAGGTATGCATCCAATTATCTTACCTCCATCTATGGACAGACTGGGCTCTTTAACCTTGGTTAGGCAACCTGTATAGGAGAAGAAAACTCTGAATTCAAACCTGTTAAACTCCGTTTAAGAAATTAACATTGTGTCACATTCTATTTGTGCGGAGAAGTTGGTATATATATATATATATATATATATATATATATATATATATATATATATATGGACAAAGAACAAAACTCAGACAAGTATTATATATATATATATATATATATATATATATATATAATATACAAGCGTGTTGGTAGATCCTTGCGGAGAGAAAAAACCCGGCAGAGAGTTTGATTGTAAAAATATACTACCAAACATCAACCAGGAAGAAAAAAATTTTTGAAAAAAAGAAAGGACCAAGATATTCGTACCAACAAAAATAATCTATTGGTTAGTATTTGGCCAAAAGAAAAAAACAATTTATATGCATATATATGTATATAAGATATATATATATTCATATAACCGCTAGGAGAAGCTAATTTGTAAAAAGTGCTCGATACCTAAGTAGAGCCAAGTAATAAGGATATCTACTGAGTCAGACGAACCTACTGTTAGTTTCGCATAAAGCTCTTCAGGGCTAAAATCTGACTGAAGAAGAAAAAGGAGCAAGACCAATAAATACTACTAACCACATTAATCATTTAAATTATCAAATCATACTGACCAATAAAAACACAGAACGCATTAGTTTATTGTTTAATTAAAAAATATTTAATTTCTATATTAACTGATTTTTATTTATTTATTTATTTTTTTTTTTTTTTTTTATTATTATATTTATTTATATATTATTTAGAATCAAGCAGATTTGAAACAAAAATTAAGTGTAAGCACCCCGTCGTCATTCTCATCCCCTCAACCAAATGGAACCCAGCACGCCAACGATTGTCCATCTCTTTGCCCGTAGTTAAACGATCCATCGATACGACTAATCTAGGGAGACGGGGTTTATTCTTTAAACCTCGACATCCCGAAACCCATCATGGGAGAAGCAGCAAAATGAATTAGGGAATTGGGCATGACTCCCGTTGCTGGTACATATGCCAATATACCTTTTCCCTGTTGCTACCAAACCCCTGAGGACAAGGAGTTAATTTCCACTGCTGCCATTACCTCCATTATATGGCGAGCAATCAGAAAGGCACACGTTTAAAACGGTCGGGATGCATCCCTTAATTCGAACGGGTTATTTATACCCAAGGAAGCAACACAACGTATGCTTAAACAAGCAAATTACGAACAATGTTGGCAAAGTTAGGGAAATGAAAACAACTAAAGAGCGCTCACCCATACTAAATCCATAAAAGTTAACAACTACGGAGAAGCCATGTTTTTTTATGCATACAGTTGTTTAGAACTTCTGATCTTTGGTTTAAAATTTCTTATTATTAGGGAAAGTTACTATCGCTAATTTCTCTTCCATACAAAGCTGGCAGTATCTATCGCCAGCTTTATATTTCCTACATTTTTTAACAATTTCCCATTTAGTATAGGGTCAATACCCCTAGCTTTTACCTTCCATAATAGCTAGATAGTGCAGTATTAAATTTATATCTTTCATTAGTGAAACTACACTTATGATTATAAAATCTAGCTTTAAAGTCATTCTGAGTAGAGCCTATATAAACTTTCTTATCCCTATATTTTTAGGGTCACCCTCGTAGACCTCAACTTTATACACTATGCATTCGGTTTTTACATTTACCCCTAAGGGGACACCTAGTCCTATCGATACAATTACATTTAGATGTTTCGTTATTTCGTTTATCACTAAGTTTTTTTATGTTCAACTTATTAATAATATTGGCTACATTGGGTGTGCAACTGTAGCTCAATTTAATTGTATTTTTATTAAAAATTTTATAGAGTATATTAGAGGGGAAAATTCTTTTTCAATAATTTAAAGAATTCCTTGCCTATATTATTTGTCACGGCCATATTATAAGGAGGCGTAAACCATAAAATTTTTCTGGCTCTATTTTTTCTTTTATTATTAACTCTAGATGTTTCATTTATATCTCTATAAGGATTTTCTCAGTATATCCACTATTTTTAAAGCTTGCTCGTACTCAGTTTTACTTTTTTCAAATATTTTAATATTGGAAGAATTAGTAGAAAGCCTATAACCTATGCCATTTGGTATATGTTTAAAAAACTGGTTTTGGGTGATTAGACCCAATATTTATATAACATGGCCTTTTATTTATTTTCTATATGGAGATATCGTGTTATTATATAAGTTAAGACTTATATCTAAATAATCGTTATTTTAAGGTTAGTTTCGACCTCTATACCAAAACCAAATTCTTTAAAGAAGGAGTGTAGCTTTTTCTTAAAATATCACTTTTTTGGGGGTACTATCATCTAAAATGATCAATCCGTCATCACGATAAAGTCCGTGGTTAGCGGGATCGATCATTTTATTTAGGTTATATAGGAGCAGACACCCCACAATTTCAGAAGTCTCTGAGGCGTCGAATCCACCCATGGGCGTGTCAAAGCTCCCTTTTTCCCCCTTTTTATCCATAAATTGTTATCATGACTCAATAAAGTTTTCCGACAATGTTTTATTATATTAATTTTTTCATCGGATATAGCCATATAATCCTTAGCCAATTCAATAGCTTTATCGAGTATAGTCTCTGTATGGAAGGGTAGAATTCTTTAATATCGTATTTTATGAAGGTACAACCCTTTTTATCACCGCTACTCATTAAACCACTTAATACAGTCATATGTACTACCCATTGGTTAATGTTTAACGCTATTCTGAGCGTAGCACATATGTCTTCTAGTATAACTTTACTAATTTTTCCTATTTGAGTTTTGGCCGGATTTATTAACCTACACTCAGGGTTTACCTTAAAGCCGCTTTTATGGTCTTTTAGAGTAATGAAGCAGTTCTTCTTCAGTCAGATTTTAGCCCTGAAGAGCTTTATGCGAAACTAACAGTAGGTTCGTCTGACTCAGTAGATATCCTTATTATATATATATATATATATATATAGTCCTGTTTTTACGTATCATATCTCTTCAGTGCGGTTTCAGTTTGTAAGCTACTTCAAACCGGGATCGAAACTAAGCCTATTTTTCATTAGCCAGAGCTTCAAACCACGGGGCTATCTGTACACCCACTAACGGGAAAGGAATTTTTCTGATGAATTCATCCGTATTTAAAGGCTACTAAAGAGAGCTCGGTCTGTTTATGGGAGAGCCTTGCAATTTATATATATATATATATATATATATATATATATGTGTGTGTGTGTGTGTGTGTGTGTGTGGTGTTGTGTATGTGTGTGTGTGTGTGTGTTATACGATCAAATTTAACTCAACATGTAATCAGATAATTTTTTCAAAAGAGTATTGAAGTGTATTCCTAACATTTGACAAGGTAAAAGAAAAGAAAAGAAATCCCATATGCAGTTTTGTCGGTCATAATGATTGGTGAAGAATTAACATTAATAATTTAGTGTAGGGAGATAATGAATGATTTTCTCCCAAGGGCCTGGAGGAGAGATACCTTTCAAATGCCTTGTGATCACATGAGAATACTAAAATCCATGTTTCCTGGGTATGACACTAAACTGCATCTAGTGGCGAGGTTCTAATTTTCAAGCTCTGAGGAGTGTGGAGTACACATTCATTGCTAGTACTCCCAGGTTCACTCTGACCCGGAGTTGTCGTTTCTGTTAGGGTCTAATCTATGGCTCGAATAGTTCTGTTTGCAAGTTAATGTAAGTTATTTCTACCAGTTTATTGATACGCATGAATTTAATGATAAATCTAACCTGAAAATTATTTCTGCCAATATATTAATACATAATGAGTTAATGAAAATTATTATGACTAGTTTATTAAACCAAACAATAATATTTACCAACAAACTATTCACTTACAATTTATATATACAAAAAAAAACGCATTTGGCATTGGGTGATTCACAATAGTTTATATGCCATTAAACAAAATAACCAACTAACTAACCAAGCAGAATCCATCTCGGTCTCTTTCGTCTCAGTTCTTTGAACAGTTAAGATGCATATTTTTGTCTCTGTTCGTTGAACATTCGAGAATTTGTCTCACCACATAGAAACATATGACCCATATGGCTATGACAACCAAAATACTCAAGTAGGATTTTTTTTTACTGTTTTTTGTATTCTTTCCATATACTGTTTGTGCACAAAACAGTGTGTGCATATTTTATCTGTTGGAACACGTTTCCGTATTCTTGTCAATATGTATTTTATTTTTTTTATGTGTAAATGAGCTTATCTTTCCTTCTGTTTATGTGTTAGTATATCCAAGGATACACTAATGCTAATAATGGGCCATGGGGAGTGGAGAATCGACTAGCTGTTCCCTACTAAGAATCAAATAAAGCCAATATTATTTTAAAATCAGGGTTGCCATCCTGAAGGATAAGAAATAAAATTCATTAATTTTTTAGAAACACTCTCTATTAACTATTTTTCGGTTAAAGAATATCCCATTGACAACACTCAACCTTTTTCCGCCTGATCTGATTCCTGTGACTATTTCCTGTTCCTCCAATTCAAAACCCAACTCAATGGTTCTATTTGGGAACTGTTGGCAGTGTCAGTCAAAGACATCAAGCACTGTTTCCAGGAGTTGGAACAAGATATTCTTCAGACTGTTGAGGATTTTTTATATAAGGCGTGTGACAAAAGCCCACTTCTACATATAGACTCGCCGATAACCACGTGACCAACTTATTAGCCAACCACTGGCAGTACTCTGCTGCTGATATTATTATTTATACTGGCTGTTCTGGTCATACCTGAACATATTGCTTTGAGCCTTCGTGGACGACGGATCATTGATTATATCACTGGACCTTTTGATACTACATAGGATTTCAAAACTTAGGACTTATTCACTTACCGAATGATTCTATAGTTCAGGACTTACTTTAAGTCCTTTTCAACTGGCCAACGATGGCGGCCAGATACTTAACACAGACTCAGTACCAGATTAAGGCATTGGCTGCACGGATTGCTGCCCAGGGGCCTCTGTCGGCGGGGGATGAGGGCCTTCAGAGATTAAGTTATTGGTTAGTTTATCAGTTGGCTGGTTGGTTGGTTGGTTGTATTTTATTTAATGGCATATCAACTACTGTGGGTTATTCAATGCTAAATCTTGTTTTTTTTAATCTCTTTTGTATATATGATTTGTAAGTGAACAGTTAGTTGGTAAATATTTTGGTTTGGTTTGGGGTTTTATAAACTGGTCGAATAATTTTCTTTAACTCAATGTTTATCAATATATAAGTAGAAATAAGTTTTATGTTAGATTCTGCATCAATCGACAGGTCACGTCAAGCCCTACACCTATATGATTGTCCCGACTCTATTACCTTTATAGCAAACCCCTAACCCGTTTTATCATATTTGTGCTAGAAGGCGGTGGCTGAGGATCTAAGTGTCTGGGTATGACGTAAAACTGCGTCTAGTGGTGAGGTTCCAATTCTGGAGCTCTGGGGAGTGTGGAGTACTCCTTCATTGCTATTACTCTCTGGTCAACTCAGACCCAGTGTAGTAGTACTTATTAGGGTCCATCAATGGGTTAAACAGATTTTTTAATAAATTTTATAAAATGCGTTTTAAAAAACGATTAAATTAATTTTAATACCCAACATGAATGGATAAAATAAAGACGTCCAACCAGCCAACCAACCAGCCAACCAAGCCAACCGTCCTGTCGGCGGGGCGTTATAATGCGCCGACTGCCCTTCTGCAGAGGGGTAACACTCCCCCAGATGGGGCCACCTGTTGGCAGTGGGTGGCAATACGTGATGCTTAAGGGTGGAGTCTTGGTGGATGAGCAGTCCATGACCTGCAATACACCACTTAGACACTTACTAAGGCTAGACGGGCGGTCGGAGAGGCCCCCTCCGATCAATCGGCTGGCTACGTCAAGCCCTAGCACCTATACGATTGGTGAGGTTCCAGTTTTGGAGGTTTGGGGAATGTGAGGCACCCCTTCATCGCCATTGCTCTCTGGTCCACTCTGACCCGGAGTGGTAGTACTTGTTAGGGTCCCATCTATGGGTTAAATAGAAAAATGCAAGCGCGTAGTGTAATGGTTTAAGTCATGGGAAATGGACTCGTCACCCCGAGTTCAAATCCTGGATGTGGTAATTGCATTTCACTTAGCGCTGTTACCCTTGGGAAAGGTATGAATCCTACTCTCCCTCCAGCTATGGATAAATAACAGGGCAGACTGGGCTCTTTAACCTTGGTTAGGCAACCGGTCTAGGAGAAGGAAAACTCTGAATTCAAACCTGTTAAACTCCGCTTAATAAATTGACCTTGTGTCACATCCTGCTCGTGCAGAGGGGTTGAAAAGAAGAAAAAAAAGAAGAAAAAAATAGAAAAAAGCAACCAATCAACCAAGCAACCTAATGTTGAAATAGTACTACAGATTCACTTGTATTTACTAATAGTTACTAATGCGACTGAAGAGATGGGTTTCGCCAAGATTAAACATCTAAAGAATGTAAATAGATCGACAGTAGCACGAGAATGACTAAACAGATCAGCACTCCTCGCAACTGAAAATGACGTTCTCAACTACTTAAAACATTACTTACGTTTTGGAGTGGGCATCACATCGTGATCCATTACTACTGAATCGCGAGTTCGATCCTCGCTGGATGCCCCATATATGGGTTGGCTGAATACCTACTTACATTTCGGAGTGATTTGCTCCCAAGTAATGACCAAAAGAAAAAAAAAAAAAAAAAAAAAAAAACGTCGTTAAACTCCCTGTCGGCGGGGCTTAGAATACGCTGATATCCCCTGCAGAGAGATTAATAAATAACTAGTTTAGTTGTGACACAAGGCCAGAATGGTGGAGCGCCCAGCAGGAATCGAACACACTCGGAATAGTTCGCATCTAAGGTTAAATAGATGTAAATTAATAGTTGTTTACTTAGCTTAGTTTGACGCAAGGCCAAACATATAAGGCACACAGTGAGAATCGTACTCATTAGCAATTACCTACTAATCGAGCTTGTTGACCATTACACCACGCGAAACGTCCAGTAATAAAATAGCTGTCATTTTTGCTAAGCTTAGTTTAGTTCAGCACAAGTCCAGAAGTATGTGACACCCAGTGAGAATCGAACTCACTAACAGTGACCTCCTAACCATTATACTACACAAAGTGTCCAGTGGTCAAGAACTAATTAGTAATCTAATTTCACAAATGGTTGCCCTTGACGTGGATTCGAATCCTCGCGAGGCGCTCTACTCTCGATCGTGTAACGGTTATCGTCGTAAGAAATGAAAATCGGTGATCCGAGTTCAAATCCTGAATGCGGCTGTTTGCGTTTCACTTCGTGAACCCTCCCAGAAAGATTGTTTTGGGTATAAAACTAAACTGCATCTGGTGCAGTTCTGGAGATATGGGGTGTGGGACCCGGAGTAGTAGTACCTGTTAAGGTCCCATCTATTTGGTCATATACGTCTGTTTAACCATCCTGTCGGCTGAGGCGTTAGAATGCACCGGCTGCACCTCTGCAGAGGGGTAAGACTCCCCCAATGGGGCCACCTGTTGGCCGTGGGTGCTTAAGGATAGAGCACAGGTGGATGAGTAGTTCATGACTTGCAATACTCCACTTTGGCCCTATCTTAGGGGGCGGTCGGAGAGGCCCCCTCCGATCAATCGGCTGGTCATGTCAAGCCCTAGCACCTATATGATTTTCCCAACCCTATTGCCCTTATGCAAGCCCCAACCCCTTTTTATCATATGGGTGCTAGAAGGCGGTGGCTTGCGGGTCTACATGTCCTGGGAATGACGTTAAGCTCTATCTGATGGTGAGCTTCCAGTTTTGGAGGTTTGGGGAATGTGGAGCACCCCTTCATCACTATTGCTCCCTGGTCCACTCTGACCCGGAGTGGTAGTACCTGTTAGGGTCCCATCTATGGGTTAAATAAAAAAATGTATTTATAAAAAATTTATCCATTAAGAATTGATTTATTTCATCGGCATTAAATGACCCACTGAGGTTGATATGCCGTAAAACAAAACAAACCAAAACGTCTGTTTAAATATTATTCATGAAAAAAAATGAAAAAACCTATTTGATAGCTGGAGGAACGAGGGGTTTCATACTTTTTCTTCTCCATATAATGGGTAAATAGTAGAGCAGACTGGGTTCTTTAACCTTAGTAAGGCAACCAGTTTAGGAGAAGGAAAACTATGAATTTCCAAAGAGCATTAGACCAAAAGTGAACGTAATAACGTAACCTGATTTCGAACTCGCTTACTACAATGTCGCAGTCCAGCACGTTAACCCCGACTTCCCTCCAGGGAACACAGCGTTGTCTGCGCGATAAATATGGGTTTAAATTTCAAATCGTCGTCAAAATTAAAACGGAGAAATTTGGCTTGGGCATAGATTTTAATGAACTTAATTATTATTAAGGACACGGCTTATGTTATTTTTTACTTAAATTTTAACCGTTAGTTGTGTTTAAGGGGAAAAATAGATAAAATAAAACAGATGAATGATAAGACTAGTCAGAATTAAAAACATGTACAAACAAAAAACGTACTTTCTATTTCAATATTACAGGCGACGCGTACTTTTCTTAAATATTGATGACCAAAAGTGTAATAATCCGTGTTTTTTATGTTAATAAATTCACGGAAAATATTCATCTCCCTTAAAAATTAATTCTCTTGTGGCCCTCTGTAGGAAAATAACGTCCAATGAAAAACGGTTAAAAACACAACTAACGGTTAAAATTTAAGTAAAAAATAACATAAATCGTGTCGTTAGTAATAATTAAATTCATTAAAATCTATGGCCAAGCCAAATTTTTCCGTTTTAATTTTGACTACTATTTGCAATTTAAACCTAAATATGATATACAAAAGTACATTTTTTATTAAAGAAAAAAAAACAAAAAAAAAAACATTCTGTTTGCTTTATGTGTGAATGAATTCTATCTTTGTATTTTTTTTTTCTAAATGTCCAACTCCCTCAACAATTGCGTGGGGATGCAGTGAGTGGGAAGCACTGAAGCATTTTATTTTCTTTTATGGGTTTTATTTGTTTAAAAATATTTTATGTGTCTAGAAAACTTAGTTAAGTGTGAGTATTTGTTCAACAACCCCCCCCCCCAACCTGGGGCAGGATGTGACACACGGTCAAATTTTAAACGGGGTAAAGCTGGTTTGAATCCATAGTTTTCCTTCTCCTAAACTGGTTGTCTTACTAAGGCTTAAGAACCCAATCTTCCACACTATTTACCCATTATTTGGGAGTAGGAGAAGGTGATTAATGCCTTTCCCAAGAGCATTATCACGAAGTGAAACGCAAACAGCCGCATTCAGGATTTGAACTCGGACCACCGATTTTCATTTGTTACGACGATAACCGTTGCACGATCGAGAGTAGAGCGCCTCGCGAGGATTCGAATCCACGCCAAGGGCAACTATTTGTGAAATTAGATTACTAATTAGTTCTTGACCACTGGACGCTTTGTGTAGTATAATGGTTAGGAGGTCACTGTTAGTGAGTTCGATTCTCACTGGGTGTCACATACTTCTGGACTTGTGCTGAACTAAGCTAAGCTTAGCAAAAATGACAGCTATTTTATTACTGGACGTTTCATATGATGTAATGGTCACCAAGCTCGATTAGTAGGTAATTGTTAATGAGTACGATTCTCACTGTGTGCCTTATATGTTTGGCCTTGCGTCAAACTAAGCTAAGTAAACAACTATTACTTTACATCTATTTAACCTTAGATGCGAACTATTCCGAGTGTGTTCGATTCCTGCTGGGCGCTCCACCATTCTGTCCTTGTGCCACAACTAAACTAAGCTTAGTAGTTATTTATTAATCTTAGCTTTGTTGTGGCACAAGTCCAGAATTATGGGGTACCCAAAAATAAACTTAGTATTATGTGACACAAACCAAAATTGTGGAGCGCTTTTTAACCTGATATATTAACTATTATTGTATAGGCCCAATGGTTTTCAACCTTTTTTTTACCCATGGATCCCTTGGATTCCTATTTTATTCTGATGGATCACTCCCCCATACACATTCGATGTTTAAAAATCCTGTTGTGTTTTCATGATTATATATATATATATATATATATATATATATATATATATATATATATATATAATATATATATATTGTTTACCTGGACCAAAAAAAATGTTATATGGTCCACGAGGGTCCGTATGAACCCCGGTTGAGAACCACAGGTATAGGTAATCAGGGATTAGTCTACAATACACGAAAGAAACACAGTGAGGATCGAACTTACAAACACTGGCATAGGCGGGGATCGAAGTGTAGTATCTGTTCCGGATACTATGCTTTGAGACTTACCTAATCCCCTCGGGGAGTCCAGTGTGCTTCGGCCACTGGATCAGGTTAAAGTACAAATAATAGCGTCGATCCCAGGGGGCCATCCCTCCTGGCAATACCTGGGTTTATTGCCCAGCGCCTGAGGCGCCCTCCTTGGGGGAAATGCCGAGAGGATCGACGCAATTTTTGTTCTTTCCCACCCAATCAGCTTCGGCTTGTGGGTGGGCCCACGTTAAAACGAGGTCTTGTGCCCAGCCCATACAAGTGTTGGGTATGAGGCAAATACCCTTACAAACACTAGTGCGAAGAGATCTGCAAAACGAGCCTCCATCGCTTTGCAGAAAGTGCTGTGTACGCCTGTGTGAATAAATATGTATGTATGTATGTATGTATGTGTGAACGTGTATTTATGTGACTGTATGTGTGTGTTGTATGTTTAAATGTAAATAACCTGCCCCAGTACGTGTGTGTATTTGTGAATATGATGCGTGTATGCGTTTGTGTGCATACGTAGATGATGTATGTGCGTGTATGTGTGTGTTGTGCGTGTATATGATTATATGCATGTTTTTATTTGTGCACGCACGTGCACATTTTGTGTATCGATACCTGAATGCGTCTATGAATAGGATTTGTCTATGAATGTATTTGTGTGCGTATGTAAGTAAAGTAAATTCGTCGGGGTGGCATAAAGTCGGTATCAGCCAATCAGCGAGGGAGTCTATCCCCTTTTCATTAGCGCCAGACCAAGGAGATTGTTTTTTTTTGCGTCTGGGGTGGAGCACCACACCTACCATCAACTTCTTACTTTACTGCACAGATACCTGTACTACTCATACGCTGAGTTGGCGATGGCCGGACTAGGAGCCTCGCGGTTTCTAGTCGAACGCTCTACCGACTGAGCTAACCTGGCCCTATATATATATATATATATATATATATATATATATATATATAAACGTGTGTTTAGGAATGTGATATATATGTGTGTTTGTGCGTGTATTTAAGTATATGTGTGTGCAATTGTGTGTGTGAGTTTTGGGTGCTTGCTTGATTTACAGCATGTTAACCCCTATTGGGTTATGTAATGCTGAAGTCATCCTTTTTTTTTCAAGAAATAATAAAGGGCTAAACTTGCAAATTGGCCGGAAAATTAAAACGAAAAGTTTTTTGGTGGACCCCTGACAGTTTAATTGCAGTCTATGAATGAGTTTTTGCGAATTGGGTTACGGTTTAGGGGTTTGGGGATTAAGGTTGTTTTTAATTACGTATTGCTTAAAAAAACAAAAAAACCTAGAATTACTATACATTTTTATTGAACCCAACGGTAGACACATTAGTCTTAGTTGTTTTAAACTTGGTTTAAAAAAAATATTTTTCAACATTAAATGTATAGTAATTTGTTTTTTTGTTTTTTTTTTTTAAGCAATACGTAATAAAAAACATCCTTAAACCCAAACCCCTAAACCGTAACCCAAATTCGCAAAAAGTTCATTCATAGACTGTAGTTAAGCTGTCATGGGGACCACCAAAAAACTTTCCGTTTTAATTTTCCGACCAATTTGCAAGTATAGCCTAATATAGTTCAAGTAACTATTTCTATTCAATAATAATAATCAATTATTTGCACATGGTTATATAGTTTCAAGTATTCCGATTTAATGGTTATAATTTCCGATTATATCGATTTGATCGATAAATGGAACCCTAACAGGTACTACCACTCCCGGTCATTATAGAGCTGGAAATAATGGTGAAAAAGGAGTATTTCTCACTCACAAGAGCCCCAGAAGTGGAGTCTCACCACCAGATGCAATTTAGTGTCATGTACAAAAAAAACCTTTTTCGTGGCGGGGTGGGGGAGTGCTTACCCCTCTGCAATCGAATGCAGTCGACATATTTGAAACTCCACCGACAGGGGATGTATAAAAAAATATTATTTTCCAGACTTCCCACCTGGCCGGATTAACATTAGGTCTTTTTTTGTGTGGGGGGGGATTTATTTATGTGGTATCTAGCGAGGATCGAACTCGTTATTCAGTAGTAATCGATCTGCGAGACTAGCTTGTTAACCATTACACCACGATCGGGCTTATATATGCCTGGCTACATGTGTCTGCGTATGGGGCATGTGCGTGTATGTTTTTATGTGTGCGTGCGTTTGTGCGCCTATGTGCTAGTAGA
>CM042147.1:72964931-72974931 GCA_023376005.1 Doryteuthis pealeii | reverse complement strand
AACTGGCCTGAAAGGAAAACTTTCAATTCAAGCCAGCTGTACTCCATCAAACAAAATTGACCTTGTGTTGCATCCTGCCCATGACGGAGGAGTTGACGTGCTGAAAAAAATATATATAATTGTATATACTAAAAAAATGCTGGGCGTCTCGCACGATGTAATCGTCAGAATGCTAAGCTACCAGACCATGTTTAACGAGTTCGGTTCTCACTGGGTGCCCAATTTTTCTAACCTTGTGCTAAGTTTTGTAAATAACAATTTAAAACTATGATTTTCTTTAATGAAAGAGCACAGTTTTTTTGTTTTTTTTATTTCTTTACAGACGATCTTTCTCAAATTCTAGTTGTCCAGAATAGCCCGCTGAGAAAAATTAATGTATTGAAAATCATTTAAAGTGTTCCATTATGCATTACGGTAGACATTCCTTCGGCGTACTATTCTGGACAAGTACTCCCCACACACACACACACTTTTTTTTTCTAATGATATGATTTTTGACTAAAAACATTTTTTTGTTTCTTTCATGAAAGTCAATGTTTCGATTATCATTTTTGGTTGTGACTAGATGACTCATGTACTTGTCGATGTTCATCAGGCTTGGAATTTGCTAAACTTTATTTTTAGCAAAGTCTGGAACATAGACATGTTTCTCTTCCTTTCCTTTCTTTTTCTTTAATCTATCCAGCAGTGACAATTGACTACACCTTCAATTATAAAACTTTTAGCGCTAAAAAAAAAAGTCCGACTAACAGGGCCTCTGAGTGAGAGGAAATTTATCGGGGGTGGGGGTGATACAAAGTTTCTTCTAGATAAATTTTTAACGGTATGTAAACCCATCTATGGTTATTTATTGCCTTGAAGTAAGGGAATCGCGCTCTTTGAAGCTCTAAGGAGTGTGAAGTACCCCTTTATCGCCATTACTACCAGGTCCACTCTCCAGTGGTAGTACGTGTTAGGGTCCTATCTATGGGTTAAATAGATTTTTTTTTAAGTTTTAAAAATGTGATGAATTGAGTTTGAAAAAAAATATTGAATACCTAACAAGAATGAATAAAATAATACGCGTTCAGCATGAAATAACCCAAGGGTTGACATGCCCTAAAATCCAACCAACCAACCATTCCGATTTTCAACTGATAACTGCAGAAATATTTAAATAACTTGGATAATTACATAATCATGTGAGCAGAATTCCCATCGGATAGATATATAAATAAATAAAAATCATAAAATAAGTGTCATTAAAACTTCGATGAAAGACAAACCCTTGTGGGTTTAATGCATCACACAGGCCATTCGAAGTGCTATTCATATTTCAG
This sequence comes from Doryteuthis pealeii, assembly GCA_023376005.1. NCBI lineage: Eukaryota > Metazoa > Mollusca > Cephalopoda > Myopsida > Loliginidae > Doryteuthis > Doryteuthis pealeii. Next base: position 72,973,612 of record CM042147.1, on the reverse strand, counting down.
TACTTAAAACAAAACAAAAAGTGTCTACAAAAATGTCCAAATAAAGTGCGCTGGGAATTTTTGCACATAGGATTTTGCAAATCACAGAGTGGGTGTAGCCCTGGGTTTTGGTGGCGAATTCCGAGAAAAAACAAATATCACCTATTTTTTAGGTATTGCCTTGATACTAAGCAGCATTAAAAAAATGTGGACTTTTCATTGATTGAACCCCGAACCCTCAATTTGTATCAAATTATCAAAATTCTCGCATGACTAGTGTTATATATTAATTGTTATTTAACTACCCACCTCCACGGGCGTTGTTTGCGACACATGGTCAATTTAACGGAGGTACCAATGCGTGGGAAGAAACAAAAATTGCCCAATCCTCAATTTTAGGAAAGCGACTGAATACTCCGACTCTTCCTAGAAACCCTTTTCATTTTCATTTTTTTTTTTTTTTTTTTTTTTTGGCGTGTCCTGCTTGGATGTAGGGAATTAACAGATATTACACTTTGATCTTGCCTGAGGGCTCGGAAGTTTGGGTTTGTCTAGTTTTTTACCTAATCTTTTTTTGTATATTAAAAAAAATGATTGCATTTTTTGTCATCAGGCTCGAGGTTAATCTCTAATAATAAATGAGAACATCAGTGTATCAATGAGTCACATTTTTCATCTTTACTCCTAGAGGCTGTAGCCCAACATATCATACCATTTTGGAATCGAGCCGACTCCGTGAGAAAATAAAGAAAAAAAATAATATTCCAGGCCAAATCCGGACCCGCAATCCTAAAATTTTGGATTCCCAAGTTTTAATTACTGCGATTGTTTTCGGGGATTTTTTGCATAATTTTTGGCAACGAATAACAATTTTTATTTAAAATAAATTTGGTGATAACTAGCTTAATTGTTGCTCGCATTTCATAGAATACATATACTTGGTGTGAGCCAAAGTTATCGAGACTTTGAATTAAAAAAAATTGATTTTAAATGAAGATGTATGCACAGCTTTGTGACTTGTATGCATTTACCCCAATTCCCCCGCTACGAGCAGCCACCTTCCCATCACTCGATGAAACTTGTGATCGACAAGAAAGGGTCCACCTCCAGAACTCTCGTGGTAAGTGCGAGAAACGGTCACCCCAGAGATTTTTAAGCGTCAGTAGTCAGTCAGTAGCCGACAGAGGATGTATTTACCAACCCTACCACATAAGCAGGACGCGGCACAAGATCTATTTTTAAGCAGATTTTTAACAGGCTTTAATCAGAGTTACTTTCCTATACCGGATGCCATTCCCAAGGTTAAAGAGAAAGAATAGTTGGATATATACCTTTTCCAAGGTTTTTTAGTGATATGTGAAATACAAACAGTCACGTCCAGGATTTGAACTCGGTTAGCCGTGTCCATTTCTTAGGGCGATAACTATTACACAACGTGCGCCTCTGGGTGTATAATAAGATAATGTTTAGATAGGTTTAGATACTTCAGTCAATAAAAAAATTATGAAGCCAGTCTTAATCAGCAGTTTATGGCGAAACACAGGATTGTGCAAGTGTAACATACTAACATACTAAACTCCATGCGACTCTTTCTTCCTTCCTAAAATTGAAATTTTCATATTAAGGGTAAGACTTCAGGAATTTGGGGAAAACAATGATGTCGCTTCACACCATATCAAAAGAGGAGTTTCTGAGGTGCTTCGACCAGTGGAAAACTCGTTGGAATAATTGCATTTTTGAAGAATAGTTTTTGATCACACCTCGTAAATATCTGTCTCCAACATCATTTACTTCTTCATAGAACTGACATATTCCGTCATCAATGTGTGTAGACAGTACAGATTCTCTCTCTCTCTCTCTCTCCTCTCTCTCCTCTCTCTCTCTCTCTCTCTCATCCTCTCTCTCTCTCTCAACCATCGTCCCTATACATCAATCGCTTTAGCAAGTATATCTAGACAACATCTAGTGTCCGCACGGCTCACGGATAATGAATGTAGTTTTGGCTGTCGGCCAACACTGATAATATTAAAAAGGTGATTATTTACTCGAAGGTTTCAACTCCTACTGTCATACCACCAACAGCTGATTTCATTTCCCAAGACGATAACCGTTATGCTAAGCGCTACTCCAATTGCTGCCTGGAATAAAAGAAGAAGAAAAAAGGCAATTATTTACTTAAAGGTTAAACTTCTACTGCCATATTGCGGTAAAGTCACACAGAAACCACCAGTTCCTACAAAATCATCGAAGTTAAGCAGTGATGAGCCTGTTCAATACTTAATTGGGTGGCACAGTTTGGTATTGCAAGCACCGAGTCCTTTGTCAAAAGGACTGATTCGGCATTAAATGACCCGAAAAGGGTTGATATGCCGTAAAACAAAACACAAATCCATTTCCTACGAAAATAACCGTTTCGTTAAACGCGCCTCTTTTTTTTTGTGAGGATCGATCTCACTGCTCCGTAACGGATTGATTTACGAGACTAGCTTGCTTATCACTAGACCATGACGAAGTGCCACTAAACTTTGTATAGTGTTTAAGTCAATGACCTATCCAGACTGGTGTTCCCCATTGTGCGTTAGATCAAAGAATTATGAAAGGAAATGCACAGGTACTCGACGCCACCCACCCCACCACCCATCGCCTGAATCTTTCTTCTTCTTCTTCTTCTTCTTCTTTCTTCTTTCTTCTTCTTCTTCTTCTTCATTTTTTTCTTCTGATTAATGATAAACTATACAAGACTTGGCGGCATATACTTTAAAATCTCTTGATTAGCGAATTTTGATGTTTGACTTTCCTTACCGGCAAAAAAAACAAAACAAAAAAAAAAACTGACAAACTTTCTCCTCTACCCCCCCGTCCCCTAGTGCTCCTGCTGATTACATAAAAAGCACACTCCCCACCCACCCCAAAAAATGCACATTTACATCTCTTTGTGCATGATTATGTTTTATAGGCCGAATTTCCGACGCGGTGTTCGTCTCATTTATACAAAATTAATGATTGCTTTTTTAGTTTTTGGCTGTTGAAGGATGTGAAGGATGGGGTAGACCGGAAAGCAGCGGATTCTTATCAGCTGCTTTATCCACAGACCATTGATTGTCTACCTTCGGATGACTAACAAATAAAACAACAGTTTATGATAAATCTATATGCTAATAAAACCAGAGACTGGCTGTGTGTGTCCTACGTGAGTGATGGGGGGGGGGGGGTTGGATCGATCCCGCCATGTAATCCAGGCCTATCATTTGAGAGGTAGACAAACATATCTCTGTACTCTCGATTAAAAATTGATCCTGTGTCGCATCCTGTCCGTTGCGGATGTGTTGGGTAAATACATATATTTCAGACTTTGTGTAAAATCTAAGCAACTCCTCAAGAGTGTGCCTCACAAGTGAGTAAAGTCAGTGGAATGGCCGTATCAGCCGAGCAGTGAGGGGAGTATATCCTCTTTTAGCTAGCGCTAGACCAGAGAGATTGCTTTTTTTACTGAGGCAGATTACCACACCTACCGTCAACTCACAGCTCACCACTTTACGCACAGAATCATATTACACAACCAGTGCTACTTATGCGCTGGGGTTGACGAAAACCAGTTCGAATGCGGGCAGTGAGGGAGTATATCCTCTTTTGGCTAGCGCTAGACCAGAGAGATTTTTTTTTACTGAGGTAGAGCACCACACCTACGCGTCAACTTCCCAGCTCACCACTTTAACCGCACAGATCAGATTACAAACCAGTGCTACTTATGCGCTGGGTTGACGAGAACCAGTATCGAATGTGGGTAGTGAGGGAGTATATCCTCTTTAGATAGCGCTAACAGAGAGATTTGTGTTTTTTTTTACTGAGGTTAGAGCACACACCTACCGTCAACTCCCCAGCTCACCACTTTATTCCTAGGGCTAATGCTCTAACCGACTGAGCTAAATCGACTCTCATAGGATAGTTATGTATAAAAATATGCTTTTTAAAATCATTATGCAAATTAGATATTTGATGACCAATGGTAGACGCTATTTGTTATTACATATAATACACACTGCACGCTGATCATGTGATTAACGATTTCATATGATGTAAACCGTTTGTTGCAAATATGGTGCATATGTCTTATGGGCGATCCAGGACCTATTAGTGTGATGTGTAATCCGGGCATGTAATTCTGAGAGGAAGACCACTACCCTCGCAGTAGATCCGCTTAAAACTGATCTTTTGTCGCATCCAGGCGGAGGGTTGGGTAAATACATACTTTTTGCCTTGTGTAAAATTCAAGCTAATCTTTGAAAGTCTTTAAAGAAGGTGACTTATATATCAACAGGGATAAACGCCATTTGTTAGTAACATATGATATGCACTGTACGTTGATCATACGGATTAACGATTTGAATGAAGTACGAAACCCCCGAGAAATTCGCAATTAATCGTAGAGACTCGTTTCTGGATTTCCTTTTTTCAGGCTACTTATCTTGATCTACCGGGTTCATTTCCTTTTTTGGAGGGGTTGGAAGTGGCGTTTTTTTATGTGTCCAGATTAATTGAAAATACTTAATCAGCAATTCGAAACCAGGGATGCATCGTCCTCTTCTGGTCTGTCCTACTTCCGGCTTCTGGCAACAACGACAAACTAACGACTTCGAGACCTGAAGACTGAAAATAGTACTGACTTAAGGAATGATGGCATAGGCAGCGCTGACCCCTGGGGGTCACTAGATTGGTCAAGGTCAATCTAGGATCAAAGAAAATAACTTTTTCCAGCCTAATGGAAAGGTTTTTCCATAGAATGATTTGTGTGATACTATAATTCTTTTCATTCTCAACTATGAGTTAAATAGTACCACAACTGTTTTTCTTAGAAGATGCGCTTTGAAATAAATAACCACGAAGGTTGATAGCCTTAACCAAAGAACGACATTAGTGTAGATAATCATAGTGCGTATAATCATGAGTTGTTCAGTTGTGCTGCGTCTTTATGAAAAATTCAATTTAAAACAATTTTTTTTTTTTTTTTTTTTTTTTTTTTCAAGCACATCTCATATATATTTGGTGTTAAGTCTTAAATGTATCAGTGGGCTTTACTACTGAAAAGCGAGTTCGATCCTCGCTGGATGCTCATACTTGTTGACCTTGTAATCAAATAACATGTCTGTGGTGAATGGGTTGGGTAAATAAAAGGCGTCCATCTTTATGCAATGGTTAGCCAAGTTAGTCCAGCAGATACATTACTACTGATATTCCGTTTCAATCACTATAAGAATCAAACCTACATGCGACCTTGTGTTACATAGAACAGGTTACATCGGACCTTTAGGTAAATACCTATATCACAGTGCGTGGTGCATGTGGAGGCGGTGGTCAATATGGTTAGAGTTGCTAGAAATGGACTCGTCGACCCCGAGTTCAATTCCTGGAAAAGCTGTTTGCAATTTCCACAATAGCGGCTAATACCCTTAGGAAAGGTACGAATCCAATTCCCCCTCCAGCTATGGACAAATAAGAGCGGCAGACGGGCTCTTTAACACGCTAGGTAACCAGCTCTAGGAGCAAGGAAAATTCCTGATTAAACTGTTAAACTCCCTTAAGAATTGAACTTGTGTCACATCCTGCTCGTATCGACGGGTTGGTAATATTGTAATATGCACCAGTCGGCTATGGTGGTATTGTCACGGTGTGATAAATTTGCTTCAAATGACTAATTTTCTGGATCTTTTCAAAATAAAAAGAATCGGTGATTGGGTTTTGACTTGAACTGAGAAATTATTTTCTCATTTTCTTCTTGCAAAATACTTTCAGAGACATTCAAACAGAAGTACGACATTTCAATACGAAACAGACCCAGTATCGTCCCGTTGTTATTTACCAACTCTTTCTTCAGAAGAGTATGGCGACAACAACGTAATTATTAAATGGAGTACAGCTGGTTTGGATTAAGATTTTTGCTTCGAGACCGGTTGGAGTATCAACGCAAACAACCAAACTGACCTCCAAAAAACCTGTCCGCTACAGGCATGAGACGACACAGTCAATTTTTCAAGAGAAGTACAGCTGGTTGGAATTATGTTTTCCTTCTCCTAGACCAGTTTTCCGTGCCAAAGCCTTGAGCTAATCTGTTTTCCAAATCTCTCCGCAACCTCGAGGAACCAATATAGTCAATATTCAACCCGAAATACGGTTGATTTGATTGCCTTATCTCCGTTGCAGTAATGTCGAGGTTAAAGACCCAAAACTGCCCCACTATTTTACCATGGCTGAAGGGAAAAGTGATTGATTCATATATTTCCCAAGTGCATTGGAGCAAAGTGAAAAGCAAACCATCCTATTCAGATTGAATTTGCTCGCGAGTCCATTCCTAGAGGATAACCGTAACGCCCCGCACGTCTCCGGTTCTGCTGTTGGGTTTGTCCGCTCACGCTTCGATCTGTATTTTTATACCCCCACATAATCCCCGCCATGTTTTCAAATGGCAATGTGAGAATACAATGAAACTGTGTGTTGCCGCAGTGCTTCTCAGAACAATTGCCAAAATGATCATGCAGAAAGCAGAAAATTAAGTTTTGCCATTCCGATCATACTGCATTAATTGACGATTCTTTTTTCAATATTTATGAGGAAATTTAGCGTTTTGGTGAATGTTTGGCGCTCAGCGATAACTCCCAGATCACGAACATTACATAACATTAGTTACGTCGCACAATTATTGTTAATCATGCTGTTCGTTATTTTGTTTGGTTTGGTTGGCTGTTGGCTTGTTGGTTGGTAATTTACGGTCATATGAACCTGTGGACTTTATTTACTGCCCAAATCTTGTTTTTATAATATATTGATTTTTAAAAAACTATTTTGCATTAAATAAATTAGTATTTCACAAAATACATTATTAGATGTTTGAGGAGGGTCGTCAGCCATGTTGTTATCACTGGGATCACTGGAGAAATCTTCTGGAGGTCGATTCGTCCACATGATGTGGTTCTCCTTGCGAAAGACACATGCCGGGTAAGCGGCCAACATGCCCGATTGCCGTCCTTTTTCCGAGCTGCCCATTGTCTTTCCTAATCCTCAACCGAGACTGTTCCCTTGGTCGTCATCCGTTCTGTTCTCGGACGTCACTCCGTTTGACAGAATAAAATTTCACAAAATACATCTAATTAGATGATTGTTGGAGTGGGGGGGTCGTCAGCGATGTTGTACCCTGGGATCCTGAGAAATTTCTGGTCTTTCAACATCGGAATTTCCTCCAGAACCAATCGGGGCTGCATCAAACCCCGAACATCTCTCCCCTCAGAAACTGGCTTTCACTAAACCTCGCCTCCTGTTGACCATGAAAATAATTTCTTAAACTAAACCGTTGCCATTATGTTATGACCTATTAAAGGGTCAATAAATAGTATCAACATCGGGTTATAAAAATGTAGAAGAACAGATTGTTCAGCAATATTATCACATCACAATGAAGGGTTATTCCTGGTTTTCAGCATACACGAAGACTGTTTCTAGAACTACTGTCTTGAGTAGCTTTACTTCTGCCACATATGTACCTGGGCAAGTCCATGTTTTCGTGTCATAGGTGAGTCCATACAACATATACCAAGTTTAAAGTGCCCAGTCTACCCTGCTATTTACCAAGTTGGAGGAGAATAGTTAGATCATACTTTCCCAAGAGTATTAGTGTTACTGGATATACAGGCTCGTCCAATTTCCTACGACAGAACAATTAATCACGAACACATAGGTAGTTTTGCATATATCGTTTATTTTACGGAATTTATTTGAGAATTGGATACAACAAAATGATACAAGGGATATTTTTATAGCCTGAGCAAACTTAATAGAAGAGAATACAAACATGACAAGAGTTTAGAAGAGTTAATGAGAATTACGGAATATATTTTGATAATTTTAATATTATCTTGTCCAGGCCTCCTGTCCTAATTTACGCTATGTTTTAATAATAGGACCATCCAAATCGTCCAAGATGAAATACAAAATTACAAAGACTGATTATCTGGAGTTGCTTACCCACCATATTTTTATTTCTTATGAGTGTCATCACGTCAGCTAAATACAGGAAAGGAAAATGACATGTAATACAAAAAATATAATAAGAAAGAATGATAATTGATATAATAAGAAAGAAAGAAAGAAGAAAGAAAGAAAGAAAGAGAGGAGTGAACTCACCAAAGTGAAAACGCAAATCTGTTTCAATCAAACATAATGAAAAGAAGGAAAGAAAGAAAAAAAGATTGAGAGAGAGAGAGAGAGAGAGAGAGAGAGAGAGAGAGAGAGAGAGAGAGAGAGAGAGAGAGAGAGAGAGAGAGAGTTAAATCAAGATTATTTTACTTTTACATATTGAAGTAAATGCAATAGCTCTTAAGTAAACATATTACACGTCACAATCATTAAATCATCATACTTTGACATATCCACAGGTCCGGTTAGTATTATATAAATTCGAGGACATTTATGTAAAAGATAATTTAATTTGAAAATCCATTTGACATTTGTTGCTGTCTGTATGTAATCTACACGACTGTCTGTTTATTATCGACTCACCATTATATTCATTTGGTTTCATTGTTTAATGGCATATCGACCTTCGTGGGTTATTTAATGCCAAATACATTCTTTTAGAAGAACAGTAAAGGTGAAATATGCAGAGTGTGCTATTATCAGTATCAGCCGGACTGTGATGGAGTCTATCCCCTTTA
>CM042147.1:72913542-72964831 GCA_023376005.1 Doryteuthis pealeii | reverse complement strand
GAAAGAGAGAGATCGATGAGAGTGAGCGCCGCGAGGATTCGAATCCAGCCAAGGGAACATTTTGAAAAGTTAGATTACTAATTAGTTTTTGAACACTGACGGCTTTTGTGTGTTATAGATGGTTAGGAGGTCCACTGTTATGAGTTTCGATTCTCCTGGGTGTAACATACTTTCTGGACTTTGTTGGCTGATAAGCTAGCTTAGCAAAATGACAGCTATTTCTCTTACTGGACGTTTCATATGATGTAATGGTCCAGCTCGTTAGTAGGTAATTGTTAATGAGTACGATTCTCCACTGTGTGCCTTAATTTTGGCCTGCGTCAAACTAAGTAAGTAATAACTATTACTTTACATCTATTTAAACTTAGATGCGAACTATTCGAGTGTGGTTCGATTCTGGCTGGGCGTCCACCATTCTGTCCTTGTGCCACAACTAAACTAAGCTTAGTAGTTTTTATTATCTTAGCTTTGTTGTGGGCACAGTCCGATATGGGGTACCCCAAAATAACTTAGGTATTATGTGACACAGACAAAATTTGTGGAGCGCTTTTTAACCTGATATATAACTATTGTTGTATAGGCCAATGGTTACAAACTTTTTTTTAACCCCATGGATCCCTTGGATTCCTATTTATTCTGATGTTTACATCCCCATACAACATTCGATGTTTTAAAAATCCTGTTGTGTTTTCATGATATATATAATATATATATATATATATATATATATGTATATATATATATATATATATATATTCGTTTACCATGGACCAAAAAAAAATGTTATACTGCTCCGAGGGTACGTTGAACCGTTGAGAACCACAGGCTATAGCATCAGGGATTAGTCACAATAAACGAAAACACAGTGCGCGATCGAACTACAAACACTGGCATATGGCGGGGATGAAGTGTGTGATCTGTTTCGGATACTATGCTTGAGACTTACTAATCCTCGGGAAGTCCAGTGTGCTTCGGCCACTGGATGCGGTTAAAGTACATAATAATACGTCGAATCCCAGGGGGCATCCTCCTGGCAATACCTGGGTTTATTGCCCAGCGCCAGGCGCCCTCCTTGGGGGAAATGCCCGGAGGATCGACGCCATTTTTGTTCTTTCCCACCAATCAGCTTCGGCTTGTGGGTGGGCCCCCGTTAAAACGAGGCCTTGTGCCCAGCCCATACAATGTTTGATATGAGGCAATACCTTACAAACAGCTGTGCGAGAGATCTTGCAAACGAGCCTCCATCGCTTTGCAGAAAGTGGCTGTGTAACGCCTGTGTGAATAAATATGTATGTATGTATGTGTATGTTGTTGAACGTAGCATTTGTGTGACTGTTGCGTATGCGTTGCAATGTACAATGTATAACCTGGCCCCAGTACTGTGTGTGTAATGCTGAATATGATGCGTGTTGCTTTGTGTGCAATACGTTTAAAAAAGAAATTGAGTGTATGTGCGTGTGTTTGTGTGTGTATGTGTGTGTCATATGATTATCTGCAGCTTTTTTATTTTGTGCACGCACGTGCACATTTTGTGTACGATACCTGAATGCGTCTATGATAGGATTTTGTTATGATGTATTTGTGTGCGTAAAGTAAGTAAAGTAAAGTCGCCGGGGTGGCATAAAGTCGGTATCAGCCATCAGCGAGGAAGTCTATCCCCTTTTCATTAGGCGCTAGACCAAGGAGATTGTTTTTTTTGCGTCTGGGTGGAGCGCCACACCTACTATCAGCTCTACTTTACCGCACAGATCCTGTGCTACTCATACGATGGAGTCGGCGATGGCCGGTGTCGAACTACGCGCCTCGCGGTTTCTAGCCGAAATGCTCTACGACTCAGTAACCCGGAGGCCATTATATATATATATATAGTATATATATATATATATATATAATTATATAAACGTGTGTTTATGATGATGATATATTTGTGTGTTTGTGCTGATTTCAGTATATGTGTGTGCAATTGTGTGTGTGAGTTTGAGTGCTTGCTTGCATTTACAGCCATGTCTACCCAATTGGGTTATGTAATGCGAAGCCATCCTTTTTTTTTCAAGAAATAATAAAGGGCTAAACTTGGCAAATTGGCCGGAAAAATTAAAACGGAAAGTTTTTTGGTGGCCCTAACAGTTTAATTACAGTCTAATGATGAGCTTTTTGCGATGGGTACGGTTTAGGGTTTGGGATTAAGGTTGTTTTTCCTAAGTATTGCTTAAAACACAACAAAAAACCCCGAAATTACTATACATTTAATTATTGACCCAACGGTAAACACATTAGTCTTAGTTTTTAAAACTTGGTTTAAAATATTTTTCAACATTAAATGTATAGTAATTTGGGTTTTTTTGTTTTTTGTTTTTAGCATATCGTAATAAAACAACCTAAATCCCAAACCCTAAACCGTAACCCAAAATCGCCAAAAAGTTCCATTCCATAGACTGTAAGTTAAACTGTCATGGGGAACCAAAAAACTTTTCGTTTAATCTTTCCGACCAATTTGCAAGTTTAGCCTAATATAATGTTCAAGGTAACTATTTCTATTCCAATATAATAATAATTATTTGCACATGGTTATATAGTTTCAAGTATTCCGATTTAATGGTTATAATTTCCGATTCTATCGATTTGATCGATAAATGGAACCCTAAAGGTACTACCACTCCCGGTCATTTATAAGCTGGAAATAATGGGAAAAGGAGTATTTCCACTCACAAGAAGCCCCAGAAGTGGAATCTCACCACAAGTGCAATTAGCTGTCAGTGTACAAAACAATCCTTTTTCGGTGGTGGGTGGGGAGTGCTTACCCTCTAGCAATCGAATGCAGCTCCGATATATTTGAAACTCTCCGACAGGGGGTGTATAAAATATTATTTTCCAGACTTCCCACTGGGTCGGTTAACCTTAAGGTCTTTTTGTGTGGGGGGGGATTTATTTATGGGGTAATTAGCGAGGATCGAACTCGTTATCAGTAGTAATCGACTGCGAGGCTAGCTTGTTTAACCATTACACCACAATCGGGCTTATATATGCCTGGCTACATGTGTCTGCGGGTATGGGGCATGTGCGTGTATGTTTTATGTGTGCTGCGTTTGTGCGCCTATGTGCTAGTAGATATGTGTATGTGGGTTTTTTTTTTGTGGCATGCGTGTGCTGGTGTGCACTGTGTTTTGTGTTTATGCTGCGTAAGGTATGTGCGGGTGTAGCTGCAAATGCGTATGCGCGTATGTGGTGTGTGTGTGTATGTGTGTGCGCGCATATGTGTGTGTGTGTATTGTGTGTGTGTGGTATCGTGACATCTGTAGATATGTGTATGGGTTTTTGTGCATTGCGTATGTTGGGGGCACCTTGTACCTATGTGTGTTTTGTGTTTATGCGCGTAAGTATGTGCGGGTGTTGCGTGCAATGCGTGTGCACGTATTGTGTTGTGGTATGTGTGTGCGCGCATAATATGTGTGTGTGTGTGTGTGTATGCGTACATCTGCTGTATGTGTATGGTTTTTTTTTTGCAATGTCGTGTGTTGGTGTGCACTTGTCACACTATGTGGTTTGTGTTTATCGCGCGTAAGTATGTGCAGGTGTATGTGTGCAAATGCGTGCTGTGTGTGTGTCTGCGGTATGTTGTGTGGTGTGTGTGTGTGTGTGTATGCGTGACATCTTAGATATGTGTATGGGTTTTTTTTCGATGCGTGTGTTGGTGTGCACTTGTCCACTATTGTGTTTCTGTGTTATGCAGTAAGTATGTGCGTGTGTATGCGTGAAATTGCGCTGTGTGTGTGTGTTGTGTGAGTGTGCTGTGGTGTCTGTGTGCGTGAATGTGTGTGTATGTGTGCCTGTTTGTGTGTGTGTGGCTCGTTTGTGTGCGTGTGTGTGTATATGCGTGCCTTCGTTTGTGCTGTATGTGGTGTCTGTTTATGTGTGTGTGGTGGTGGCCGTGCGTGTGTGTGTATGTGTGCTCGTTTGGTGTGGTGTGTGTGTTGTGTATGTGTGCTCATTATGTGTGGTGCGTATGTGTGCTCGTTTTGTGTGTGTGTGTGTGTGTTGGTGTTGCGTGCGTGTGTGTGTATGTGTGCTCGTTGTGTGTGTGTGTGTGTATGTGTGCTCATTTGTGTGTGTGCGTATGTGTGTCGTTTGTGTGTGTGTGTGTGTGTGTGTGCGCGTGTGTGTATGCTGTGCTCGTTTGTGTGTGTGATGTGTGTTGTTTGTGCGTGCGTGTGTGTGTATGCTGTGCTCGTTTGTGTGTGTGTGTATGTGTGCTCATTTGCTGTGTGTCGTATGTGTGCTCGTTTGTGGTGGTGTGTGTGTGCGTGCGTATGTGATGTATGTGGTGCTCGTTTGTGTGTGTGTGTGTGTGCCTGCGTGTGTGTGTATGTGTGCTCGTTTGTGTGTCATGTCGTGCTCGTTTATGTGTGTGTGTCGGTGGTGTGTGTATGGCGTGTTCGTGTTGTGCGTGTGCGGTGTGTGTGAGCGATGTGTGTGTGTGCGTGGCATCTATGCAAGTATGTCACGTTGTTTTTTACTTTTCCCGTTTGCTGATCAACTTGACCTGGCTCGATGAGGCGGAAAGAAAACACCCACAAAAATTTAAAAACTTCGCTCTCCTCTCTTTCCACTCTTCGTCTGATGGACTCCCTCTCTCTAAGCCTCACCCCTGTCATCCCTCTAAAACCTCCCTCTCTCTTTGACTCCCCCGTCCCGTCCTTCTTTTTTCCTCTCCTACCTCCTCCTCCTTCTCTCTTCATCTTCTTCCGCCTTCGTTCTCTTCTTCCGTTTTTTCTTTTGTCTTCTTCCTCCTCTCTCTCCATCTCTCTCTCTCATAGTCTGCTTCTCTTCTCTTCTTCCCCCTCTCTCTTCTCTCTCTCATTTCGTGTATCTGCCCCTCTTTCGTTCTTACTTACGCACTGCTTCTTCTCTATATCTATATCTCTCTCTCCTCTCTCTCTCTCTCTCTCTCTCATCACGCGCCACAACACACATACCACACAACATACAAAACTATCTTTCTTCTTCTTTCGCCCCTCTCTCTCTTCCCTCTCCTCTCTCCTCTCTCTCTTCTACTGCGTTCACACAAACCACATACACACATAGCGTACAAACTATCTTTCTTCTCTTTCAGTCCCTCTCCTTTATCCCTCTCTCTCTCTTCTTCTCTCTCTCTGTCTCTCTCTTCTCATCGCACACAAACACCATACACATAGCTACAATATCTTTCTTCTTCTTTCAGCCACCCCGCTCTCTCTTTCTCTCTCTCTCTATCTTTCTCTCTCTCTCTCAAACACACATACCACTCACACGACGCGCGCCATTACACACACACAACGCAAACTATCTTGTTTTATTTGTTTGCTTTCTTTCTTCTTTTTTTCATTTTCTCATTTTTCTTTCTTTTCTTTCTTTTTCTTCTTTAGTTATCCACCCCTCACTCCTCCATCTCATTCTCTTGTTTTCACTACAACCACCAACAGGGAGGTTTCATTGTTTTAATTATGCCACTGCTTACCCCCCACCGGTGCACCTGTCAGTTCCTTCCTGGGGATCCTGTGACTCACAACACTGACTTGTGTGTGCCGTAAGCTAGGTCAAGGGGAATAGTATTTAGCTTTATTTATTTTTTTTATTTGTTCATCTCTTTCGACTTACACGACGGGCTGGTGAGGCGAGACACAAATATATATATACACAGTATATGTATACAAGCCGACAAGGTCGGGTAGCAGAATTGTAGTTTAGGGCAGGAAGAGCTTTGCCGGTGGAATACTACACCTTATTTTCTCACGGAGGGATATATACAAATGATAATTGATTATTGCAGATATTAATACAGATATATTTTTATTAAATATAAAAAAAAAACTATTCGTGGAGCTACAATCAAACAAAAAACTGCTTACGAAGAGGATTCTTTTGATAGAAAAAAATCGGTACAAAAGCAACGTTATTTATTTGACACAAAAGTTTGTTTAGTTTTTAATTTGACTGAAAGAAAACCCCGTAAAAAAAAACATGCCTTTCCCTTGGTGTTGCTAAGAAGGAAGGTAAGTTTCGTATAATTTCTTTTTGATTTTTGATTTTTGATTGTTTTGTTTTTTGTTTTTGTTTTTCTTTCTTTTTGTTTTCTCCTTTTGTTTTTTTTAGAGGAATGTTTTTGTATCTTTCTAATGTTTAGGCTTACATTTACATGCTAATCCAAGTATAAAGATTTTAACAATATCTCAATATAAAATCATATAAACTTTAATAAATAGTCGTTATTTGTCGTATCACACACACTCTCTCACAGCACTCACACTCTACACACATTGTGTTGTTTGTATACATTTGTCAAAGTTTGCATCTGTCTGAACTCAGCTATGGTCTTTTCCCCGAAATGTTTCAGTTGATGACTAATTGTTCAACTTCCTTTTTTTTCTTTTTATTGTGGGGTACCCCTACCCCACAATTTTTTTTAACAAAAAAAAAATGAAAATAGCAAAAAAAAAAGCATTTAGATGCGTGAAGTGTGAAAGCCGGCGCGGGCCCAAATCGAGGGCACTTTGCAACAAACTTTATACATTTTGAAGTGTCACTGTGGCGGATGTAAGTTGTCTGCTCATGTTTTGGGTATGCATTTTGATGTATATATATAAGATATGATATATATATTATATATATTGAGGAGAGAGAGAGAGAGGATGTGAGTCTCAAAAATTGTATTCAGGGCAGATTCTATAAATGTGGATTCTAAAAAACACTAGTTATTATGTGTATGATTTAGTATGTACAGTTGGGTGCATTTTAAATCACTAAAGAGCTCAATGTATAATAATCTTTTTCTGATTAATATAGAGAGGCAATAGAATAACGGTTGCAGTTTTCTTCTTTTAAAAGATATATTATATATATATATATATATATATATAGTATTATATATATTGAATGTGTGTAGTGTGCAATCGTAATCCCAGGAAAAGCAGCACACTTAGCGTTTCTTTTACATTATAATAGAGCAATACTTTGACAACCCTTAATTTTGGGAGAATAAAACAAGTTCTCCAGTGTCATTATTACGTTTTTTACTCGGTGGGGAGGCATTTGTAAAAAAAAAAAAAGCCCATTCAGATGCCTAATTTGGGAGTGTTTGAAACCCGAGCTCTCTAATAGAGGGCCTCCACGAAAGTTTTAGGTATTAGTTTCCGCACCATTGCTATAATTAACATTATTACTAAAATTTCTATGTTTGTATGCATATACATAAGTGAATGGTGGTGTAAGCGCGTAAACCTAGTAAAAAAACGGCAACACCATAGAGATTTTTTATTTAATAGCAGCAATACACTTCAAATCCTCTAAATTAGAGAATTTAAAAAATCTATCTAGTTAACTATACTTTTTTTATGGTTTGAAGGAGAACGTTTATCCAGACTCCGCGAAAGCAAAGAAATAGATTCAGATGTGTGGTAAATGGACAGCATTTCTATAATTATATTATCATTAAATTCTCAATATATATAATATATATTAATATATTATATGAAGAGCATTTCAATTTTGGGTTTCATTCCTGTCTATGTTTACGATGTTTTCCGGCTTGCTTCCAATGCAACCAAAAAGCTTCTAACATCACATATCGTTCCACATGGGAAGTATAGCATGGATGTTCTCAGAGATTATAGTTTATATACATATATCTTATAAAGAGAGGGGGGGTAGAAAGAGGAGGCATTGGCTAGAATCGCAAAGTTTCTAGTCCCGTCGACTTGCAACACATGAGTATGGTATCTGATTCTGTGCGGGTAAGTGGGGTAAGCTGACGGTAGTTGTGGCGCTCCACCTCAGCAAAAACACCCCCTTCGGTTCTATGTGCGCCGACCTATACTATTATAGAAATCGTAAAAGGCGGCACACCATAGTCGAGATTGTTTTTATTCATTAGAGCATATTCTTTACTTGCTTAATAAGAATAAAGCACTTTCCAATCCAATTGTGCGCTGGGTGATAATTTTGACGGGGACGGTGGGGGGGGGGGTTTCGTAGTACTGAACGCGTCATTTTTTTATATCATGGCCAAATTTCTTGTGCAGGTGAAGAAAATAGAGCAGTAGATCTAGTAATTAGAGATGCTTCACTTTTAAATAAATAAATAAAATGAGCCTGTAGTATTATTATGACAACAAGAAACCGATATAGTTCACGGAATCGTCTAGCGCAATAAAAACAAACTCCCTAGAATATTGAATATGACCACAGCCTACGGAAACCAACATATGGTCAACTGGCCTGAAAGGAAAACTTTCAATTCAAGCCAGCTGTACTGCCATCAAGACAAAATTGACCTTGTGTTGCATCTTGTGCCCATGACGGAGGAGTTGACGTCTGAAAAAAATATATATAATTGTATATACTAAAAAATGCTGGCGTCTCGCACGATGTAATCGTCAGAATGCTAAGCTACCAGACCATGTTTAACGAGTTCGGTTTCTCACTGGGGTGCCCAATTATTTCTAACCTTGTGCTAAGTTTTGTAAATAATAATTTAAAACTATGATTTCTTTAATGAAAGAGCACAGTTTTTTTGTTTTTTTTATTTTTACAGACGATTCTTTCAATTCTAGTTGTCCAGAATAGCCGCTGAGAAAAATTAATGTATTGAAAAATCATTTAAAGTGTTCCATTATGCATTACGGTAGACATTCCTTCGGCGTACTATTCTGGACAAGTACTGTGCCCACACACACACACTTTTTTTTTTCTAATGATATGATTTTTGACTAAAAACATTTTTTGTTTTTTTCATGAAAGTCAATGTTTCGATTATCATTTTTGGTTGTGACTAGATGACTCATGTACTTTGTCGATGTTCATATCAGGCTTGGAATTTGCTAAACTTTATTTTTAGCAAAGTCTGGAACATAGACATGTTTTCTCTCCTTTCTTTCTTTTTCTTTATCTATCCAGCAGTGACAAGTTGACTACACCTTCAATTTAAACTTTTAGCGCTAAAAAAAAAGTCCGACTAACAGGGCCTCTGAGTGAAGGAAATTTTCGGGGGGTGGGGGTGATACAAAGTTTCTTCTAGATAAATTTTTAACGTATGTAACCCATCTATGGTTATTTTGCCTTGAAGTTAAGGGAATCGCGCTCTTTGAAGCTCTAAAGGAGTGTGAAGTACCCTTATCGCCCATTACTTAACCAGGTCCACT
Source organism: Doryteuthis pealeii (assembly GCA_023376005.1). Taxonomy (NCBI): domain Eukaryota; kingdom Metazoa; phylum Mollusca; class Cephalopoda; order Myopsida; family Loliginidae; genus Doryteuthis; species Doryteuthis pealeii. Next base: position 72,955,658 of record CM042147.1, on the reverse strand, counting down.
CTCCAGTGGTAGTACTGTTAGGGTCCTATCTATGGGTTAAATAGATTTTTTTTTAAGTTTTAAAAATGTGATGAATTGAGTTTGAAAAAAAAATTTTGAATACCTAACAAGAATGAATAAATAATACGCGTTCAGCATGAAATAACCAAGGGTTGACATGCCCTAAAATCCAACCAACCAACCATTCCGATTTTCAACTGATAACTGCAGAAATATTTAAATAACTTGGATAATTACATAATCATGTGAGCAGAATCCCATCGATAGATATATATAATAAATAAAAAATCATAAAATAAGTGTCATTAAAACTTCGATGAAGACAACCCTTGTGGGTTTAATGCATCACACAGGCCATTCGAAGTGCTATTCATATTTCAGTACTTAAACAAACAAAAAGTGTCTACAAAAATGTCCAAAAAGTGCGCTGGGAATTTTGCACATAGGATTTTGCAAGATCACAGAGTGGGTGTAGCCCTGGGTTTTGGTGGCGAATTCCGAGAAAAAACAAATATCACCTATTTTTTAGGTATTGCCTTGATACTAAGCAGCATTAAAAAAATGTGGACTTTTCATTGATTGAACCCCGAACCCTCAATTTGTATCAAATTATCAAAATTCGCATGACTAGTGTTATATATTAATGTTATTTAACTACCCACCTCCACGGGCGTTGTTTGCGACACATGGTCAATTTAACGGAGGTACCAATGCGTGGGAAGAAACAAAAATTGCCAATCCTCAATTTTAGGAAAGCGACTGAATACTCCGACTCTTCCTAGAACCCCATTTCATTTTCATTTTTTTTTTTTTTTTTTTTCGTGTCCTGCTTGGAATGTAGGGAATTAACAGATATTACACACTTTGATCTTGCCTGAGGGCTCGGAAGTTTGGGTTTGTCTAGTTTTTTATACCTAATCTTTTTTTGTATATTAAAAAAATGATTGCATTTTTTGTCATCAGGCTCGAGGTTAATCTCTAATAATAAATGAGAACATAGTGTATCAATGAGTCACATTTTTCATCTTTACTCCTAGAGCTGTAGCCCAACATATCATACCATTTTGGAATCGAGCCGACTCCGTGAGAAAATAAAGAAAAAATAATATTCCAGGCCAAATCCGGACCCGCAATCCTAAAATTTTGGATTCCCAAGTTTAATTACTGCGATTGTTTTCGGGGATTTTTTGCATAATTTTTGGCAACGAATAACAATTTTTATTTAAAATAAATTTGGTGATAACTAGCTTAATTGTTGCCGCGCATTTCATAGAATACATATACTTGTGTGAGCCAAAGTTATCGAGACTTTGAATTAAAAAAAATTGATTTTAAATGAAGATGTATGCACAGCTTTGTGACTTGTATGCATTTACCCCAATTCCCCGCTACGAGCAGCCACCTTCCCATCACTCGATGAAACTTGTGATCGACAAGAAAGGGTCCACCTCCAGAACTCTCGTGGTAAGTGCGAGAAACGGTCACCCCAGAGATTTTTAAGCGTCAGTAGTCAGTCAGTAGCCGACAGAGGATGTATTTACCAACCCTACCACATAAGCAGGACGCGGCACAAGATCTATTTTTAAGCAGATTTTAACAGGCTTTAATCAAGAGTTTTACTTTTCCTATACCGGATGCCATCCCAAGGTTAAAGAGAAAGAATAGTTGGATATATACCTTTTTCCAAGGTTTTTAGTGATATGTGAAATACAAACAGTCACGTCCAGGATTTGAACTCGGTTAGCCGTGTCCATTTCTTAGGGCGATAACTATTACACAACGTGCGCCTCTGGGTGTATAATAAGATAATGTTTAGATATTTAGATACTTCAGTCAATAAAAAAATTATGAAGCCAGTCTTAATCAGCAGTTTATGGCGAAACACAGGATTGTGCAAGTGTAACATACTAACCATACTAAACTCCATGCGACTCTTTCTTCCTTCCTAAATTGAAATTTCATATTAAGGGTAAGACTTCAGGAATTTGGGGAAAAACAATGATGTCGCTTCACACCACATCAAAAGAGGAGTTTCTGAGGTGCTTCGACCAGTGGAAAACCGTTGGAATAATTGCATTTTGAAGAGTAGTTTTTGATCACACCTCGTAAATATCTGTCTCCAACATCATTTACTTCTTCATAGAACTGACATATTCCGTCATCAATGTGTGTAGACAGTACAGATTCCTATTCTCTCTCTCTCTCTCTCTCTCTCTCTCTCTCTCTCTCTCTCTCTCTCTCTCTCTCTCTCTCGTCCTATACATCATCGCTCTTAGCAAGTTATCTAGACAGCATCTAGTGTCCGCACGGCTCACGGATAATGAATGTAAGTTTTGGCTGTCGGCCAACACTGATATATTAAAAAAGGTGTTTATTTACTCGAAGGTTCAACTCCTACTGTCATACCACCAACAGCTGATTTCATTTCCCAAGACGATAACCGTTATGCTAAGCGCTACTCAATTGCTGCCTGGAATAAAAGAAGAAAAAAAAGGCAATTATTTACTTAAAGGTTAAACTTCTACTGCCATATTGCGGTAAAGTCACACAGAAACCACCAGTTCCTACAAAATCATCGAAGTTAAGCAGTGATGAGCCTGTTCAATACTTAATTGGGTGGCCACAGTTGGTATTGCAAGCAACCCGAGTCCTTTGTCAAAAGGACTTGATTCGGCATTAAATGACCCGAAAAGGGTTGATATGCCGTAAAACAAAACAACAAATCCATTTCCTACGAAAATAACCGTTTCGTTAAACGCGCCTCTTTTTTTTTTGTGAGGATCGATCTCACTGCTCCGTAACGATTGATTTACGAGACTAGCTTGCTTATCACTAGACCATGACGAAGTGCCACTAACTTTGTATAGTGTTTAAGTCAATGACCTATCCAGACTGGTGTTCCCCATTGTGCGTTAGATCAAAGAATTATGAAAGGAAATGCACAGGTACTCGACGCCACCCACCCCACCACCCATCGCCTGAATCTTTCTTCTTCTTCTTCTTCTTCTTCTTCTTCTTCTTCTTTCTTCTTCTTCTTCATTTTTTTCTTCTGATTAATGATAAACTATACAAGACTTGGCGGCATATACTTTAAAATCTCTTGATTAGCGAATTTTGATGTTTGACTTTCCTTACCGGCAAAAAAAAACAAAAAAAAAAAAAACTGACAAACTTTCTCCTCTACCCCCCGTCCCTAGTGCTCCTGCTGATTACATAAAAAGCACCTCCCCACCACCCCAAAAATGCACATTTACATCTCTTTGTGCATGATTATGTTTTATAGGCCGAATTTCCGACGCGGTGTTCGTCTCATTTATACAAAATTAATGATTGCTTTTTTAGTTTTTGGCTGTTGAAGGATGTGAAGGATGGGGTAGACCGGAAAGCAGCGGATTCTTATCAGCTGCTTTATCCACAGACCATTGATTGTCTACCTTCGGATGACTAACAAATAAAACAACAGTTTATGATAAATCTATATGCTAATAAAACCAGAGACTGGCTGTGTGTGTCCTACGTGAGTGATGGGGGGGGGGTTGGATCGATCCCGCCATGTAATCCAGGCCTATCATTTTGAGAGGTAGACAAACATATCTCTGTACTCTCGATTAAAAATTGATCCTGTGTCGCATCCTGTCCGTTGCGGATGGGTTGGGTAAATACATATATTTCAGACTTTGTGTAAAATCTAAGCAACTCCTCAAGAGTGTGCCTCACAAGTGAGTAAAGTCAGTGGAATGGCCGGTATCAGCCGAGCAGTGAGGGAGTATATCCTCTTTAGCTAGCGCTAGACCAGAGAGATTGCTTTTTTTACTGAGGCAGATTACCACACCTACCGTCAACTCACCAGCTCACCACTTTACCGCACAGATCATATTACACAACCAGTGCTACTTATGCGCTGGGTTGACGAAAACCAGTATCGAATGCGGGCAGTGAGGGAGTATATCCTCTTTTGGCTAGCGCTAGACCAGAGAGATTTTTTTTTACTGAGGTAGAGCACCACACCTACCGTCAACTCCCCAGCTCACCACTTTACCGCACAGATCAGATTACAAAACCAGTGCTACTTATGCGCTGGGTTGACGAGAACCAGTATCGAATGTGGGTAGTGAGGGAGTATATCCTCTTTTAGATAGCGCTAGACCAAAGAGATTGTTGTTTTTTTTACTGAGGTAGAGCACCACACCTACCGTCAACTCCCCAGCTCACCACTTTATTCCTAGGCTAATGCTCTACCGACTGAGCTAAATCGACTCTCATAGGATAGTTATGTATAAAAATCTGCTTTTTAAAATCATTATGCAAATTAGATATTTGATGACACATAGTAGACGCTATTTGTTATTACATATAATACACACTGCACGCTGATCATGTGAATTAACGATTTCATATGATGTAAACCGTTTTGTTGCAAATATGGGTGCATATGTCTTATGGGCGATCCAGGACCTATTAGTGTGATGTGGTAATCCGGGCATGTAATTCTGAGAGGAAGACCACTACCTCGCAGTAGATCCGCTTAAAACTGATCTTTTGTCGCATCCAGGCGGAGGGGTTGGGTAAATACATACTTTTTGCCTTGTGTAAAATTCAAGCTAATCTTTGAAAGTCTTTAAAGAAGGTGACTTATATATCAACAGGGATAAACGCCATTTGTTAGTACATATGATATGCACTGTACGTTGATCATACGGATTAACGATTTGATATGAAGTACCGAAACACCCCGAGAAATTCGCAATTAATCGTAGAGATTAACGTTTCTGGATTTCTTTTTCAGGATACTTATCTTTCCTTTTTTGGAGAGGGTGGTGGAAGTGGGGTCTTTTTTTACTATATCCAGATTAATTGAAAATACTTAATCAGCAATTCGAAACCAAGGGGATGCATCGTCCTCTTCTGGTCTGGTCCTACTTCCGGTTCTGGCCAACCAACGACAAACTAACAATTCGACCCTGAAGACTGAAAAAATAGTAAGCTTGACTTAAGGATGAATGGGGATAGGCAACGTTGACCCCTGGGGTCACTAGAAGTTGTCAAAGGTCAATCTAGGATCAAAATAACCTTTTCCAGCCTAATGGAAAGGTATGTTTACCATAGAATGAGTTGTGTGATACTATAATTCTTTCATTCTCCAACTATGAGTTAAATAGTACCACAACTGTTTTTCTAGAAGGATGGCTTTGGAAATAAATAACCCACGAAGGTTGATATGCCATTAACCAAAGAACGACATTAGTGTAGATAATCATAGTGCCGTATAATCATGAGTTGTTCAGTTGTGCATGCGTCTTTATGAAAATTCAATTTAAAACAATTTTTTTTTTTTTTTTTTTTTTTTTTTTTTCAAGCACATCTCATATATATTTGTGTTAGTCTTAAATGTATCAGTGGGCTTACTACTGAAAAGCGAGTTCGATCCTCGCTGGATGCCTCATACTTGTGACCTTGTATCAAATCCTGTCTGTGGTGAATGGGTTGGGTAAATAAAAGGCGTCCCATCGTTATGCAATGGTTAGCAAGTTAGTCCAGTAGATCCATTACTACTGGATATTCCAGTTCAATCCACTATAGATCAAACCTACATGCGACCTTGTGTTACATCACACAGGTTACATCGGACAGTTTAGGTAAATACCTATATGCACCAGTCGGTGGTGCATGTGCAGGCGTGTGGTCAAATGGTTAGAGTTGTAGTAAATGGACTCGTCGACCCGAGTTCAATTCCTGGACAAAGCTGTTTGCATTTCACATAGCGCTAATACTCTTAGGAAAGGTATGAATCCAATTCCCCTCCAGCTATGGACAAATAGCAGGGCAGACAGGGCTCTTTAACCATGGCTAGGTAACCAGTCTAGGAGAAGGAAAATTCTGAATTAAAACCTGTTAAACCTCGCTTAAGAAATTGACCTTGTGTCACATCCTGCTCGTTCGACGGGGTTGGTAAATATATATATATATGCACCAGTCGGCTATGGTGGTTATTGTCACGGTGTGCTAAAATTTACTTCAAATGATAATTTTATGGAGCTTTTCATGAAATTAAAAGAATCGGTGATTGGGTTTGATTGACTGAGAAAATTATTTCTCATTTTTTTCTTGCAAAATACTTTCAGAGACATTCAAAAACAGAAGTATAGACATTTCAATACGAAACAGACTCAGTATCCGCCCGTTGTTATTTACTCAACTCTTTCTTCAGAACAGTATGCGACACAACGTCAATTATTAAATGGAGTACAGCTGGTTTCGATTAAGAGTTTTGCTTCGAGACTGGTTGGAGTATCAACGCCAAACAACCAAAACTGACCTCAAAACCTGTCCGCTACAGACATGAGACGACACAGTCAATTTTTCAAGAGAAGTACAGCTGGTTTGAATTATGTTTTCCTTCTCCTAGACCGGTTTCCGTGCCAAAGCTAAAGAGCCTAATCTGTTTCCAAATCTCTCTGCAACCTCGAGGAACCAATATAGTCAATATTTAACCGAAATACGGCTGATTTGAATTGCCTTATCTCCGTTGCAGTATGAAGGTTAAAGAACCCAAACTGCCCCACTATTTTACCCAATGGCTGAAGGGAAAAGTGATTGATTCATATATTTCCCAAGTGCATTAGAGCGAAGTGAAAAGCAAACATCCTTAACCAGGATTTGAATTTGGCTCGCCGAGTCCATTTCCTACGAGGATAACCGTAACGCCACGCACGTCTCCGATATGTCTGCTGTTGGGTTTGTCGCTCACCTTTCGATCTGTATTTTTATCACTCCCCACATAATCCCGCCATTGTGTTTCAATGGCATGTGAGAATACAAGAAACTCTGTGTGTTGCGCAGTGCTATCTCAGAACAATTGCCAAAATTGATAATAGCAGAAAGCAGAAAATTAGTTTTCCATTCCGATCCATTCTTGCATTATTGAACGATCTTTTTTCAATATTTATGAGGAATTTAGCGTCTTTGGTGAATGTTTGGCGCTCAGCGATAACTCCCCAGATACACGAACATACATACATGGTTACGTCCACAATTATAGTTATATGCTGTTCGTTATTTTGTTGGTTGGTTGGCTGGTTGGTTGGTTGGTTGGTATTTAACGGCATATGAAACCTTGTGGATTATTTACTGCCAAATCTTGTTTTTATAAATATATGTGATTTTTAAAAACTTCATTTGCATTAATAAATTAGTATTTCACAAAATACATCTATTAGATGTTTGAGGAGGGTCGTCAGCGATGTTGTATCACTGGGATCACTGGAAATTTCTGGAGGTCGATTCGTCCATGATGTGGATTCTCCCTTGCGAAAGACACATGCCGGGTAGCTGGCCCAACATGCCCCGATTGCCGTCTTTCCGAGCTGCCCATTGTCTTTCCAATCCTCACCGAGACTGTTCCTTGGTCGTCATCCGTTCTGTTCTCGGACGTCACTGTTTTGGCAGAATAAAATTTCACAAAATAGATGATTGTGGGTGGGTCGTCAGCGATGCTGTATCCCTGGGATCACTGGAAATTTCTGGTCTTTCGACATCGGATTTCCTCCCCCAGGAGACCAATCGGGGCTGATCAAACCCCGACTCTCTCCCCTCAGCAACTGGCTTTCACTAACCTCGCCTCCTGTTGACCATAAAAATAATTTTTCTTAACTAAACCGGTTGCCATACTGTTATGACCTATTAAAGGGTCAATAAATAGTAACTCAACACGGGTATAAAAATGTAGGAACAGATTGTATTCAGCAATACATATCACATACAATGGAAGGGTTTCCTGGTTCAGCATACACGAAGACTGTTTCTAGAACTACTCGTCTGAGTAGCTTTACTCTGCCACATATGTACCCTTTGGGTAAGTCCATGTTCGTGTCATAGGTGAGTCACATACAACACATACCAAGTTTAAAGTGCCCAGTCTACCCTGCTATTTACCCATAGTTGGAGGAGAATAGTTAGATCCATACCTTTCCCAAGGTATTAGTGTTATGGGAAATACAGGCTCGTCCATTTCCTACGACAGTAACCATTGCACCACGAACACATAGGTAGTTGCATATATCGTTTATTCGTACGGAATTTATTTGAGAATTGATAACAACAAAATGATAACAAGGATATTTTATAGCCTGAGCAAACTTAATAGAAGAGAATACAAACATGACAAGAGTTATAAGGAAGAGTTTATGCAGAATTGTATGAGCTAAATGAACTTTCTAACCAAATAAATATTTCTAAGATTGTATTGGAAATACGCAAGAAATTCCGAACTGAAATGGTTAGGGCACGAATTTGTCTACTTTAAATTATCTGCAAGCAGCACCGTGTGGCCATTTTGAATCACTGTTAATATAGACAGCAGCCAGCGATTTTTTTTATATTAGCAGCAGCAGCCATGCCATAATTATCACAAATTGTTTGATTAATTAATTATATCTCTTAATCAGTAGAAATCAATAACCAAATTTAGTGTGTTTCTTAGTTATAGGGATATTAAGGTATATGCAAGATTTTTAATCTGAGTGACATCTCTTTAGTAGAGAAAGTCTTGAATCATTGGTATATAGCTAGTAGAAAAGTAAAAAAAAAAAATTTACATGTTAAGCATATTCTCTGTATGAGACGAGGTTGTTAGGGCTGCAAAGTTCCCTCCCCTCCCCCCTGGTCCGTAGACAGAAAACACGACTAGTGCGTGTTACTTCTGACAAGGCTGGAAGGTAAAAAAAGGATTTTGACTTTGCCACTTTCACTTTTATAGTACTGATCGATATGCCACCTAGCGCCTAATGACAGACACGGAGGATAATTACCTTTCGTGTGTTCCCTATCGTCAAATAGGAGAACCGCGGAGAGTAAGGAATGTAATCCCTACAACATAGTCATACGTTTTCTAATAACTTTTTTTTGTGTTTATTTTACGCTACAAGTATAGTGATACCTTGATTTACGAGTTGAATTCGTTCCGCTCGTAACTCAATTTCCTCGTATATCAAATCAATTTTAGCCATTGAACTAAGCTGAAATACCATTAATTCGTTCCAGCTACCTGCAAAAAAAGAACCTCCTAATTTATTTGTTACGTTTTTTTTTTAATAATAGTACTGCATTGTATAAAAACAAAAAAATAGAATGTAATGAATTGGGAGCTGTACTATATTCTAAAGTTTATTATTTTTATAAATGGTATTTTACTTTGGTGTAATGAATTTGGAAACATGTTTTTAGTGAACTTATTAGCATAAGCGTATCTGAAGCTCGCTCATAACTCAAATTTTAGCTCTCAACACAAAGCAAAAAAATCGTCCAAGTGATTGCTCGTAACTTGGAAAACTCGTAAAGTCAATATACCACCGTACTTATCATTATAACTAAAAACGTAATAACGTGTTTGTCGGCTCTTTTGTCACCGAGATCAAGTGACAACCTTTGATTCCCCACCCCACCCCCATCCGAAACATTCCAATATGTAGTATTCTGAATAGATTTCATTATCAGTATTCTTTCAAATGCATTTACTTATTCATTTATTATTACTTATTCATTTATTTGTTTGTTTGTCTCTGTAGAAAACCTTGCACCCTCATATTCTCGAAGAATCTCAAGAGAACAATATAATGGCATTATGAATTATGGAAGGCCATTTAGACTTATATTTTATTAATATAGACATTAAGCCTTCTCCTGATATTCTATCTTTCTATTGCACGAGGGATTTACGAATCGTAGGACGCAAGTGAAACTATTGTATTTCACCAGGGACTCTCAAACTGAAAGAACTCATCTCATTTGAAAGTGCTTTACACGCAATCATTCTTTAATTCATTGAATGGTAAAACAATAACTCTAAGATGACCCATGATGCTTAAGGATGAAATCCTGGTGACTGAGCGGCCCATGACATGCAACACCCCACTTTGACCCTTACAAAGGCTAGACGGGCGATCAGAGAGGTCCCCTACGATCAATCGGCTGGACACATCAAGCATCTAGTAAATTTCCAATTCTGGACCTCTGGGGAATGTGGACTATCCAATTCATCACCATTACTCCCAGGTCGACCCTGACACGGAGTGGTAATAGCTCTTATAGGATTGAATAGATTTTTTTTAAAAGGAGTTGGTCTAGCGCTAGTGAAAAGGGGATAGACTCCCTCGCTGATTGGCTGATACCGACTTTAGGCCACCCCGACGACTTGTAGTGAAAGTAGTTAGTGAAGTTTGAAAAAAATTTGAATACTTAACAAGAATGAATAAAACAAAACGTCTTCGGCATTAAATAACCCAACAAGGGTTGATATGCCGCAAAATCCAACCAACCTACCAACCAACTGTTAGATGAGTAGTACAAATTTTAAAGTTGGAGTTGTCAAGTTTAGAGAAAATGTGGGTATGGCACCGTGGTGTAGTGGTTATCGTCATAGGAAATGGACACGGCGAGACCAGTTCTAATCTTGGGCGAGGCTGTTTGCATTTCACATAGCACTAATACCCTCCAGAAAGATATGCATCTGACTATTCCCCTTCCGGTGATGGGTAAATAGTAGGACAGACTGGGCTCTTTAACCTTGCTTGAGAAACCAACCTAGGAGAAGGAAAACTCTTAATTTAAACCTATTAGACTCCGCTTAAGAAATTGACCTTGTGTCACATCCTACTCTTGTGTGTTTGGGGGGGGGGTAAATATGTATACAGTAAGCGTTGGCCTTCCTTTTTATCCCCTTTCACTGAACTCGTCCCCATTCCTTCCTCTCGTCTTTTTCTCCGAGTGAGATGACAACGACTAGGATTTGAACTCGTATCACCGTGTCCATTTCTTACAGCGACAACCATTACACACAGGCGGCTCCACACTTACTGGGGTGTCAACTATTTTCTTTGAAACGCAAAACAAGGAAACAAAGGATAAATGCAAGGAGGCCGTGGTGTTGTAACACATTCTTCTGCATTAACGTCACGTATAGTTGAATTTACATGGCGACAGCAATATGGTCGCACACACAGTGTTGCTTTTGACAATATGTTGTTTCCCATTTCCCAATTGTATGTTATGCCTTAATTTTTTATTAAAACAAATTCATAATTACTACTCGGAATGCGGGACTAAGATCTGTTTTTATTTTGATAGACCTTTTAGAGTAAATTACCATCTTTAAGTGATCGTAGCTCTAAACAGGAGAATCACAAAAGAACTTTGTGTGTAAGGTAACAAACACAATAACAGACATGACACTCCTGGCAGATCAAAGTACATGTGCCTGGCAAGGAATCTAGAACCGTTTCTTCATTTTTCTGTGAGAATTCTGTTTTATTTATTTTCCATGATCTTCCTCTGTTTGAGTCGGTATTATGATCAGGGTTAATATTATCTCAGTTGTTGGCGCGTTAGCTCAGTCGGTAGAGCGTTCGACTAGATACCACCAGGGGTTGACATGTTGTAAATCAAGCAAGCACTCAAACTCACACACACAATTGAACACACATATACTTAAATACATGCACAAAGACACATATATATATATATCACATTCCCAAACACACGTATATATATATAGGGCCGGGTTAGCTCAGTCGGTAGAGCGTTCGGCTAGAAACCGCGAGGTTCCTAGTTCGATACCGGCCCTCGCCAACTCAGCGTATGAGTAGCACAGGGATCTGTGCGGTAAAGTAAGGAGCTGATGGTAGGTGTGGTGCTCCACCTCATACACCCAAACAATCTCCTTGGTCTAGCGCTATTGAAAAGTGGATAGACTCCCTTGCTGATTGGCTGATACCGACTTTAGGCCACCCCGACGACTTACTGTTGTACACCTAGACCAGCCAATTTCATTCAGATCTAGTTTTATTCTTTTTTGTAGTGAAAGTAGTTAGTGAAAGTAGTTGGTGAAATAGACAACTAATTAAGACTGAGCATATTCTAGTAGTGACCACCCAAAGCGGAGTTTAACAGGTTTGAATTCAGAGTTGTTCCTTCTCCCAGACTGGTTGCTTAACTAAGGTTAAAGAGTCCAGTCTGCCCTACTATTTACCTATAGCTAGAAGGAGGGTAGTTGGATTCATAACTTTCTCAAGGGTATTAGCGCTATGTGAACTGTAGCTTCGTCCAGGATTTGAACACGGGTTGACGAGTCCATTTCCTACAACTCTATCCATTAGACCAAGTGCCCCCAACTAGCAGTTCAAGGGCTGATTGATAAATAAGGTCCCACATCATATAAAACACATTTTAGACTGTGTCCAAGGAATAGCATTTGTGTTCTGGATATAACGTTAAACCGTATCTGGTGGTGAGGTTCCAATTCTGGAGTTCTGGGGAGTGTAGAGTATCCCTTCATTGCCATTACCTCAATGCTAACATTGACCCATCATTTTTGCTGTATTATGAAGAGGAAGGATATTTTTTAATCACATGTAAAGAATATTTGTTTACAATCTTTAAATCGGGAGAATTTTATGAATCAAAAACTGTATCTATCAAAATTCAGAGTAGTCTGAAAGTTTTATCCCCCATACACATTTTAAAATAAGGTAAAATAATTACACAATTCAAAATTCTAGAAAATAATCTAATTTTTAGAGGTAAAATAATAACATAATCTATATATTTTTTATCTCTTTGAACTTGTTTCTTTCACACTGTATTTTTCCACCTCATTCTGCATATCCCCCTCTCTCTCTCTCTCTCTCTCTCTCTCTCTCTCTCTCTCTCTCTCTCTCTCTCTCTCTCTCTCTCTTCACTTTTGATTTTCTCTTCCTCCCTTTCCAATGATTTCCCTCTGACCATCCTAATTTTCCTCACGAACGCTATCCCACCCCCCACTTCTTCCCCTAATCCACCCCTCTCCCGTCCACTTTCTCTTCTATAAAAACACTTGTATGATGCCTTAATGATCAATTAAACGACTGATGATGCTGAGCTTAATGCTTAGCGAAATATATCTCCTACATACACTTGTCTGAGTTTTGTTCCTTTTTTCCACATATCTTTACTACATCCTGTCGGATTTACTCCAATTCTCCTTCCTCATATTTTATTAAAACAAAAGAAATGTAAAACAATACGTAGGGATGACAATACTTTGTATAAAAAAGTAAGTAAAGTCGTCGGGGCGGCCTAAAGTCGGTATCAGCCAGTCAGCGAGGGAGTCTATCCCCTTTTCAATAGCGCTAGACCAAGGAGATTGTATTTTAGCATCTGAGGTGGAGCGCCACACCTACCATCAGCTCCTTACTTTACCGCACAGATCCCTGTGCTACTCATACGCTGAGTTGGCGGGGACCGGTATCGAACTAGGAACCTTGTGGCTTCTAGCCGAACGTTCTACCGACTGAGCTAACCCGGCCCCTATCTCCAAATTACATTGCATAATGAAAACGTTAGTCATCATTGGCATTTCAGTCTCGGAAAAAATTGATAAAGTTTTTTTTATGAGCCCCTGAAGTTACAGCGCCTCCTGTGACTGTGAAGTCCAATGTTTGAAAAACATTCTCGACCACAGATTTTGCATTTGAAGGCTGTCCCTGAAGATGTTGATGTTCCAATGCTTTGTTGCCGCTGCTTTCTTCTGGACCTCTTAGCTTCATGTTGTTGTGTCAGGGTGACTTCTGACATGAACAGTCCTCTATGGAGATTCTGCCGCTACCGAGGGCAGTCCTGAGCCAAATTTTCCCAGCTGGAAGGGGCAATGCCAAAAGCACCTGAGATCATTCTTGCAGACATCCTTGAGTCGCAAGAGATGACAATACTTTTTTGATACATTATCCAAATTACATCGCATAATGAAAACGTTAGTAATGGGTTGATAAATACTTGAGAACTGTATAATGTTATGTCTCTTGGTCAGCTGTCTGGCGTTTTGGTGCTGAATTACAGATAGTGTAACTGGGCTTGACCATCCGAAGAAATAGTATTGGACACAAACCAGGATCTCTTAAGAGGAAATGTTGCGTGGATATCTTTTAACAGAGGCGAATCTGAGGATCTAGGACTGGAGGCCGGATCTGGGTCATGTTATGAAAAAGCTATATGAATCATTTTTTTAAAAATCTATACGGCTGTTATAGCAGGTTACAAGGCGAAGTAACAGCGTGCAAGAACTGTAAAGAACTGGGAGACGCGTTTCTCTTTTGACGCATAATGTCTGATAGAGTGGGAACGGTTCCAGAGAGCATCGTGAAAACATTGGCAAAGTTCAATTCAAGGGAGAATTGAGATTGTGCAGACAACACCATTGTCGAAGCTGGCAAGATTACAAGAGAATGTCAGAGATTTTGATTGTACATATTCTTCAACACGGGACATGCCACACCTTTTGTGATTGGATTTCAAGTATTCTTTTTTTTTAATGATACCAAAAAAAACTAAAATTTGCTTTTTTTTTTTTTTTTTTTAGAAACTGTTGATTTATAAACTATTGTAAAATACTCTATCCAACATAAATATCAGCTCTTATCCTATTACCAAATAGAGTGGAGTTCTGGGGAGTGTAGAATATCCCTTCATTGCCATTAGTTCAATGCCAACATTGACCCGTACTTTTTCCTGTATTATGAAGATGAAGGATATTTTTAATCACATGTAAAGAATATTTGTTTACAATCTTTAAATCGGCAGAATTTTATGAATTAAAAACTGTATCTGTCAAAATTCAGGGTAGTCTGAAAGTTTTGTCACCCATACACATTTTAAAATAAATGCAACCTAAATAGAATAAGATAAAGTAAATAAAAAAAAACTGGACAATATGGCCTTTAGGCACCCCTTTTTCGATCTCGATTCATAAGGACATGTTTTTCATTTACACCGTCAAAATCCGGTTGTTTGTTGACTTATGAGTTTCCTGGGTTACAAGCTGTCACTCGGTCGTGTTGTGAGCTAAAATTATAGGGTTATTTCCTATAACTTGAGTTAATCTACCCATTATTTTCCCATTAAAGAAAGGAAAAAAGAAGACGGGGTTAGAGTTAGGGTTAGGGTTAGTTTAAAATAATGGGTAGATTAATTAACAGATAAAATTCATTCAGAGTGGTTTTTAGGTTGGAGTTATCAGAAATAACCAATTATAGGTACAAGCGAGCTTCAGATACGCTTATGCTATTAAGTTCTCTAAAAACGGTTAAGTTTCCAAATTTATTATTCTGCCATGTATCATGGCAGCAATATGTGTTAATCACATAGATATCAATCATAATATTATACAAAGATGATGATTTTTGCCTAGAAAAGATCTCTTTACCGAAGAGAAAGGAATAAAAAAAAAAACTTTTCTTCAATGTCTAAAGCAAATACTTACACGTACGGTCTTCCATAGCGAAAATGGTTCGGGTATCTTCAACGAAAATTTATCTCGAAGAATTTTTGGGTTGCGACTCGCCTGATGATAAACCTCATGTCTTATGCAACCTGCTTCTCAAAAAAGTTGCCAATTCCTGACACAGACCAACGTGGAGACATTGAACGTATAATCATGATTTTCCTTTGGCAGTAACCACGCCCTGTTGAAGAGGTCAACTCCAATCAATCTGCTGGTCACGTCAAGCCCTAACACCTATATGATTGTTCCGTAGAAAGCGCGTGGTGTAATGGTTAGTCATAGGAAATGGAGTCGTCGCCCCGAGTTCAAATCCTGGACATGGTAATTTCATTTCACTTAGCGCTAATACCCTTGGGAAATGTATGAATTCTACTCTCCCTCCAGCTATGAATAAATAGTAGGGAAGACTGGGCTCTTTAACCTTGGTTAGGCAACCGGTCTAGGAGAAGGAAAACTCTGAATTCAAACCTGTTGAACTCCGATGAAGAAATTGACCTTGTGTCACATCCTGCTCGTGCGGAGGGGTCGGTAAATATATATATGATTGTTCCGACCCTATTGCCCTTATGGCAAGCCCCCAACCCTTTTTATCATGTATGTGCAAGAAAGCAATGACTGAGGGTCTTAGTGTCTTGGGTGTGTGGCTAAACTGCATCAAATGGTGAGAAGCGTGGAATACCCGTTTATCACTATTACTCCTAGGTCCACCCTGACCCAAAATAATGGTACTTGTATGAGTTCAAAAAATCTGTTTAAAAAAAATGAATTAAAAAAACGAATACCTAACAAGAATAAATAAAACAAAACGACTTCGGCATAAAATAACCCAAGGGTTCACATACCGTAAAATCTAACCAACCAACTGTTATATACCCTACCAATGAACATTAATGGCATGCCCTAATCCTCATAAATACAAAAGTATTATGCTGACTGAGTAGTCTGATACCACTTGCAGAGGTTTACATTTCTTCATGCCACTGGCAAGTATTGTATTTTGTTAGTGTTATAAAGATTCCGTTTTATTTCCAACGTCCGTTTTGGTTATTTCTCATTTAGTAACCTTTGTTAGGTTACAATACCAACCAACTCTGGCTGTAACTCACACACGGGATCCAAAGAAATAAAATAATGTCTGCTTGTCGTTTCTGTCGGCTATAATAATAAACAATAAAACTTCATCTAGCTGATCTCTCTCTCTCTCTCTCTCTCTCTCTCTCTCTCTCTCTCTCTCTCTCTCTCTCTCTCTCTCTCTCTCTCTCTATTTTATTTTATCGACTAAGTTATTCTAATCTTTGTATGCGTGGCAAAAATCTTTTTACTCTGGAAATGTATTTTAAAGGGGAGGTAACTGCGAAATTAAAATGGCCGAGATTTGTTCAGTTAGCTATAAATAAAAATCGAATCTAAAACATGTGTACAGGGTGTTTAAGAATGTTAAGATTTCTATGGGACATCCTTTATGATAGTATGATTTTAAAATCCCCACTTATTCACTATCCCTGTCATTATTTCCCAGGTAGTCGCCGTAATATTAGTTCTGATATATATATATATATATATATATATATATATATATATATATATATATATATAATGCAAGGAAGTTATTATTTGATCAGGTTTGGTTGAATGCCATAGAATAAACCTACAACCTAAATAAAATAAGATAAAGTAAATAAAAAAAACTGGACTATATGACCCCTTTTTCGATCTCGATTCATAAGGACATGTTTTTCATTTACACCGTCAAAATCCGGTTGTTTGTTAACAGACGATTTTTAGATGTTTTTTTTAAATTATAAAACTAACCCCTTACCCTAACCCCTTACCCTAACCCCTAACCCAAACCCTAACCCCTAATAAACAACTGGATGTTGACGGTGTAAATGAAAAACTTGTCCTTATGAATCGAGATCGCAAAAAGGGTGCCTAAAGGTCATATGGTCCAAAAAAATCCCAACGCCAAAAACTAAAAACAATAACTACAACAAAGGATCCCTCTGAAGACAATAACTACAATAATAAAAAAAATCCCTCTGAAGACGACCATGGATGTGGTTGAAAGCGTTTGGGAACAAAATATACTCCCAATATATGTTAAATAACTACTTTCCTTGCCAGTAACTACGAATGATATAGTCGGCGGTGTGGCCTATTGTCGGTATCAGCCGAACAGCGAGAGAGTCCATCCCCTTTTCGCAAGCGCTAGACCAGCGAGATTGTTTTTACCAAGCTGGAGTGCCAGACCTACCATCAGCTCCCAGATGATTTACCGCACAGATCAGATTACCCAAGAGTTTGCGGAGACCGGTATTGAACCCAGAACCTTGCGATTCCTAGGCGGATGCTCAACCGATTGAGAAAACAGCCCCCCCCCCGCCTTTTTTTTTCATTCTTATAATGGGGATACATTGAAGAGATTGCTGAGATCCTATCCAGACCCCCGCAATTACCGGACTATTAAACGAAGATGAAATTACTGAAACACAACACGCTTGTTGACATTCAGCGATTTTCTTTTTTTGTGTAGGTTATCCTAACAGGAGCAGCCTGTGAATATGGTGGCTTTTAAAGGGTACACGTTCTTAGGAGAGAGAAAACAAAACAACATCTTTCTACAATTCTATTGAGTTCAGATGGTATTTAACAAACGAAGTTGGTGGGTCGGGTGGTATCTCTTGTTTAAAAGGCTTCTGAAAGTAAGGAATTCACAGACTCGATTAGTTCCCATATACGTTATATATATAACAGAGACGCTGATAGGTACGCGTCCTGCGTCCTGTGTGACTGACGCATAAAAAAACTAAAAGGACGCAGAAAAATCGTATCCAAGCGTCCTAGTGTTTCTTTCTTCCCCCACTATTTCTACCTAACGCTAAAGAGCATTTCAATATTTTCTTGGAAACGAATTACACTATATGCGGTAGAAGGTAGAGGTTAGACGGCTTTATTTGTTCATAGATAAAAACTCTACAATTTGTTAAGAAACTTAAGTCAGGATCCATCAAGTTTCCCGGGGACTCATTCAAATCAAATCCATGTGTCACACGACGCACTAAATTAAAAAGCTATCAGCATGACTGTATTATATATATATATATATATATATATATATATATATATATATATTGTATATAATATCATTGCAACAACTCCCAGTTTCACTCTGACAGGGAGTGATAGTATCTTTTAATGTCCCATCTATGGGTTAAATAGAATAAAATAAATGAATTTAGAAATTTGCTAAAGAATTAGTTTTTATAAAAGTTGAATACCCAACAAGAATGAATAAAACAAATGTCGTATTCAGCATAAAATAACTTTAACGCGGTTGACGTGCCTTTAATCCAACCAACCGGAGGACAACCCTGTCAAAAGTCGAGTATTTTGCAAATAATCATGATCATGATCATCATGTTTGTTTGTTTGTTTGTTTTTTTTATTGATTTTAACGGCATATCAACCCGTCTGGGGTTATGTCATGCCTAATGGTTAGGAAGTTATACACATCATGTATTTATATTTATACTTTGTAGTAATTGGTTTTAACAAGGCTGATCTTGCACAAAGGTGTCAAAATTAGGGTGCCCCAGAAAAAACAGAACCAAAATTATTTATTCATTTTCCCATTAAACTAACCTTAAACACCAACCCTAATCCTAACCCCTAAGCCTAACCCCCCTAGTTAAAATTAACAGTTTTATTACACAATTTGTGGGTTGTGTTTTTTCTGGGTCACCGTATACAGGATGACCCAGAAAAAACAGAACCCAAATTATTTATCCATTTTCCCATTAAACTACCCTAAACCCAACCCTAACCCTAACCCTAATCCTAACCATAACCATAACCCTAAACCCTAACCCTAGATCTCAATAGTTAAAATTAACAGTTTTATTACAGAATTTGTGGGTTCTGTTTTTCTTTCTGGAGTGGTATTTGCTGGATTTTATGGCTCTGTCAATAACTCCGGTGACCTCACTGAGTACTTGAGGATGGCTTCGATAGCATCTGAAATTCAAACCTTTCAGACTGCAACTGAGTAGATCAGTGGTTCACAAACTTTATACAGTCTGGACACACTTACAGTACTACATATTCTTGATAGCGCACTCTATACAAAATAGGACTAATATGTTATTAAGTTAACTGTTAAATATATTTTTTTTAATAACACATTTAACAAAAGCAAACTTAAATACATCTATGAAGTTTATTCATTCCTGTGTTAATGAGAAACATGAGCTTGATGAGACCTTGCGATTTCTTCAATGTTTGGTCTTATGTTTGAGAGACAAACTCTCATTTCCTCATCAATGCATTGAAGAGTTCCTCTCTTTTCACACTTAATTGTTGCTAGGGTTGAAAATCCCAGTTCACATAAATCCCAGTTCACATAATTTATTTCTCTATAAAATTGTTTAAAACCTGTAATTTTATTTAGTTACAAGAAAAGTAACTTATAGCTATCATAATAATGTCGCAACGAAACAAGCAGAGTGTTCGTAAAGAAATGGTATAATATAGTAACTTAGTATACATTTGCTTTTCATATCTGGATAGATTTTTCAGGAATACTACGGAGCGCACCTGAAAAAGCTGTGGGGTGCACCAGTGCGCCCGGGCGCACTGTTTGAGAACCACTGGAGTAGATGTTGAAGGGATGCTCATTGAAGAAAAGAATGTATTTCAACCCCTGCTTCGTGTAAAAATGATTTTGTATAAATAAGTAAAAAGAGAAATTTCTATTTCTAGTATGTTATCAGCAGAGTCAAATACATAGAGATAAGTGAATGGCCTTGTAGGCACGCTCTTTCCTGTCACAGTGAATGGATCTACTGTCTGGCTTATATATATATATATATATATATATATATATATATATATATATATATTATATTTGTGATTATTTTGGTATATGTATCCGTTTGTGGGAGGTACATATATCAGGTTTGGGCATGTATGAAGCATTAAAGAATTTAAATATTAGAAACTCGGTTGTATTTTAGTATAGTTTCGTTTATTTAACTGTAGTAAATTTTCCGGATTTTTATGCTCCCTTCTTCAGACTGTGTAAGGACAGTAGTGTTATATATATATATATATATATATATATATATATATATATATATATATAAGAGTTTTATCATTTGCTTGAAGCATTGTGTTTATATTGGTTTGGTGGTTGTTTGTAAAGAAATATGAGGTAACTATGATGTTGTTTGTTTACTTTTGATTTATTCTGAATATTTCGAGATAAAGATCCCTTCGTCATATATATAATCGTTGTATATATAATCAGTTAGTTGGGTTTAGGGCATATAAACCTTTGTCGAGATATCTAATGAAGAAGCCAGCCCTTTTTCAAGGAAATATGTGGTTTCAAGTCACAAATAACTATAGATTATAAACAAATATAGTTTTAAGAAACTATTCTTCAGATTAATAATCTGATGTAATGAATATGCAAATACATAGGGACCCCCTCACTATAATCTGATTGGATAGTGTCCTCCATAAATACTCGACACTATGGTGGTATAAGCGCCTACTAGCCTACTACCAAGACTACCACGCCGACTGCTTGGAAGACGTACTGCTACTCAACGCACCAGCTTCAATTTACCTACGAGAATATACCTTACTACAACTTCATAATATATCTCTAAACCCGGATATATCATAATCTATACACGATTATATGGTTTCTAGTAATTATTCCTATTCAATAAAAAAGTTGTTTGCACAGTTTCAAGTATTCCTATCTAATACTAATAATTTCCAAACAGATCTATTTAACCCATAAAAGGTACCCTAACGGGTACTACTGTTGCATAATCTATGTGGTTGCATAGATTATTGTCAACCCCCTGTATTTCTGCAGGAATGGCCCTTTTTCATATCACGGGCGGCACTCTCCATGGAATTATTACAAGTGAACACCGGAAGTCCTGCACGTCACGTGATTTTGAATTAGTTAGTCAGTTCCAATGAGGATCCTAAGCAAGAAAGACGTTTCTTGTTTAGTTAGTTGAACTCACCTGCACGCGCACTGTAGTTACTAAGAAATGAAAACTTAGTTAAGAATAAAAGTCTTAAAGAAATAACACGGCGTTGTTGGTTGATGCATGTCTTGGCAAAAAGACTGACCAAGAAGAAGAAAATGAATCAAAGACGAACAACCAACAGGAACCTAGGAATAGAAGTCAACATGGAGAGAAAGAATAGAAACGACTAGACATCATATGAGCAGCCAGAGAAGAAAGTAAGTTATGCATAGCATCTCTCTGTCTACCGGTTTATCTCTCTCCCCTCTCTGTTAAAGAACTGTTTATATACCCGCAACATGAGTGAGGGGTATATAACACCAGCTTCTCTCTGCATTAATTGTATTTGTATTTATACACCTACAAAAGATTTGCATGTTATTTTTTATTTTTTGGTCAAGTCATGTACCAGATCCTGCTAGGTCACTGAAGTGATAAGCCTGTTTAATGCTTAACTGGGTGAGTACTAAAGCGCTGTGTTTAATTAGAGAAAGAGTTTAGTTAAGAATAAAAGTCTTAAAGAAATAACATGGTGTTGTTGGTTGATGCATGTCTTGGCAAAAAGACTGACCAAGAAGAAGAAAATGAATCCAAGACGAACAACCAACAGGAACCTAGAATAGAAGTCAACATGGGGAGAAAGAATAGAAACGACTAGAGATCACCAATGGCCAAAGAAGTAAGCAATGCAAGTTATGCATCTCTACCTGTCTATCTCTCTCCCCTATCTTTATTAAAGAACTCATGGTTTATATACACGCAACATGTGGGTATATAACACTACCACTCCGGGTCAAATTCGAGCTTGGGGTAATGGCAATATATGAGTGACCCCACACTCCTCAGACATCCATAACTTGAGCCTCTGTACCAAATAAAGCCTCTATACCAAACTGTGTAGTTTGCTATAATTATAAGCGTGGTGGAAGCGCGTGGTGTAATGGTTAAAGTCGTGGGAAATGGACTCGTCGTTTCGAGTTCAAATCCTGGACTTAGTAATTGCATTTCACTTGGCGTTAACACCCTTGGGAAAGGTATGAATGCTACTCACCCCCCCCCCGCTATGGGTAAATAGTAGGGCAGACTGGACTCTTTAACCTTGGAGAAGGAAAACTCTGAATTCAAACATGTTGAACACCACTTAAGAAATAGACCTTGTGTCACATCCTGCTAGTGCGGAGGGGTTGGTAAATATATATATATATTTATAAGTAGACAATGTTCAATATCATTGTTTGAGCATAAGTATCTAAATTTGGGCAGCGAACGCATAAAATCAACGCCGTTTGGTGACTGTCAGTTTCTCGCTTATACCATTGATCTTGTTTTCACTATTCTAACTTATATATATATATATATATATATATATATATATATATATATATATGTGTGTGTGTGTGTGTGTGTGTGTGTGTGTGTGAGTAATGTTTCAAGATAAACAGAGATGTTGGGTCGAAGGAGCGCTATTTACAACCGGCAGACGCCACAGGGAAGTTAAATGGAAACACTCCCTTTTCCAAAGTTAAGCTTCATTCAATGCATCTGCAAAGCGCTAGTTTACATACCCCCCCTCTCTCTCTCTCTCTCTCTCTCTCTCTCTCTCTCTCTCTCTCTTATATATATATATACACACACATACATATGTATATACAATAATTCTATAGTAATAATATATATATATATTATATATATATAATGTGTGTGTGTGTGTGTGGAGAAAAGTAGACAAACACGGTATGTTATGGAAACTGGATGTTTATTGACGATGCAATGTTTCTGTCATTTAGACCTTCTTCAGGACGAATATAATTCTTGCTTCAATGAAGGACATTTTTCCACTACCCATCATCGACAATAAACATCCAGTTTCCATAACATCCCGTGTTTGTCTACTTTTCTCCACATATTGTCGGATTAACCTCCTCATATTTCACCCCAATGGTCGCTTTAACTTTTCCGTGACAGTGGCGTCAGTAAATAATCCAAATAATAGGTGGACCCTTTATTTTCCCTCTAACAATAATATTATTAGTAATATATTTTTATTAGTAATATATATATATATGTGTGTGTGTGTGTGTGTGTGTGTGTGTGAGAGAGAGAGAGAGAGAGAGAGAGAGAGAGAGAGAGAGAGAGAGGGGTGTATCTATGATACTTTTATAACATTAGAAACATTTTCCTTCAGTTTTTTTTTTTTGTGTTTTTTTTTCGTCAGTGTTTTTACCAATAGATGTTTTTTCTTTCTCGAAACACAAATATCCGGGCATTTCACTTGATCTAGATGCTCTTAACAATACTTCCGATTTCTAACGAATCGACAACTCTGCCTTACAGTTCAAGTTCAACTTTCAGCTCTGTTTTCAAATCTATCTTTGTTTCCTCCACTAAACAGGATGAATTTAGAAGCCTAGATATTCGGTCATCTTCATGAGCACTTATACATTTAACTGTCAATGGGCTGGTCGTTTTTCTACGTCCTTTCCAAGTGTTCGGCTTTAGAGCTGAGTTTGAAATTCTGGAATGTCATTTTAACAAGGTCACCATCTCCAGGAAAAAAAACAAACCAAGTATTGTTTGATTATTTTTACTTTATTTTATTTTGTCAGCGACTTGATAGCGTTGCTTACTGTATATTTTTCTGGAGTAAAAATTACTTATCGTATTTGATGTCATATAAGATGCACGGGCATATAAGACGCACCCCCATTTCAGCAGGTCAGATTCAGGGGAAAAAACTTTTAGTGTATTTAAGCATATATTGTTGAAAACAGTCTAGCTGTGCATTACACAAGCAGAAACATAGCTGTATAAATGCAATTTTGCAGTACAGGCAAGCAATAAGCATACACAAGACATCTCAATAGCAGGAAACAATAATAATAATAATAATAATAATAATAATAATAATAATGTACAAATACCTGGACCTTGCCAGAGAACTGAAAAAGTTATAGAATATGAAAAACAAAGTGATACCAATTGTAGTTGGTGCACTTGGAACGGTCCCAATAAACTTGGAAAAGGGATTGGAAAATCTGGACATCAGAGGAAAGATTGAGACCATCCGGAATACTGCACTGCTGCAATCTGCCAGAATACTCAGAAGAGTCCTGTACATCTAAGGAGACTTGTTGTCACTCAGACTCCAGTGAAAGACCATCAGTTAACGCTGATGTGAAAACTCAAAAGGAGCGAATAATAATAAATAGACCCACGGGATATCTCAAACTTCACCAACGATGTATAAGATGCAGGGCAATTTTTTTAGACAAAGTTTTGGAAAAAAATGCGCACTATATGCCGTCAAATACGGTACTTGTGCATCGGGTGATGTAAAAATTAACCAGTTGATTTGATATTCTGAACTTTTATTCAATTTGAATAATTGTATTTATCATGAAACAGCTGTTATGGACTATTAGGTAAAAGCCATTGATTATAATTGATTATTAATTTTGTCATTATTTTTTAACAGTCTATAAAATAAAACAAAAGAATAATGTATGCACACATAAACACACATTTAGGAACCACAAGGTTTCGGGTTCGATGCCGGACCTCGCCAACTCGTACGCGTATGAGTAGCACAGGTATCTGCTTAGATATGGCAAACAGGTCTCAGGTTGCTTAAGTGGTCACCCATGAAAGTAATGAACAGTGCAATTGCTGCTTAGCTTCGGTGATCACGCGGAAACCAGTACTTTCGGCGAGACTTGACCATCAGCTAGCATTTACATATTATTTTAAGGGGCCGGGTTAGCTCAGTCGGTAGAGCGTTTGGCTAGAAACCACAAGGTTCCTAGTTCGATACCGGTCCTCGCCAACTCAGCGTATGAGTAGCACAGGGATCTGTGCGGTAAAGTAAGGAGCTGATGGTAGGTTTCGTGCTCCACCTCAGATGCTAAAACAATCTCCTTGGTCTAGCGCTATTGAAAAGGGGATAGACGTCCTCGCTGACTGGCTGATACCGACTTTAGGCCGCCCGACGACTTTACTTTACAGATATGACACACAGGTCTCAAGTCGCTTAAGTGGTCACCCATGTAAGTAATGAACAGAATCATTGCTGCTTAACTTCAGTGACTTCACGGGAACCGGTACTTAAAATGTGACTTGGCCGCCGTCCAACTTTTGAGGATTACTTAAGCCAGAGTGATGAGTTTAAGTGTGCTACCACACCCTGTGACAAAAACCATTGTTGCAAATGTATATGTGAGCATTTATAGATGGACGGGTTCGAATAAAGAAAGACAAAAAGACACTAACAAGGATATATGTGATGTTTTGTTTGTCGCATTACTATGGTTGCAAACAGAGTCATGGTTACTTCTTTCTCTATCCAACCCACTCCTTGGTCGCATACAATAAAATAGCCATAGTTTTTTTTTTTTTGAGGGAGGGTATGGGGGTATGTTGTAATATTGTTGACCAAGGCCAAACCTTTCGACCACTCCTCAGCAAACTAGGTATTTACTCAATCCCGTTCGCCATGTGACACAAGATTGCAAGTATGGAACATCCTGCGAGGATCGAACTCGTTATTCTGTAGTATTAGTCTTAATGAGTCTGATATATCTGACTCATTAGCTTTAATATTACTATTTGCTCTACTTAGGTATCGAGCACTCTTTACATTTTAGCTTAAGACAATCCTAGTGGCATGTATATTTTTTTCTTTTGGTCAAGCGTTATAGTGTTAATTGATTAGTTTTGGTTGGTGACTCTCTTGGTCTTTTCTTTTTTTTCATTTTTTCCCAGGCAAAGTTTTGTAGTATATTTTTACTCACAAATTATTTGCCTTTTTTTTTCTTGCCGCAAGGGCTTACTAAAAGGATTAGTATTATAGTATATATATATATATATATATATATATATATATATATATATAATATATATATTTGTAATTTATGTAGATTTATTAAATAATGAAACTAAAGCAAACCAACATAAGAACTTTGAACAATTGGGGTCACAACAAGAGACATCAATAAGAACAATATGGTGACAATGACAGAGTGATAGGCTATGGGCAATCATCTGAGTAAGGGCTAAGCAACAAATAGACTAAGATGAATGATAAAAATAAACAAAAATTGGATTTATATTTTCAGTTAGATGTGTAGAATACTCTGTGAGCTTGCCAACCATTACAACTCGATGGGACATCATTTTTACCCAACCCGTTCGTCAATGGTAGGATGTGACACGGAGTCGCAAGTATGGGTCAACTATTCAACAAAGTATTTTTTTAAAGTCATCTATGCAACAAAACCTTATATATGCTACAGTGTCTGTGGGGCCAAGAATATACCGGTTGCACCCCCAGCAGAGGGCAAAGACTCACCTTGACCCCACCCTAAATTCTGTTCTGGCTATGACAATACACAATGCGTGCAAACACGCACGCACACACACACACACACACACACACACGCACAAAATGACAAAAAAATTATTTAATGACATCCCGGGTCCACACTGACGGGTGGTAGTACCTGTTAGGATACCATCTATAGGTTA
This sequence comes from Doryteuthis pealeii, assembly GCA_023376005.1. Taxonomy (NCBI): domain Eukaryota; kingdom Metazoa; phylum Mollusca; class Cephalopoda; order Myopsida; family Loliginidae; genus Doryteuthis; species Doryteuthis pealeii. The sequence goes on along the minus strand of CM042147.1, from coordinate 72,928,781 downwards.
AATAGATCTGTTAGATACGACCGTGTGCAAAAATAATTTTTTTTAAAACTCACAAGAAACAACTACACAAAGAATTTAAAGCACTTGTTTGAATTTTTGAGATGAGGCTTGATAAGTTGTATCATTTAGATTTTCCGGACTGTTCGACAAGAAGCTTACCAAGTTCGACAAGATAAACCTGAAGAAAGTCGGAGGGCACATCGTCTGAAACATTGAGTATATAACAATAAAGATGAGGAAAACAGTCCGAAAAATCTAAATAACCCATAGAATGTAAATATGAACGCACGATGAACGGGATTCCTTAACCTTTAGGCATAAAATAACCCTAGAAGAGTTGATAGGGCATTAAAATTAATCAACCAATCATTCCTTTAATGATACTCTATAGGCAAATAATGGTGATAAAATATTGTTGCCCGCTTTGGTCATTATCTATCTATACATACATAAAGGGTAGTTGTGTGCATGTATGTCCGTCTATACATATATAAAGGGCAGTTGTGTGTATATGTATGTCCGGAGGAAACTTCGAAAATAAAACAATTAACGACAAAGTAAATATATACTCATTAAATATCACCAGGGCTTGGTTTTTGAGCAAAAATAATAGAGATTTGATTTATATTCGTGAAGATAATTAAAAAAATAAAAATCAAATGATAACAGCATGGATTTTTTTCATTTAATATTTTAGCTAGTAGACATTAACATTTCTTTTCAGAGTACCAGCTACTCTGAAAAGAAATGTTAATGTCTACTAGCTAAAATATTAAATGAAAAAAATCCATGCTGTTATCAATGCAAAGTCTATTTTTTTAAATTTTTTTTTTTTACATAGTGATTCTAATGGAGCATCCCACGAGGATTCAACTCATGATTCAGTAATAATGTATCTGCGGGACTAATTTTTAAAAAATCCCCCTCTACTCTGGCGACGCCGGGTAGCCGCTACTAGTACATATTTAAAGGGCAGTTGTGTATGTATGTATGTATGTATGTCTGGGGAAAACTACAAAAATAAAACAATTAAAGACAAAGCAAATTTATATACACATTCACTATTACCAGAGCTTGGTTTTTGTGAAAAAATAATGAAGATGTTATTTATATCTGGGAATATATTCAAAAATTAGGATTTGAATAATAAGAGAAGGGAAAGTTATTGGTGGTGTTTGTGATTAAAACATAAACAAATCAATTATTATATATGACCAAAACAATCAATGGATCTGCAAGACTAACTTTTTTTGTTAGTATCACCTCTCTACCCAGGCAACGTCGAGTAGCCGCTTCTAGTCAATTAATAAAATGAAAAAGTACAACAAAACTTTCCTCGAAATATTTGTGGCATGAGTGATGAAAAGAGTCCTAGCTACAGGTGAACGTGTCAAAATCTTTAGTCTTTATAGTCGTTCAAAGACGACGTGAAATATATATAATTTAGTATTATCTGCGTTATTCGGACTATTGTCCCATTTTCATCGTTATTTGTACAACGTTTCGGCCGATATACCCTCCGGCCTTCTTCAGGTATTTCTTGTCGGACTCGGGAATCTTCTCGGACTCGGGAACCTTCTTTTCGAACTCGGGAACTTTCTTGTCGTATTCGGGAGCCATCACTAAATAAAGGGTTAGGTTCAAAGTTCCGTGATGGCTCCCGATTACGACAAGAAAGTTCCCGAGTTCGAAAAGAAGGTTCCCGTGTCCGAGAAGGTTCCCGAGACCGACAAGAAATACCTGAAGAAGGCCGGAGGGCATATCGGCCGAAACGTTGTACAAATAACAATGAAGATGGGGACAATAGTCCGAATAACGCAGATAATACTAATCTTCAAGCCTCATCTCAAACATTCAGAAAAATAATATAATTTATTGTTTTCAAATCATTGGATGGGTAAGTGTCAAAATCTGGTTTTGTGATAAATCAACCAGCCCAGACGGGAAGACCGTATCTAAAAGAAAGAAAAACGAATTTGTTTACTAGTCATCATCATCATCATCATCATCATCATAATCATCATCATCATCATGTCGCGCTATTAGCACGGATATCCATGACAATCTCTCGCCAACCTTCCCTATCATTCATTGTCCCAGGGAGGTCCACTACGCAGCATCCAACATCTTCGTATAGTTGGTCAATGTTGATCAATGTAGGTCGTTGGTGGGCGGCCCATACTAGCATGTTCGTGTGTTGGCTTCCACAGGAGAACGTCGCTTAAGTGCTCGTCTTTGCTTCTCCAGCAGTGCCCAGCATGCCTTGTCCGTCTCACTTGAATGGTTTGTGAGATGGGAGGCAGGTGGCCATACAGCTGTTTCCTCGTGGGGTGCTGTTTCCATGATTTGTTCAAGACTGTACGCAGGATTCTTGTGCAGCTCCCATCCAGCTTATTCTCGAGGCGCCTCGTTAGGGTCCTGGTGGTGCAGCCATGCAGCAGCACTGATATAACCACAGCCTGGAAGAATTGTCGCTTTAACTTGTCAGTGAGATCGGATTTCCATTAGTAGGCTTCGCGAAACTGGTCTAGGAGAAAGAAAAACTCTGAATTCAAACCAAAGGGGCTCTCTTCTCGGTAATCAAAACTGCTTTGAGGGCTCTTCCTTCTCTTCCTACTCCTCCACTCACGAAAAAGACATGCTGGGCACTACTGGAGAAGCAAAGACGAACTCATAAGTGACATTCTCTTGTGGAAACCTGCACATGCGCCCGCCAGTGTGCGCCGCCCAGCTCTGTGTGGATTCTGGATGCTGCACAGAGGAACTCACGGGGGCGATGACAGATAGGGATGGCTGGCGAGAGATTGTTATGGATATCCATGCGGCCAGCATGACATGATGATGATGATGATGATGATGATGATGTATTGTTTATAAATGTTACTCCTGGTTTAAAAATAGTAAAAAAAAGAGTAAAATAATAATGAGTAAAAAAGTAAGTAAAGTCGTCGGGGTGGCCTAAAGTCGGTATCAGCCGAACAGCGAGGGAGTCTATCGCCTTTTCACTAGCGCTAAACCAAGGAGATTGTTTTGGCGTCTGAGGCGGTGCGCCACACCTAGCATCAGCTCCTCACTTTATTGCACAGATCCCTGTGCTACGCATACGCTGAGTTGGCGAGGGCCGGTATTGAACCGGTAACCTTTTGGTTCCGAGTCGGACGCTCTACCAGTTGGGCTAAACCGGCCCTGATAAATAATAATAAGCGATCTCTAGTTCTTCTCCGTATTGGCTGGGTATAGCGGCCACCCCACGCATAAGATCTGACCTTGTCACAGTTTTCCGTTGTGGGGAGACGTCAAATCGCGGCCATCAGTTCTTTGTTGTTGCGACTTCAAAGAAAAGACACACAACGAAATTCTCACGGGTGTCAGCTCTTTTTTCTCGATCCACTTTTGGCTCTCGTTTTTTTATTGGAGTCGGGAGGGGAATTCGGTTATCGTGTCAGTTCTACACTGGCTGGAGATCCGTGGGAAGATAGCTCTGGGAAGTTCCCTAAGCCTGGAGAACACCGTGACAATGTCAGGTTTCACGTCAGTGCATTCGAATAGACACCGCACCGGTTAATGGAATTCATTTGTGAGAGCAACAAGCGAACACGATGATGATGGTGCTCGAGTATGTCTATAAAAATGACACTGGCTGAATTGACATCGAATCGATTAAGATAGCTGACCCCTAGTGTAGTAGTACCTGTTAGGGTCCCATCTATAGGTTAAATAGATTTTTTTAAATTGAGTATTAAAAATATGTTTAAAAAATTGAGTTTGAAAAAAATTGAATACCCAACAAGGATGAATAAAACAATGTATTCGGTATAAAATAACACAATAAGGGTTGACATGCCGGAAAATCCAGTGAACCAACCAACCAACCAACCAACCTAGTTGACAGTGCTTAGAATACACTGACTGCACTACTTGTTGAGAGAAGGTTAAACTCCCCTCAGCGAAAAAGAGGGGGGGGGGCTTAGGTATGACACAAAGCAACATTTAGTGGTGAGACTCCAGTTTTGGGGCGTGGGGAGTGTGGAATACCCCTTCATTCTGGTTAGTGAATATGCCGCTTTTTGTACTATTATTACTATTTACTCCTTTTGAGTTTTCACATCAGTGTTAGCTGATGGTCATTCTCTGAAGTCTGAGTGACAGCAAGTCTCCTCAAGTCTCCAGGACTCTTCTGAGTATTCTGGCAGATTGCAGCAGTGCAGTGTGCTGGATGGTTTCAATCCTTCCTCTGATTTCCAGACTTTCCAAACCCTTTTCCAATCCTTTTGGGACCGTTCCAAGTGCACCAACTACAATTGGTATCACTTTGACTTTCATATTCCATAACTTTTTCAGTTCTCTGGCAAGGTCCAGGAATTTGTCCATTTTTTCATTTTCCTTTAGCTTCACCCTGTGATCTGCTGGAACTGCAAAATCCACCAGTTGACAAGTTCTTTCTTTTTTGTTAATCAACACTAATTATTATTATCACTTCTTTTGAGTTTTTCACATTAGCGTTAGCTGATGGTATTTCACTAGAGTCTGAGTGACAACAAGTCTCCTCAGGTTTCCAGGACTCTTCTGAATATTCTAGCCGATTGCAGCAGTGCAGTAATCTGGGTGGTCTCAATTCTTCCTCTGATTTCCAGTTCCTCCAGTCTTTTTTCCAAGTTTATTGGGACCGTTCCAAGTGCACCAACTACAATTGGTACCACTTTCACTCTCATATTCCGTGAAAGTGAAAGTGATTATTATTATTTACTCCTTTTGAGTTTTCACGTCAGCATTAGCTGATGGTCTTTCACTGGAGTCTGAGTGACAGCATGTCTCCTCAGCTCTACAGGACTCTTCTTAGTATTCTGGCAGATTGCAGCAGTGCAGTGTTCTGAATGGTTTCAATCCTTCCTTTGATTTCCAAAATTTCCAAACCCTTTTCCAATCCTTTTGGGACTGTCCCAAGTGCACCAACTACAATTATTATTATTTGTTCCTTTTGAGTTTTCATATCAGCATTAGCTGATGGTCTTTCACTGGAGTCTGAGTGACAGCCAGTCTCCTCAGGTCTCCAGGACTCTTCTGAGTATTCTGGCAGATTGCAGCAGTGCAGTGTTCTGAATGGTTTCAACCCTTCCTCTGATTTCCAAACATTCCAGACCCTTTTCCAATCCTTTTGGGACTCTTCCAAGAGCACCAACTACAATTGGTATCACATTCACTTTCATATTCCATATTATTATTATTATCAAAACAAAAATAATGACGGATAAAACAATATGTCGAGATGACAATACTTTTGGACCACCCTTTACATCATCAAAGACACACATGGTGCATCCAATAGGCGTAGTCTTCTTATTTAGAGAAAGGAAAATTAATAGTGTTTGATAGGAATAGTTATTTGAAGATATAAAATTGTTAGCAAATTATCAATTAGAAAGTTACTTGAAACCATACAACTGTAAATTATTTGTATTAAGAAAACATACTTGAAGCTATACTTTTTTGGTAATTACTATTAAATACTAATAGTTATTTGAAACCATATATGTATTCACCAACCCCTCCGCTCAAGCAGGATGAGACACAAGGTCAATTTTAGCGGAGTTTACTAGGTCTGAATTCAGAGTTTTTCTTCTCTTAGACCAGTTGCCTAACTAAGGTTAAAAAGACCAGTCCGCCCTACTATTTACCCATGGGTGTGGGGAGAGGAAAATAGTTGGATTCATACCTTTCCCACGGGTATCAGATCTATAGGAAATGCAACCGGCCTCGTTCAGGATTTGAACTCATGTCGCCGTTTCCATTTCCTACGACGACAACCATTACACCACGAGCACCTCCCAAATTTGAAGTCATGTCGCACCTGAAACCATATAATTCATTACATATAATTCATTACAGAAAAAAAACACTGACTTCGGTATTAAATAACCCAACAAGGGTTGACATTCCGTAAAACCAACCAACCAAATAAAATTCTATACATATATTTATATATATATATATATATATATATATATATATATATATATATATATATATAAGGGTTTTACTTACCTTTGGAATGTTACATATTTATATTTTTGATTACTGTTATTGGGTACAAGGTATCAGCAACAAGGAACGACCCATCGTCATGTAATGGTCAGCAAGCTCGTCATGTAAATCCATTACTACTGAAAAGCGAGTTTGATCATACTCGCGACCTTGTGTCACATCCTACCCGTCGCGAACAGGTTGGGTAAATATGGAAGCGCGTGGTGTAATGGTTAAAGTTATAGCAAACGAACTCGTCGCCCCGAGTTCAAATCCTGGACTTGGTAATTGCATTTCAATTGGGAAAGGTATGTTCTACTCTCCCTCCAGCTATGGATAAATAATAGGGCAGACTGGGCTCTTTTGGTTAGGCAACCGGTCTAGGAGAAGGAAAACTCTGAATTGAAACATGTTGAACTGCGCTTTAGAAATTGACCTTGTGTCACATCCTGCTCGTGCGGAGGGGTTGGTAAATATATACATACTGTTACTGATTTCAATTTACCATGCAATTTTGTGCAGTGGTTATTTAAATAACAAGAAAAAAAGGGTTGAAATTCCGTAAAATCCAACCAACCTTTTCTTTTCTAATCTTAGACAAAATGACGCTCTTACGAAAACATCATTTCTAATAATGGAAGCTTTTTAATGCTTGGATTAATTATTTGTTACTATTAACAGCATGGGTAACTTAATGTTATAAAATCTAATTTAAAACCAACATTAATAATTCAAAGATATTCAGAATGTAATATGATACACGTTATTGACTGTCTTCTCTCCTTCTTTCAGGCTTACTCTTTCTACTACTACCTTATTATTTCCTTCTGTTTTTGTGTCTCTCTCCCACGACCGTCAAAGGTGAATACCCTGACATTGTTTGTGCATTTGAATACCAGCATTATTTCTTTCTGTTTCATGTGGCGGACAGACATCTCTCTTATTTAATTTTTTTTTAAAGAAAACTAAACAGTCGATTGGTTAGTTGTATTACGGCATATCACCTCCTTTCGGGTCATTTAATGCCGAATCAAGTCATTTTGATGAACAAAGGACTCAAGTTGCTTATAGTGCCTGCTATTGCTTAAGTCATCACCTTAAATCAGTGGTTCTCAAACAATGCGCCCGGGCGCATCCCAGAGCTTTTTTCAGGTGCGCTCCGTAGTATTCCTGAAAAATCTATCCAGATATGAAAAGCAAATATATACTAAGTTACTATATTATACCATTTCTTTACGACCACTCTGTTTGTTTCGTTGCGACATTAGTATGATAGTTATAAGTTACTTTTCTTAATAAAATATTAGTCCTATTTTGTATACAGTGCGTTATTGAGTATCTGTAGTACTGTAAGTGCGCCCAGACTGTATAAAGTTTGAGAACCACTGCCTTAAATAGTCGAGCCTGAACGGGTCATGTGGGATTTTTAAAAGCGATAATGATACACTTCACAGGCCACCAATCCTTCTAAAGGATTTCTAATAGCTAAAGGAATAGTTAATTGAAGACTGTTAGCAAATTATCAATTATGAAGTTACTTGAAACCATTTAATCGTGTAATTATTTGTATTAAAATATGATTGTTTACTAAGGATTATTAAATAGGAATAATTACTTGAAACCATATGGAGGAATTGTTAACATGCTGAATTGCGACATCTTAGTAAGGGGGTCTTGAACTCCAATCACGTTATTAAATTCACTTTCGGACTAATACCCTTGGGAAAGGTATGAGCCCCCTCATCTCCAGCTATTATCTAGAAAACTAACCAGTCTGGCTTGCTCGGATCATGTCTGACTTTTTCGCTTGTCACCAGTCCTAGTAAAGGATTACTAGATGGACATTGACCTATAGAGAGATCCATCCGCCCTTTAACAAGGTTTGGTTTAATACTGCTGATAGTGTGTCATTTTTTATCATTATCATTAGCACGGATTCCCATGATGCTCTCTCACCAACCGTCCTTAACGGTCATCGCCCCTGACAGGTATTCTACACGGCATCCAGTATCCGCACAGACGTGAGAATGTGAATATAAACGTACAATGTACGAAATTCCGTAACCTCTAAGGCATTAAAATAACTCCAGACGGATTGAAATGCCATTAAAATTAATCAATACTCTGAACACCTCCTACTTTGGACGAGGTATCTCGCGAGAAATTTGCCCTCGGTCTTTTCTTTATACTTCGAGGGAATCAGATAATTATTCAAAGACAGTTCGTTGACGGCGGTAAAGGTAGGGAAAGCAACGACTGTCCCTGAGCGGCTGACGAAATATCTCGCTTGAATGATGTCACGCTAAAAAAATGTTCCATTTTCAAGTAAATGGGAACTGAAAAGATAAAATGTGGCACAAAACCTTAAAAAGAGAACGTGTTGTGAGTCACAGTATTTGGAAATCAGCGGACCGGAACATTAGAAATATCTAACTATGGGAATCTTTAGGGAAGATTGGTGGATATGACACATCTGACAAATATTTTTTTGTAATTAGTTTTTTATGATAATTTAAGCGCTGCCATGTAGGTCATCCCAGGAAAGGTGGGGGGGATTCTTTATTTGCTGATACCATGTAACCAAATACAACCTGTTGCATTTTAGTTAGCAAGTAACCCTCCTTGTCCGAAGGCTCTAGTTCTGGAGCTATGGGGAGTGTGTAGTCACGCTTTGACATTGCCATTACTCCCATGTCCACTCTGACCCGGAATGGTAGTATGTATTTACCAACCTCTTCGCACGAGCAGGATGTGACACAAGGTCAATTTTTAAGCGGAGTTTAGCAGGTTTCGGAGTTTTCCTTCTAGTAGACTAGTCGCCATACAAAAGTTAAAGTGTCATGTCTGCCATCCTATTTACCCATAGCTGGAGGGAAGAAAATCCTCGCATTAAGGAATAGCCCTTAAAAATGTAACAAGTTTTCTGTTACGTTTTTAAGGGCCATTCCTTGGCCTTATAGCAGAAGCGCTTATCTGGTGGAATCCTTGATAAAGAGTCGGTCGACAATGTGAATCCTTTGGTTACTAAAGTGGTCTCAGTTCCTGGTATAAAGTATAAGTCCTTCGAGAGTATTGGTAATAACCTGGCAATCCTATGTGTGTCCGTCCTCAAAGAGTGCAGTTTTAATTATGACCAGTGTGTGTGTGTGGGGGGGGTAATTATTCTATCAGGCCAGTAGTATTGCTAGTGATTGGTTACAAGAGTCAATCACGTGACCTTGGCTAGTCTATAAATAGAGGTGGGTATTTAGAGCACATCTTATATTCAAATAATCCCAACAAATAGTTGGATGCATAACTGAGTGAAATGCAACCAGCCGCGTCCAAGATTTGAACTCATTTCGCCGAGTCCATTTCGAACGACGTTAACCATTACACAATGGTTAGTGAAGTTCAAATCCTGGAGAACTATAACGTTCACCTTTCGGACCTTTAGAAAGGTATGAACCCATTCATCTCCCGAGCTGTTAGGGAGAGTTATCCCCCCCTAACGATTCGAACCGGACTCTCTAAAGAGGAGAGTGAAAAGGGACTGTACAGCAGAGCAGAACCGGGGATACTATGTGACACACGTGTATCTTACATCAAGCAGAACTCTAATCCAAAACCATCCACTGTATTTCCCTGTCAGTGAGAATAAATAAAACAAGTATTGTTATTGTTAACAATTTACCTGTTTTTATTATCATTTCTGTTATTTCTACATCTCGGATACAACACTAGCTAAGGGTTAAATAGTATCACCGCTGTTCTTTTACAAGGATGCCTTTGGCATTAAGTAACCCTTGAAGGTTTATATGCCATTAAACAAAGTAAAGAAAATCTAGTAACCTTTTATCACAATTCATTAGCTGGAGAGAGTCGAGATAGATTCATGCCTTTCACGAAAGGTATTCGCGTCATACAACTAGAATGAATAATTACATCAACAAGGAAACAAAGGGGATTGAGAAATCCGATCTGGTCAATTCTCAGTCGAGATTGGGTCAAAGTTACAGCGTTATCTACTTTACATATTTGTAAAGTATATAGTACTCGTGTCTTATCGATATCTTTCTACAAGTTAATTTCCGGGTGTTGATATCAAAGTGAAATAAGGTACGTCAAATATGTGCCGGTTTAGCTCAGTCGGTAGAGTGTTCGGCTAGGAATCACAAGGTTCTTGGTTCGATACCGGCCCCGCTAACTCAGCATATAAGTAGCACAGGGATATGTGCGGCAAAGTGATGAATTGATTGTAGGTGTGGTTCTCCGCCTCAGATGGTAAAATAATCTCCTTGGTCTAGCGCTAGTGAAAAGGGGATAGACTCCCTCACTGTCTGGCTGATACCGACATTAGGCCACCCCGACGACTACGACTTACGTCATATATATATATATATATATATATATATATATATATATATATAGTTAAGAGTAAGGAAATGAATCCGACAGTATAAGTATAGATAAAAGGAATATTTTCAATTTAACAGCATTGTGTGTTTTCATATCCTTTTATCTCTCTCTCTCTCTCTCTCTCTCTATATATATATATATATATATATATATATATATATATATATATCCAGGCCTCCTACTAAAACGGATTAACAATTTAATTTATTCTACCAGTCCAGAAGCCGAAGCTACTCGACACAGGGCACGAATGCCGAGTATAGTCAGTCTTTTTTATTTCTTAAAGTGGACCATATGACATTTAGGCACCCCTTTTGCTTTGCTGATTCATAGGTACATTTTTTCATTTACACCGTCAATATCCGGTTGTTTGTTAGGGTTAGGGTTAGGGGTTAGTTTTATAATTAAAAAAAAACTCTAAAAATCGTCTGTTAACAAACAATCGGATGTTGACGATGTAAATAAAAAAATGTACTTATGAATCAGCAAAGCAAAAGGGGTACCTAAAGGTCATATGGTCCTTAAAGTCAGCTTTCGATCCTCTCCACGTTTATCGACCTCCGCCTTCTGACTCCCGGGAATTTTATCGACCGCTTCGATAGTCGCATTGACCTCTCAAAGGTCGATATCGACATTTTTGACGATGTTGTATTTAACGACACCAAGTTTGTTTAATTCGATTCTTATTCTTTTCTAACACATTCCTTTGATCTTGTACTCAGATAGTGAAATCGGACACTTGTTACTCACACTCATTCACACCATTCATCTATTAGTTTGTTTGTTCTTATTGTTTTCATTTCTTTTTTCTTCCTTTTTTATTTTTTACGGTCTGATTGGTCGTTTCCTTCAAAAAGTCTTGCCAAATATTTGTGCATCAAAATTTCTATCAATGAATTGAAGTGAAGATAGAAAAAAAAAATAGAATGACACTAGCTGAATAAAAAGGACACGTCCCCCACCGCGTCTTGCTCAACGGAATGTAGCACAGTGAGCCGGTTAGGTATTTACTCAACCCGTTTGCCATGGGTAGGGGGTAACACAAAGTCACAAGTATGGTGCATCCAGCGAGGATCAAACTCGCTATTCAGTAGTAATCTGAGAGATTAGTTTGCTAACCATTGCAACACGATAGGACGCCCTTCGCAAAGTGAGTCGGGTACTTTGTTCCATTAATATGCAATTTGACCAACCCGTCTACAGGAGCAGGATGAAATACCAGGTCACTTAACTTAAGCGGAGTTTAACAGATTTGAATTCAAATTTTATACATTTATAAGCGTGAGAATTTTTTGATGTGGGTTTCACTCTATTACGCATTCACTGAAGCAGTGTCGACGTGGCGATCATAGATTTTACTTGTAGAAACCGGGTCGTTGTGGAAAAGGAAGGAGGAGGAGAAGGAGGAGGACAAGGAGGAGGAAAAGGGGGAGGAACAAGAAGAAGCCAATCTTGATCTTAGCTTAAAATTAGAGCTTTTATTTTCTGCAATCTATTTGATTTCACCCCACCCCCCTAAAAATGTAACACATTTCAGTCTGAATTAGTTTGTAGCGGTACCAATCCACAGTGCGTCCTTAAAAAAAATAGTGAAATAGATCACTAATTAGGACTGATCCTATTCTAGTAGTGACCACCCCAAGCGAAGTTAAAAAGGTTTGAATTCAGAGTTTTCCTTCTCCTAGACTGGTAGCCTAACCAAGGTTAAAGAGTCCAGTCTGCTACTATTTACCCATAGCCGGAAGAAGAGTAGCTGGATTCATACCTTTCCCAGGCGCATTAGCGCTATGTGAAATGTAGCTTCGTCCAGGATTTGAACTCGGATCGACGATTCCATTTCCTACGACTCTAACCATTACACCACGCGCCTCCAGTCTTCCCTTGCTAGATTAAAAAAATTTCTCGGTTTCCCCAGAAACATATATTGTGCCCCTAATCTCCAGACTTGCCACTCACAACCTCTAGGCAGATGCAGGATTAACAAGGTAACCTGCACCGCCTTTGAATTTCTATGGTGATAATTGTTGCACAAAGCGCCGTTTTGATGTTAGCAAAGGTGCGGAAATACGCCCAGAAATTTGCATTTATTCATATGAATAAAAATACTGTTTATTTATTTATTTATCTATTGTCGATACTGATAACCGGGTCACAGAAAAATGATTTTTTTTTTTTTGTTGTTTTTTGTTTTTTTTTAAGAAAATGTTATTTAGTTTAATTCTATCATGTATAAAATATTTTAAAATGTGTTCTATTGCTCGCTGAGTGGGCCAACAACTTCAAGTAGCGGATAGTACTAGTTTGTTTGTTTTTCTTTCCTTGTTGTGTGGGGTTTGTCTCTTGTTGTGTTGACGCAAACCAAGAATACTTCCCACTTTAGAATTTTATTCATGTAACAATGACGTCAACACCAGTTTTCCGCCCTGTCGGTGGGGCGTTAGAATGCACCGACTGCACCTCTGCAGAGGGTAAGACTCCCCCCAATGGGGCCACCTGTTGGCCGTGGGTGCTTAAGGATAGAGCCCGGGTGGATGAGCAGTTCATGACATGCAATACTCCACTTTGGCCCTATCTTGGGCTAGACGGGCGGTCGGGGAGGCTCCCTCCGATCAATCGGCTGGTCACGTCAAGCCCTAGCACCTATATGATTTTCCCAACCCTATTGCCCTTATGGCAAGCCCCAACCCCTTTTTATTATATGGGTGCTAGAAGGCGGTGGCTGCGGGTCTACATGTCCTGGGAATGACGTTAAACTCTTTCTGATGGTGAGGTTCCAGTTTTGGAGGTTTGGGGAATGTGGAGCACCCCTTCATCACCATTGCTCCCTGGTCCACTCTGACCCGGAGTGGTAGTACCTGTTAGGGTCCCATCTATGGGTTAAATAGAAAACATGAGTTAATAAACAAAATTGTATTATCCATTAAGAATTGATTTATTTCAAAACTTTATCGGCATTAAATGACCCACTGAGGTTGATATGCCGTAAAACAAAACAAACCAAACCAAACCAGTTTTACATCCATCGTTTAAACTTTGTTAGTCTGACTTTTATTTCCTGTCTGTCGGTTAATGTCTAACTGCACAGCAACACCTTGCTCCTCGATTTAGAAGAGAAAGGCTGGGTTTATCGCCCGGTGCGTGAGGTGCCTCAAAAGTGGAATCTCGACAAAACAGACGCAATTTTTACACTGGCCCATCGCATGATCTTCGGTCTGTTCGTGGATCCTCACATTAATCGTTTCTATAACAGTTCGTAGGGCCGGTTTAGCTCAGTCGGCAGAGCATTCGGTTAGGAATCACAAGGTTCCTGGTTCGATACTGGCCCTCGCCAACTCAGCGTATGAGTAGAACAGGTATCTGTGCGGTAAAGTGAGGAGCTGATGGTAGGTTTGGTGCTCCACCTCAGTCGTTAAAATAACCTCCTGGGTCTAGCGCTATTGAAAAGGGGATAGACTTCCTAGCTGTCTGGCTGATACCGACATTAGGCCGCCCCGACGACTTTACTTACTTTTATAACATTTCGAGCTCGTAAATTATAGGTCAGCCATTGCAGACAGCATTCGTGCGATTAGTGCTAATTAGACGAGACAGATCATGATAATGTCTCTGGTGGCATCTCTTGTGGGTGTTGTGCGAGACTGTTTCTCTGGGAGAATAAGTCCAATTCTCTATTTCTCATCGCTTTTCTGTTGCTGCCCGTCATAAAGACGCCATTGATTTTTTTTTTTTTTTTTTTTGTCCAATGCGTTGGTATTTATTGTATTTCGTTATGTTGATATTAACGACAGGTGTTTATGGGTCCTGCTTTCAACAAAGCTGTCTTTTCTAAAGTGTGAAGCCAACTGTGACTGTCGTAATGAAATACTGAAATGTCAAAACATATTCAGCGATAATTTATGTCATTCATGAGTGAACAATTTCTTTGTCAATAAATTTTTTTTTTTTAAATTCTACTCCCCTCCCTAAAAACTTCTTTAAAAAGAGAGAATATTTTAATTACCAAACCTGGTGGTTGGTTGGTTGGTTTATAGGTTTTAACGGCATATCAATCTGTCTGGGGTTATTTTATGCTTAGAGGTAAGGAAATTGTTGCAGCTCGAGAGAAATAATAGGAAAAATACAACGAGTATTAAGGATAGAGGAAAATATTTTCTAAGCAAAGATACAAGGTACTTAGAATAATTAGCAATTGCTAGGTTGAATAAATAAATCCTGTGAGATGTCATTTTTTTTTCTCATTCTTGGTTTTGTTAGACATTACTTATGGGAAAAACACTTCCCATAGCGATAACTTTGGGAAAGGTATGCATCCAACTATTTATCGCTCAACTATAGGTAAATAGCATGTCAGACTGGGCTCTTTAACCATGGCTTGGTAACCAATCTAGGAGAATAAAACTCTGCATTCACACCTGTTAATCTATGCTATGGGTAGATAGAACGACAGACTGGGCTCTTTAACCATGGCTTGGTAACCAATCTAGGAGAATAAAAAACTCTGCATTCACACCTGTTAATCTATGCTATGGGTAGATAGAACGACAGACTGGGCTCTTTAACCATGGCTTGGTAACCAATCTAGGAGAATATAAACTCTGCATTCAAACCTGTTAATCTATGCTATGGGTAGATAGAACGACAGACTGGGCTCTTTAACCATGGCTTGGTAACCAATCTAGGAGAATACAGACTCTGCATTCAAACCTGTTAATCTATGCTATGGGTAGATAGAACGACAGACTGGGCTCTTTAACCATGGCTTGGTAACCAATCTAGGAGAATACAAACTCTGCATTCAAACCTGTTAATCTATGCTATGG
>CM042147.1:72908542-72911042 GCA_023376005.1 Doryteuthis pealeii | reverse complement strand
CAATATTTATCTTTGAAAGGAAGGAAAAACTCAACACCGTTATTCCATAATGAATTTATTTCGACCAAAATTGGGGCCTTTATAAATCTAAGTTGATTTAACAAAGCTCCCCAAATCAAGACTCATCAGATGGATAATCATCAATAATTTGCATAACAGAAGTTGTATATATATATATATATATATATATATATATATATATATTTGGGAGAATAAGTGCTTAATTGGAGTCGTACCTAATTTTGAAAATTAATTAATTAATAATGAATTAGGCGGGAATACCTATTAAATGTATGGCTATATATATATATATATGATTTGTTTAACTTCATGTGTATTACTAAATTCGTAAAAATCATCTTTACGCTGGTTGGTTATTATGTTTAATGGCACATCAACCCTAGTGAGCTATCCACTGCCAAATCCTGTCTTTCGATATATATGATTTCTAAACCAATAGTCTGTTGTTAAATTTTTTTTTTTTCATTCGGTTTTATAAACTGGTAGAAATAATTTTCATTAATTTCATGTGTTTTAGTAAATTGGTAGAACTAATTTTCATTAATTTAATATGTATTAATAAAATTCGATGCCCTTGTATCTACCCAACCCCTTCGCCACGGATAGGATGTGACACAATGTCGCATCCAGCGAGACAGGAACTCGGTTTTCAGTAGTAATACGAGACGAGCTTGCTAACCATTATATTAAGTTGTGACACGTTCATATTCTCTTTCTTTTCTTTTTTTTTTTTTTTTTTTGCTGTCCATAAAAGCTAGTGGATAATAATAGACGTCATGTTAAATCTTTACGAGATTCAATTTATTTAAACCAATGGTTGTCAACTATTTCGTGCCGACAGTCTACCTTAAAGTTTAAAATCACAGTGAGTGGGCGGTACCGCCCGGTTGACGACCACTGATTTAAGCAGTCAATTCCCAATGCTATCCTTAACGGCTTTGAAATAAATGAAATTCCTGTAATATTTACTTGACTCACTCGAATGGAATTCCTGTCTGTTTACGACTGAAAGTAACTCTATCCAAATTGACTTTGCATTATGTTAACATTAAAAAAGAAAGGTCATTAGTATATTTTTCTGTACGTCAAAAACAGTGGTCCCCCAATTTTTTTCCAGACTTGGGTTCTCGTTAGATTCCGAGCGCCCCCTCATACACTTATGAGATTACACACAAAGATTTATTTCACAAATAAAATCTAATTTATTAAACCAATTTATTCAGCAGTTATACCTGTGCAAGCAATATGAAAGAGTAAATCAAGATCTTACCAGTAATTATAGTAATATAGATCATTGTCTTCACGGTTATTGTTAATGGGATGGATGTGCTTGGTGCAGGGATATCAGCTACGTTAGTATTTATGACATATTTTATCATATATATTCTGTAAAAACAACATTTATTAACTACTCCTAATACCGCCTTGTCCTTGCATAGCAATAAGCATATTTGATTTTTACCTTACACTTTGGACCTCCCACGACAAGTTAAAGCGACAATTCTTCTTCATATATATATATATATATAATATATATATATATATATATATATATATATTAGGAACACAGGAACAATGCTCAGACAAACGTATGTAGGAGATATATTTCGCTAAGCATTAAGCTGAGCATCATCAGTCGTTTATTGATTATTCATAATTTTTCTATATCTATATCCATATTTATATAATCAATAAACGACTGATGATGCTGAGCTTAATGCTTAGAGAAAAATATATCCTACATACGTTTGTCTGTGTTCCTCATATCTCTATCACATTCGGTCGGATTTACATTAGCATTCTTTAAATATCTCCTATTTATTAAAAATTTGGATGATTTAAAAATGGCATTCAGTGCGATGGCTGATCTAAAAAAGATATGTTAGTTGAAAATTGAACTGGAAATAGCTTTATTCTCCAAGTTAAAATATTCTATCAGTATTGTTCTAGTAAGAACCTCGCTATGATGCGTCATTTCTTGTTCAACTTCTAAATGCTTCTTTGAATATATGGGGCCCATGTTTCCAGAAGAGAAAACCGCTCTATCGCATGGACCCAGCCCCACCTGAACTAAAGTACCTTGAAAATGATGCCCTTGTCTGGTGACCACTGACCGTACTACGTTAATAATGGACGTTAAAAGAATTACCCTTTCATCTCCATGAAGAAATCCTTTTCTTTCTATTTTATTTTTCATTAAAATCTGCTGACCTCCCTAAATCGTTTAGCTTGTCTTTTGATATTCCCACATACACGCATCCATGTACATACATACATATACGTTACCTATGTCCCTACACACTCGTATCGATACACGAGCACCCACATGCATATACACACACATATGCTACGTCTATACGCATACATGCTCATATAGACATTCTCACAGCCCAGCCGACCTTCTATATATTAATACGAATGTACCTCCGTGTGTCACGCATTATTGTCAGGCGAGATAGATAATGGGTCATTCCGTTTT
>CM042147.1:72873542-72906042 GCA_023376005.1 Doryteuthis pealeii | reverse complement strand
CGACACTACGCATGCGCGTCTTCACTATTTCTCCATTTTCTAAAAAAAAAATCATTTTTGAATGGTTGTTGAATTAATTCATTTGTTCATCTCTCTTTTTTTTCTGAATATTACTTTTTGCAGACAATGTCGTACTGCCGACTGTAGGTAAGTGTATGCATTACTGTATTTCAACCCACCTGGCTTATTTATTTGTTGTTTGATTGATTGATTCCCCCCTTTTCCTTTCCCCATTCCGTTTTTTTTAAAAACCAGTTCAGGTTATAACGAATGTAAGTAACTTGACATAATATTCCTTCTGGTACTGAAAAAAAATCCCAATTAAAAGTAATTGAAAAGATGGCGTTTGATCCGTTCAGAATTTAATGATTGACAACAATTGTAATTTTTAATCATGGCAAACTTAAAACGATAAATAAATAAATAACATGGAAACTGACTGTCAATTTAATATACGCTCCTACATTTGGGGCGCTGGTGGTTGTCGTCAGTGATGTAATCCGCCGGGTTCATTGGGAAGTTTCGGGTCTTCCAACATCAGACTTCCCTCGCCCTGCTGACCCTATCAGAGGTGATTAAACTCTAAGTAGTATTGTGTTAGTATAGCATTTATTCTAAGAGTAACAACAACAACAAATAAATGAATTAAAACTTAGTTAAATTCTAACGGTTTATTTAAGAACAAAACAATAACTAACAATATAAATGTCCTTCCTATGTATAAAGCCAAGCTTAAGGGACTTACCAGTCTGATGGAGAGGGAATATAGGATATCTGGTATCAATCTTCGAAGATAATTTCTGGTTGACAGGTCTCGGAACTGGTCCGAATGTCTATCTGATCTTGGCACCGAAACTTCTGGGCGCGTCATGTGATTACTATGTCCAATCACAGAAAGGTTCCTCCTCACTTAAGTCCACACAATAAAAATAAGCGCATTTTACTGACCCAACATCAGTTTTCAAAAACAAAGTCTATTAACCATTGGATATTTTACTGAGTAATATATTTTTGGAACAAATCGCGCCATTAGATCGGAGAACGGCAATAATGTATAGTATTTCATATTACAATTTATTAAAACTGATATATATATATATATATATATATATATATATATATATTATATATATATATATATATAAGAGAGTTTCATAATTTGCTTGAAGCATTGTGTTGATTTAGAAGGCTATCACAATGCAGTTTGGAAAAAAATAATCGGAGTTCAACAGGTTTGAATTCAGAGTTTTCTTTCTCCTAGACCTATTGCCTAACCAAGTCCAGGATTTGAACTCGGGGCGACGAGTCCATTTCCCATGACTTTAACCATTACACCACGCGCTTAAAACTTATATAAGAGTAGCATAGACATAAAGTCAATGGCGCTTGGTAACTGTCAGTTTCTCGCCTATGTGATTTTCAAACCTGGTGTGAATAGCATAGGCGACAGTTAACTAGTTAGTATATCGTAGACTCAGATATATATATATATATATATATATATATATATATATATATTGTATTCAGTCAAAGTTTGAGCGTCTGTCTGTCCGCTCGATGGACCTTACACACACACACACACGCACACACACACACACACACAAGTGTTTTATAATTTGCTTGAAGCATTGTTTTATATTGGTTTAGTGGTAGATTTTGAAGGCTATCACAATACAAGTGTAAAGAAAAATAAGGTAACTATGGTGTTGTTTGTTAACCGTTGAATTCAAATTAACAAGCAACACCATAGTTACCTTATTTTTCTTTACATTTGCATTGTGATAGCCTCAAAACTACACCCACCATACACACACACACACACACACACACACACACACACACATACAAATATATATATATATATATATATATATATATATATATATATATATATATTATATATTATATATATATATATATATATATATATATATATATATATATATATATATAGAGAGAGATAAAGGATTTCAGGTTGTCTATGCCTGTCGCATAATCTTTTTTTTTTTTTACAGATGTCGCAGTAAGAACATTTTTTTAGGTACTGAAACTTTGTTGTGATGCGACATCTGGAAATATTGCTTTGTGCTTAACTTTATGTATCAATCTATACGTAATATGTATTAACGTTTGTTTGTTTTTCTTTTCTTTTTTTATTACAACATTCACTTTGATGAAAACCACTTCATCCGGTCAATCATTAAATTCTGTTCGGTTTAAAAAGCCATCAGTGTCCATTCTTACTAACTCCAACCCACACACCCAATTAACTGTCGATTTTACAGACACAAAACGTTCGGACAAAATATCTGAGTAAATTGATAAACCTGCAGGAAAAAAAAAAAAAAAAAAAAAAAACGATTACTACTCGTTTTAGCTCAGTCGGTAGAACATCCGCCTAGAAACTACGAGGTTCCAGATTCGACCCTCACCAACTCAGCGCACTAGTAGCATAGTTTGGATCTGTGCGGTAAAATGGGGAGCTGACCGTAGGTGTGGCACTCCACCTCAGACACAAAAACAATCTCCGGACCATATTACCTTTAGGCACCCCTTTTTGATCTCGATTAAGAAAGGACATGTTTTTCATTTACACCATAAATATCCCGTTGTTTGTTAGGGATTAGGGTTAGGGGTTAGGGGTTAGTTTTATTAAAAAAATTTAAATCTAAAAATCTTCTGTTAAAACAACCGGATATTGACGGTGTAAATGAAAAACATGTCCTTTCTTAATCGAGATCAAAAAGGGGTGCATAAAGGTCATATGGTCCCAATCTCCTTGGTCTAGCGCTAGTGAAAAGGGGATAGACTCCCTTGCTGTTCGGATGATATCGACAATAGGCCATTCCGTCATCTTTACTTTTTCTTACCGCTGACAGCACTCATTTTAAAGCACTTTATTTATTTTTTATTTTTTATTTTATTTTATTTATTTTTTTTAGGTTTTTTTTTTTTTTGTTGTTGTAGTTTCAATATTTTACTGACAGGTTTTGAAAGCAACGTTTTACATGTGTCTGTTTTTAATAAATGATTCCTCAATTGCAGAAATCCTTTCTTTCTTAAAGATTTATTTCCATTTTAAACCCATTGAACCTCTAACACATGTAACCTTCAAATACCCTCAGCCAGCGCCTTCTAGCACCCATATGATAAGAAGGATTGGGGGTTGCAATAAGGGCAATAGGGTTAGGGCAATCATAAAGATGCTAGGGCTTGACGTGGCCAGCCGATTGATCGGAGGGGGCCTCTCCGACCGCTCGTCTAGCCCAAGAAAAGCCTAAAGTGGAATATTGCAAGTCATGGACTGCTCAACCACTTAGGTCCTAAATTACTATTACTAGTATGTTAACATGCTTATTGAAGTCAGTCAGTTAGTCAGTCAGTCAACAATTGGTTTGAACAATGTGACTGGCCAAGCACAACTGAACCAGTGTCAAGACAACTGGTACTTATGGGAATTCAGAACAGTCCACTCATGCATTTGGGTGATTCCATTCCATGAGTCCTGATTGGCTGCTTGGTTTGTATGATCCTCTGAGGTTCCATTAATCCTACCACTTTGCAGTGGTATTTACAGCATACCAGAATCGTATTGGGTTACGACTGCTTGCTGTCTTGTCTTGCCAATTCGACGGTAATTGCTTTTTGAACTAGATTAATATATTGAAACTTAAGACATTGTTCTTAAAACATTGCTATTGCAAGTAAGTTTGAAATTATTTTAGTTCTTAAAACACTACTCTTACAAGTATGCTTAAAATGATTTTTAACTAGATTAATTCATTGACCCTTCAAATAAAATAAAAAACGAGTACAAAGCAGATTAAAACCTTGCTCAAGAGCGCAGGCATCTTTAAAGACATCTTTAAAGCTATCTGGCATGTCTATATATATATATATATATATATATATATATATATATATATATTATTGTTTATACTTTTTGAAGGCAATTACAATGCGTATATCGTATAAAATTCGATAATTATTGAAATTAATCATGACAAGTAAACTCGGCAAATAATGAGCGCGACATGGAACACCGTACAGCTGTTTCAACTTTATTAAGTCTCATCAGCGGTGTATATTTACCGAGTTTACTTGTCATGATTATTTTCAATAATTATCAATTTTTTACGATATACGCATTGTAATTGCCTTCAAAAAATATAAACAATAATATACTTTACTTAACAATGCTTCAAAAAGTAAATTTTCAAATTCTACACACACACACACACACCACACACATATATATATATATATATATATATATATATATATATAATTATTAAGCCTTTTATTAGTAGTACCTGGCGTGATCTCCCTGGACACTAAATATCGGCTTTACGGTATATCATTAAAAAAAATGCGCAAAATAACGCTCAGTCTCAAATATCGGGCTTATGGGTTCAAAGGCTTAACACTTTCTCAACCATCCAATGACATTTTTCTAATTGTTTGCAAAATCAAGTTTTTCAACTGTTTATTACTAACATTACTTCAATATGCCGTATACACTCGTATATAAGTCTATTTTGAGTATAGGCCGACCGTTGATTTATGGTTTCGAAATTGTTACGTTGATTTGATGAAATTAATTTTTGATACTAAGGATTCTTCCTCATCCTTATAATTATGTTGGAATATCAACCTTACAAACATTACTCACATATATTGGTCGATGCCATTTTTTTACATTTCTTTTTTGTTTGAAAATTAGGTCTTCCAAATTCGACTTATACACGAGTTTATATGGCAATTGAAATATAAGCTTCATAACTGTTTTTGATGGTATATAAGATCCTCCATTTCTGCTATTACAGTATTGATTTAGGCGAGGTATAAGTATTTGTAGTCTGCGATACCTTGGTAAATACAATGGTCATTCAATTCAATAAATATGGGAAATTTGTTTGAAAAAGGCAAAATTTTTTTTTCAGAATTTTCTTTTCATAAATGTAAATTCGGCATTGTTTGGAATTGATTTATAACAAAATTATTTTGATTTCACAAAAATATTTCTTTTGAGGCTATTCAAAATGGCGGCAAATCAAACAGATTGCTCCAGGCTTGAACAGAGTTCTCTCATTAAATTTTTGGTGATCGAGAAGTGCAAAGCATATGAAATTTACAGAAGAATGTGTGACGTGTACGGAGAAGTGTCTTTTAGTAAAAAGAAATGTTTACACATGGACTAAACATGGAGTGGAAACAAACTGACTCTCCGGTCAAGAAAAAGTTCCTGGTGCAGCAATAAGTAAAGAAGGTCAAAGTGACAATCTTCTGGAATATGAAAAGACTCATTCCTTCTGATTTCCTTGAAAAAGATGCAACTGTAAACAGTGTTCCTATTGCCAACACCTTAGGCAATATTTCAAATTATTTATTGAAAGACCCTCATCTGGGACATGAAAGGACCCATCACTTCTGATTTCCTTGAAAAAGGTGCAACTGTAAACAGTGCTTCTTATTGCCAACCACTCAGACAAAAATCACCTTATTTATTGAATGGCCCTCGTATTAGCCTAGAACAGGGGTTCCAAACCTTTTTCTGATATGCCCTGCCTAATCCCTTCTAAAATCCTGATGTTCCTCCATGTGGTAATATCTAATTCTGGCTAAACTTACAAATTAGTCGGAAAATTAAAACGGAAACGTTTTTTGGTGGTCCCTCCAGTGTATGAATTAACTTTTTGCAAATTGGGTTACGATTTAGGGGTTTGGGGATTAAGGTTGTTTTTAATTACGTATTGCTTTAAAAAAAAATTATTATACATTTAATGTTGAAAAATATTTTTTAAACCAAGTTTAATTGAAATTATACATTGCAATACTAACAAACAACTGAGACTAATGTGTCTACCGTTGGGTTCAATAATTAATTTCAATGGTTAATTAAATGTATTAATATTTGTTTTGTTTTTTTAAGCAATACGTAATTAAAAACAACCTTAATCCCCAAACACCTAAACCGTAACACAATTCGCAAAAAGTTAATCATAGACTGTAGTTAAATTGTTATGGGGACCACCAAAAAAGTTTCCGTTTTAATTTTCCGACCAATTTGCAATTTAGCCCTAATTCTTATAATTTAAAAAGTGAACTCCGTTTGGGCTGAAGAAGCACAGAATGCCAATAAATTACATAATCACGTTTACATGATGGAAACTAAAAAAAAAATTTAAAAAAACAAAAAAAATTTGGACCCAGACCTTGCTAGTCCCAATTGCCTCCCTTAAAAATCAAATAGCCCCCTACCCCTGTGGGTCGTACACCCCCCACACACACACGTTGGAAACCACTGGCCTAGAAATTCTTTTATAAGTCCTGGAAGATATTTTCGAGGCATCTGTAGATTAAAAAAAGGATCTTATATGTCATTAAATACAGTATGTGCACAATAAATAAAACTAGTGCTTGTGTTTAATGGGGATATATTCGGTAACGTGACTTGACCGACGTTATATCTCTCGTAATGGGTAATAATGGTGTGGTGAAATGAAAACAAGACACGTCGCAGAATAACTCGACTAACTATGTACACCTTGAATTGGTGTTGCTTTTGTCATGCAACGCAGGACTAAAGTGACCAGTTTGTATTTCTAGAAGAGAAAGAGGATAATATTTGGTAATAAAGGACTATTTGCTCGTATATTCCTACCGTAGAATAAACTGAACCCCCATTTTATGTCCGTGTTTTTGCAATAAATGTTTTATTTTTCTTGCACCCGTTATGTTACAATACTAAATATTTATTTATTTATTTTAATATTCACTTCAATGTGTATATTCTAAAAGCTTTTATTTTGTGAGAATGCTTAGTTTTAAAGTAGAGGTTCGTTTTTACACTTCAACTTTTTACTCGTAAATTCCTACTATAAAATGCCCAAGCCTAATTTAATGGCAGGAATTTACGAGTAAAAAGTTGAATATTACTTTTCTTTTTGGCTTTGGTACTCTAAAATAAAAACGTCAGATTTTAATCATCGTCGATGAAAAAACAAAATTACGGTCATAAAACGAGGATCCAATTTATGCCTAAATTGTAAAACGAGCCCCCACTTTAAAACTAACCATTCTCACAAAATAAAAACTTTTAGAATATGCACATTGAATGAATATTAAAATAAATAAATAAAATATATTTTGTATTGTAACATAACGGGTGCAAGAAAATGGGGGTTCTGTTGTATTTTATGGTAGGAATTTACGAGCAAATAGTCCTTTATTACCTAATATTTTGCTTAGAGCATTTTACGCCTTGTGTTTTTGTCTTTATTTTTTATCACTTCTTTTTTCCTTGCACTTTCACGTGCTCCGACTTAGTTTGACAATTTAAAGCCAGAAAATCTTGTTCCTCGTTCAACCCGTCTTTGTCGAATAATAGCATTAAATATTTATAAAACTAAATGGGTTAAAAATACAACCTGATTAAAAGACATTGAAATACCTCATGTAATAATGAAGAACTATCTATTGTATTTGTCGGCATATAAGACGCACCCCCATTTCAGCAGGTTAGATTCAGGAAAAAAAGTGTTCAGTGTATTTAAGCATATATTGCTGAAAACAGTCTAGCTGTGCATTATACAAGCATTCTAACTAATCGCACGTGTCAATTTTCAATATCTTCTCTTCTCTTCTTTTCTTCATCCCATTGAATTTCATTTCATATCTTACCGACATATCTTATATATATATATATATATATATATATATATATATATATATATATATATATATATAATCCTTTGTTAGTATTGTAGAAATGAGAGTAAAGTGCTCAATTACTTCTGTAAGAGCTGTATTTATTCATTATAGTGTACAATACATTTAAGGTGCAATTATTACCATTGGTTTCTGAGCAGCATGCTTATGCCGCTGCTCGTCATCACGGCAACGCACTTATCAATATTTGATTTCTCGGGCAAAAATGCTATTATAAACCAATTCTTATGTGCGTTGTCGTGATGACGGGCAGCGGCATAAGCATGCTGCTCAGAAACCAATGGTAGTAATTGCACCTTAAATGTATAGTACACTATAATATATATATATATATATATATATATATATATATATATATATATATATATAATGTGTGTGTGATAAAAATAGCTTTACAAAGCACCTTTTTTATATTTGTAGTGAATCACTTTTTTTTCCTTTTCAGACAAATTTAATATCAAACTTTCTACATAAACTTTTCTACGTTTGATTATCGGCTTTTTGTGTGCCATTTTTCGACTATGTACACGTCCATTGTAGCTTTCGTACGATTTTTACGCCCGCTTAAAAGCCTTTCTCGTCACAATGATTCACTTCTTTTGTTTTTTTATTTTTTTTATTATCTAGCAATACCTGGAATATTCTAGCCAATGTGTTCCAAAGAATGTCCAAACTGTTTAAAACCTCACTGTTCAATGTCATATCATCTGATTGATTGATTTTTAACGGCTTGTCAAACCGTCTAGGGTTATTCTATGCCTAGTTATTAGAGAATCTTAGAAGACCTAATTAATCTGCCTATGAGCTAACGGGTTCCGGGTTCGATACGAACTCTCATCGACCCATAAGTAGCACAGCTTGGAATTGTGCGGTAAAGTGGAGAGCTGATGGTAGGTGAATTCATTTTTAAATCTAAGGATTGCTGGTGATACTTACAACAATGTCTGGATTTCAACTGGACAAAATTATTACTCAGTCGGATGATGTATTCTTTAAATACATAAAGGGAGGTCATCAGTGATGCACTATTATCATGGCAAATTTCGGGTTTTTCAACATCATATTGGCTCCAATAGCAACCCCGACCTAACTCAGGAATCGTCAGGTTGCGGTAATTATGAACTTTTGTTTAGTAAATTAGGGTGTCCCAGAAAAAACAGAACCCACACATTTTGTAATAAAACTGTTAATTTTCCCATTAAACAAATAAATTAAGGTTTAGGGTTAGGGTTCAGGGTTAGTTTAATGGGGAAATAAATAAATAATTTGGGTTCTGTTTTTTCTGGGTCAGCCTGTACAGCCTGACCCAGAAAAAAACAGAACCCAAATTATTTATTTATTTTCCCATTAAACTAACGCTAAACGCTACACCCCAACCCTAACCTTAAACCCTAATTTATTTGTTTAATGGGAAAATTAACAGTTTTATTACAAAATTTGTGGGTTCTGTTTTTTCTGGGACACCCTGATTTACTAAACAAAAGTTCATATTACCCAGGTTGCTCCCCTGAAAGCACCGTGCTACTTGTCTCGACATTGCAAGCTCAAATGATAAAACTACAAAAATTCAATCGTTTAAATTGAAAACCTCAGTCAGTGCATGTCAATGAGAAAAGCCATCGATCTTCCTATTCCTATATAAAGGAATTTTTTGTTTAAGCCGACACCAATTTTTCTCTTCCTTAAAAGTCTTCGTCTCCAAATCGATCTTTATACGAATTTATATGGTAAGTTAATTCCCGGGAAAGACGATTGAAAAATGATTTACGAAGCACTTCGTTAACTTTCGGATAATTGGCAAACTGTAATTTTGAAAAAAAAAATGTATTTTATCACTTTCACTTCTTTCAGCAAATAATTTTATTTTTGAGGAAAAAAAAACTTTTAAAATGAGGCCAAGTTAAGTGGCCATATCATGGGAGCTCAGTTTACAATATACGTAGGATGGATATGAAGTCAGGGTACAGCTTGTATTACATTTATACTATAAACTGAACACCAATGTGTCCAATTATGCATTGTAAACTGAACCCTCATTTTCTGGTCACCTTACTCGATCCCAAATTTTAGGTTAATTTTTTTCATAAGAATTAATTAAAACCATTCCCAAAATAAATTAGTCATTTTTAAACATAACAGATCTGAATACAACTTAAACTATTTTCAGGCAAAATGGAGGATGGACATAAAGTCAGGGCTCAGTTTATATTCAATTTACACAGTAAAATCTTATCATAATGGAGATTGTGTGTTTTTCTGTCTGTAACCGAAACTATATTACTACTCAAGTCACAATTCCCTTAGTTATTGACATCACATTCTCCATTATTTTATTTTAACCTTTTAATAATAATTGTTTTAATTATTAATACTGTTAACATATTACATACGAATAACATGCAATTATATTTGTATATACAACAAAATAGCGGTTTACCGTGTGAACGGGAAGGCTAATTTGCATATTGATATTAAAAAATCAAATTTAATAAATATGTGCTCAGTGTTATTGATTTATAACTGTTTGGTTTTATTTTAATGAATATAAGCAAAAAATCTCTTCAATGAATCTTAAATGAAATCCATTAACAAGAAAAAAAAATAACTGTAAGTTTATTCTTTACTTCCTCTTTTAACTAATACTTAAATTAGAAAAAATAGCAACGAAAGGCGAGAGTGATGGAAGAGTAAGTTTCAGTTCTTCTATGTTTCAAATCTTTTTATCTGCATTCTTATTTAGTTTCATTAGCCTTTCTAATTTAATAAAATATCTTATTACATTCAAACTTAAATACTTGCATATATTTGCTAGTAATTTTAATTCAGGTATCATAAAACTGGACATAAAATCAATGTCCATTTATGCATCTATCCTGTCGGTTCGGACTGTAGAATACACCGACTGTACCTCTGCTTTGGCTATGGGTGGTGACCCGCGATGCTTAACGGACAGAATCTGGTGGGCGAGTAGTTCATGACATACAACACTCCACTTTGACCCTTAGGCTAGACAGGCGGTCAGGGAGACCCCCTTCGATCAATCGGCTGGTCACATCCAGTACTAGTAATTATACAACTGTACCGACTCTATTGCCCTTATGGCAAAGCCCCAACTCATTTTATCATATATGTACTAAATGGCGGTGGCTTAGAGTTTTAATGTTCTGAGTATTGGGTTCCAATTTTTAGAACTCTGGGAAGTGTGGAGTACCCCTTTCATCGCCATTACTCCTAGGTCTACTCTGACCCGGAGTGGTAGTACCTGTTAGAGTCCTATCTATGAGTAAAATAGAAAAAAAAACGAGTTTAAAAATGTTTTTAAAAATGTGAATACCTATCAAGAATGAATAAAACAAAATGTTTTCGGCATGAAATAATCCAACAAGGGTTGACATGCCGTAAAATCCAACCAATTATGCACTATACATATTTGTGGCCCATTTTTAAAGTTAATTTTCCTAAAAATTGTTTTAAATGTTTTTTTTTAACATAGCAGAGACCTAATTACATAAGATAAAAAAATCTGGTGAAACTGTAAATGAATATAAAGACGGGGATCAGTTTACATTAATTTTACATAGTAAATGCAATCTCAGGTTTCATAAAACTGGACACAAATTGATATTAAGTTATACAGTATACATCATTGTAAAGTGAACCCTCATTTTATGGTCACTTTCATGTTTTATATTTTCTTATTTTCAAAACGGAAAAATTCATGAAAGAAATGATAGTCGTTTTTAAGTATGGCAGACCTAAATACATTTTTTCTTCTTGCAAAATTACGTTTCGCTAATTATCTATGGAGAGCTATGAGGATATGTTATATTGACACAAACACGTGGGAGGTAGATGCCAAAAATAGAGTGGCCTGGCGCCTCAACGTTAAGCAAGGCACGGAGAAGGGTGAGGCAGAGAGGAGAGTAGGCTCGAGAGAAAAGAGATCCAGAAAGGAGAGAAAAGCCAGCAGCCCCAGAAAGCATCACAGTTTGTGTGCATTCAGTGCACCAAAGACTATCACTCAAGAACTGGCCTGCAGAGTCACTTGCGCAGATGCAAATAATTTTTTTGGACACTACGCCATCGTCATTAGTGGGCGGAAAGGATTAAAAAATTATCTTAATATTAACCCAATCGTTTTATAGACTTCTATGGTAATCTCCCGAGGTGACCGTTTGTGTGCCCCTAGCTATGGGTTAAATAAGTACCATTACTGTTGGGTTTTTTTTCCAAGGGTGGTCGTAAAAGATGAACACTTCGATCCTAGTTCTCTTTTCCTTCCACCTATGGGTAAATAGTAAGGCAGACTGAGCTCTTTAACCTTGGTACAACAACCGGTCTAGGAGTATGGGGCTAATGATAATTATGGGGTAAAAGTGGTTTGGGGTGTTTTAAGGTTAAATGTAGGTATCTGAATATTCTTAGTGCGTGTTCCTCGGGTTTTCTTTTAACCCCATCTCTTTTTGGTGGGCGCGCTGAAAAGAAGGCATTCAAAGAACGAGAAAGGAAAGAGACAAAGGCAGAAGGTGGCTTTATGACTTAGGCTTTATTGACCACGTCATAGTCGCCTGTAACAAGGGGATATCGTAGGAGCGACTAAACTCAGTTGCGGCCTAAATTCAAATGGCCGAAAATATTCTTTTGGTGGTCAGTCCTTTTTGTCGGACATGCGCAGATGGTTCTTCCGGTGAAAGTTTTTTTTGTTGTTTTTTTTTTTTTTTTGTTTTTGTTTTTTTTAAATCCCCACAGGAGAAGGAAGATTCTGAATTTAAACATGTTGAAAATTGACCTTGTGTCGCATCATACTAGTGTGGAAGGGTTGGTAAATATATTTAAGTGTGGCTTGGGCATTAAAACAATCCACAAAGGTTGATATGCCATTGAACAAAGAAAGTAAACTAAACAGTGAAAGTTTGTGACTGGGTGGGTGGGAAGGGAATTTTAGGAATGGAAATTCGGATGGTTGAAAAAGGAGCCTGAATTTTTTAAAGACAAAATTCATATTATGTCTCATATTGATTCATTTTTATTTATTTTATTTTTTTTAGTGAAGCGGACCGGATCTTATCAAGAGATCACAATCAAGGACGAGGTAAGTCTCTCTCTCTCTCTCTCTCTCTTGGTCGATTGCTTTTCCAAATCATTCTGTTGTCTGGGTGGGGTTTAGTGTCCATTGAGATGACACTAACAGCTGCCCTACTCCTTCTGGGGATTTATTTTCGATTAATATATATATATATATATATATATATATATATATATATATATATTATAATAAAAGTAGTCCGCAAAATGGATTTTTTTTTCATTATTATTTTACATTTGCGACATGTGTTTCAGATCTTCTGATATCTTCTTCAGGCGTTAATTAACCACATTCTATGTCTGTTAATAAACGCCTGAATAATATATCAGAAGATCTGAACCACGTGTCGCAAATGTGAAATAATAATAATTTAAAAAAAACATAATCCATTTTGCGGACCTTTTTAATAAAATATTTAATTTTCTCCCGTTGAACCCTTAATATTATATATATATATATATATATATATATATATGTCTTATTATAATGGAGATTGTGTGTTTGTCTGTTGGTAACCGAAACTATATCACTACTCAAGTCACAATTCCTTAGTTATTTACATCTCATTCTCCATGATTTTATGTTTATTTAAACCTCAATTATTAATAAAATTGTTTTACATTATTAATACAGTTGACAATGTCTACAGGTATTTGCCTCATACCCCACTAGTATGGGCTGGGCACAAGGCCTCGTTTTAAGTGGGTCCACCCACAAGCCGACGCTCATGGGTGGGAAAGAACAAAAATTGCGTCGATCCCTTCGGCATTCCCCTCAAGAGGGGTGCCTCAGGCGCTGGGCACTAAACCCAGCCCTGCCCCTTTAAGTCAAGGGGGCAGGTATTGCCTGGGGGGAAAGCCCCCTGGGATCGACGCTATTAACTTGTAAAGATCCAGGGCCGAAGCCACTAGACCCCCACCCCGTTGGGCGGGTCTACATGCTAATAATATGCAAGTGTATTTATATATTCAACAAAATAGCGGTTTACAGTGTGAATGGGAAGGCTAATATGCATATCTATATTAGAAATTTGATTTTAATAAATATGTGCTTGGTATTATTCATTTCTAATTGTGTGCTTTTATCTTAATGATTATGAGCAAAAATCCCAGAGATAAATTTTAAAAGAAATCCATTAACAAGAAGAAATAACTGTAATTTTATTATTTACTTCCTAATTTAACTAAATAGTTAAACTAGAAAAAAAGCAATGAAAGACGGAGTGATGGAAAATAATGGAAGAATTAGTTTCAAAGTTGTTCTATTTTTTATTATACTCCCTCAGTTTCAAATAATTCTATTTGCATTCTTATTTAATTTCATTAGTGTTTCTAATATAATATATTTTATTACATCAAAACTTTTATGGTTAAGCCTTTTTATAATCCAGCTTATAAAAAGGGTAACTGTGAGTTCTTTAAGCGAGAATAAAACAAGTCAACACTCTTTGATAACGGGATAAGAACTGAATTTTATTTCGGAAATTTGGCGCCTATCGGTGTATGTATGTGTGTGCGCATGTCAAGTATTTGTGTGTGCTGATGATCGGAAATGACTCAGCTTTATTTATGAGGTCACAAAAAAAAAAATACTTGCACCTGGAGGGTACATATATTGGTAATTTATGAGGAAGCGCGTCCCGGTCTCCTGCCTCAAAAATTGTTACCCGGTGACTATTAAAATAACGACCCAGCTCAGTCTATTCAAAACTATCCATCTTCATATCTATCTATCTATCTCAATTTGTTCATATTCATCTATATTACTTTAAATACTAAGAATTTTTTTATTCATGTTTGTTTAATGTCTTGTTTTTAGTTTAAATAACAAGAATTAAGACAAAAAAAGATGCGACCCCCACCCAAATACATTTACTTGTCGAAAATATCTATCTATCTTCATTTGTTCATATCTATCTATATTATTTTGTTTGTTTATCTATCTATCTATCTCAGTCTATTCCAAACTGTATATCCATCTTCATATCTAAACAAGAATTACGACAAATTACGATAAATAAACAAGAATTACGACAAGCTGGCGTTGTTATTTTGATAGTCACCGGGTAGCAATTTTTGAGGCTGGAGACCAGGATGCACTTCCTCATAAATTACCCATATATTTGCTAGTACTAATAATTTTCAATCTGTTTTACGCATAGATATGCCCTTGGTAGTTATTACTACTACGGGTCAGAGTAGACAGTAATGGCAACGAATGAGTGTTCCATACTTTCCTGTGCTCTTGAATTCGAGCCTCACCTGATGTCGGCGGGGATTAGAGTGTAGTATCTGTTCCAGATTCTATGCTTTGACACTTACCTTCTATACCCGGCCGGCCTCGGCTGGGGGTCCAGTGTGCTTCGGCCTCTGGCCCGGTAAAGTACAATTAATAGCATCGATCCAAGGGGGCCATCTCCCCAGATCGACGCAATTTTTATGTGCCCACGTAAAAACGAGACCTTGTGTCCAGCCCTCACAAGTGGGATGAGCAGGCAAATACCCTCACCATTGTATGTAGCTTAGTATCATACCCAGGACGTGTCTCTTTCTGGGGTGGGGGTCTTACACCCTCTGCGGGAGATGCAGTCAGCGTAACGTGTAAATTTGACGCAGGGGTGGGATAGTGTTAACTACCCCCACCCTCATATTGTATCTCCAAACATAAAACAATGAATAGGACATCTGGTTGATTGTTGTCTGTCCCGATGAGTCTGCCGGGACCTTGTTGCCCATATCGACAGACGCTCGGTGAGGGTGAGGTAGTGTCTGTGGAGACCCGCCCCTGCAGACAGATGGGTAAGACGGACGGGTGAACATGGACCGGCTACCAACTGCTGCCAATTAAGTTCCGCTTTGAATGTCAATTTGAAAAATGTCATAAAAATAAATGTTGCATTGTTTAATATGAATTGTTAGTCTTGCTAAAGAGGGGAAAAAAAAGAAGTCTATTGTTTATATTTCCGAAGCGCGTGGTGTAATGGTTAGAGTCATGGGAAATGGACTCGTCACCCCGAGTTCAAATCCTGGACGTGGTAATTGCATTTCACTTAGCGCTAATATCCTTGGGAAAGGTATGAATCCTACTCTCCCTCCAGTTATGGGTAAATAGTAGGGCAGACTGGGCTCTTTAACCTTGATTAGGCAATCAGTCTGGAGAAGGAAAACTCTGAATTCAAACCTGTTGAACTCCGCTTAAGAAATTGACCTTGTGTCGCATCCTGCTCGTGCGGAGGGGTTGGTAAATATATATTCCCGGTTTCTGATGATGGTGTTATTATTTACTAAGCTTCATTGGCTGAAATTGCAAATCGGTCGGAAAATTAAAACATATTACAGGGTGACCCAGAAAAAACAGAACCCAATTTATTTATTTATTTATTTATTAAACTAAGCCTAACCCTAAACCCCCCTAGTTAAAATTAACCCTACATCTACACTATACAATTGTACAACTTATAACACACTTGTAAACCTCACACACATTTTGTATGTCACCCGTTACATATTGTATATTGCATGTTCATGTTGTTTGTTGAATACACCGCTTATCTAAAGCCTTGAGTTGTGTTTCATTACCTGTTGACAAAATTTGTGGGATATTTAGTTTAGGGGTTTGGGGATTAAGGTTGGTTTTTTTTATTACGTATTGCTTAAAAAAATAACAACAAAAAAACACAAATTACTATACATTTAATGTTGAAATATATATATTTTTAAACCAAGTTTAATTGAAATTATACATTGCAATACTAACACAAACAACTGAGACTAATGTGTCTACCGTTGGGTTCAATAATTAATTTCAATGGTTAATTAAATGTATAGTAATTTTGTTTTTTCGTTGTTTTTTAAGCAATACGTAATAAAAAAACATCCTTAATCCCCAAACCCCTAAACCGTAACCCAATTCGCAAAAAGTTCATTCATGGACTGTAGTTAAACTGTCATGGGGGACCACCAAAAAACTTTCCGTTTTAATTTTTGGACCAATTTGCAAGTTTAGCCCTAAAGAAAACTGCAATGAATGTAGATGTAAAAGAAATAAAATGACCTTACACAGTCACCTCCCCTTAACCATCGCCTGATAAGAGACCTTGTGCGATTTGCTAAGGGCCATTGTCGGCGACCACTCAAAACACATATTACTAGGCTTAGTTTAGCCGCCAAATTTCAAGGATTGATACCATCAACCTTCCTCTTTTCGCTGCGATCAGCAGACACTACAGACGTGTTTCTGAAGCCAGATACCCCAGAGCCGGTGACTCATAAAGTCTCAAGCTAGCAAGAGACACTTCTTACCAGAGACAGATAAGTTTTCGCAAGAGCATTATTTTGCAACCCTGCATCTACACTATACAATTGTACAATTTATAACACATTTGTAAACCTCACACACATTTTGTATGTCACACGTTACATATTGTATATTGCGTATTCATGTTGTTTGTTGAATACACCGTTTGTATAAAGCCTTGAGTCGTGTTTCATTACCTGTTGACTTTATCATTATCTTGTCTACGTAATCACCATAAGAAGTCATTACTGTAAAGTTTTTAAATGCCTTCCTTGGCCAGTTAAAAAGGGCTTAAAGAAAGTCCTATGTTATGGAATCCTTTGGTAAGCGTATAAGTCCTATCCTGCGTATTGGTAAAGGTCCAGTGATTTGATCCTATGTCCGACGTCAAAGAATGCCAACGTAATTATGACCAGTAGGGTCAGTTAAGTATTGTATCAACCTCAGAGTACTGCCAGTGATTGGCCAAGAGTTAGATCATATGATTCCGACCCAGTCTATAAGTAGGAGCGGGCATTTAGCACACACCTTATATCTGTTGTTATATATCTTATATATAAAAAAAAATATCTAGATAATTCTTTACAATTACTATTAAAAACAACAACTTTCATTTCTTCTTAGTAAATAAATATTTTTCTCTTGTTTTTTTTTTAAAGGAGAAAAAAGAAACAAAGGAAGAACCAGAGAAGACTGAACCTAAAGAAGATGACAAAACAGAGACGGAAACCACCATCACAACAACAACTGCTGTAACAACTGAAGCAAGTGAAGCTCCAGCAGCAGCAGCACCAACAGAACCAGCAGAAGAGAAAACTGAAAAAGAACCAGAGGAGGAAAAGAAAGAACCGGAAGAGGAGAAAAAAGAAGAGGAAGCCAAGGAGAGTTAGACCATTGCAATGAGAAAACTGAAAGTGGTAACCAACTTGTAGAATTCAATTGAGAGAATGCAATGCCATGTAAAGGAATTAGGAAAAAAATTGGAGGAGGAGGAGGAGGAAGAAGAAGAGGAAGAGGAGGAGGAGGAAGAAGAAGAAAGTCGGGGGCGGGGGGAGGGACAAAAATTGAAGATTGAAGTTTTGTTGTTGAAATTTTAAAAGAAATGGTGCTGGCTTTTGCAGGGCTAAGGTTTTTTTTTTTTAATTTTTTGTTTTAATTTTTTTTTAACAATTGGTATATATATATATATATATATATATATATATATATATATATTTTCTTCAATATTGTACAGGTTGAGAATTTTTTTTTTTCTCTGAATTCTTGTGTCTGCAAAAATTAAAATAGTCACTACTTCGAACAGGATGTCAAAATTGTTCTGTTTCTAGGCAGCCATTTTAAAATAACCTTTTGTGTTTTGTTTTTTTTTTTCCTTTCGATTAAAAACATTGTTGGATTTGTTCGATAAAATGTAAATTAAATCTGTTATTGTCTTATAAATTTAAATGATTTTTACCAATTCTTCAGAAACCCAATTCCTTTAAGACCCTAAACTATTACAAGAAATTGTACGAAACATCTGAGATAGCATTATTATACATTGATGTATTTGGACTCGTGTCCTCATCTTTGAGGGTTGAGTATTCTCATTGCACTATCAATGCTTAGAGTAAATGTTGTATCTATTAAATTCTCTGAGTTAATTCTTCTATCCCCGCACCCCACATATGCTGCGAAGGTGTTATTTATTGACAGTCATGGAGTAATGATCTGGGAGTTGCGATAAAAAGCAACAATAATATGAAAGGAATAGTAATCATATAAATATACATATATATATATATATATAGGTATATTGATAATATAGTTTGCCATATCTATCATTAATAGAGCGTGTATATCTAAGTTAGGTTAGCAAAGACATAAAGTCAATGGTGCTTGGTAACTGGCAGTTTCTCACCTATGCAACTTTCAAACCAAAACCAGACTTGGTTTAAAAATCACATAGATAAGAAACTGACAGTTACCAAGCACCAATGACTTTATGTCTTCTCTAACCCAATTTATATATACATATATACAGTGATGCTGGTATCTTTTTGATTTGATACGTCCTGAGATGCACATATTTGTTTTGAATGAGTCCCCGGGAAAATTTATGCGTCCCAACTAAAGCCATCTAACTCCTACCTTGTAACTTATCCTGTGTAATTCATTTCTAAGAAACTATTGAAATGTATTTACAGTTAGCTTGAAATTGGTGTGGGAAGAAAAATGAAAAACACTGGGATGCATGGATATGGTTTTACTGTGTCCTTTTATATTTTTGTGCATCGGGGACGCAGGACACGTACCTATCAGCATCTATATATATATATATATATATATATATATATATATATATATATATATATATATATGATTCGTATATATATTCTGATTCGTATATATATATATATATATTCTGATTCGTATATACATATATATATATTCTGATTCGTATATACATCTTTGTTCTTATTATCCAATTTTGGATGATAAGTTATTTCGTTTTTCTCGTTGGAGGAAGACCAAAGAATCCATCAACTGAAAAATTATAAACAAAGCAACACCTATGTGGGTTCCAGTCCAATTAATACATGTAACAAATTTTTATCCTCCTCTATTACACTCCAATATTGGCCACTTTCATCTTAGTTGCTACAGTCACAATGTTTCGGCTATTATACTCTCTGGGCCTTCTTCAGATGTTGTAGTCGGTAACTTTCTGCAAATTTCAAAACGACCTACTAACCCATCCCATGAACGGCAGGGGCGAAGAAGGCCGACGTGTACAATGAGTAACACAATGTGAATAATAAATGACAACCAAGGTGAGAATAGTAATCCAAGTACGTATGCCATGTGTACTTTCATATTTATATTTTGTCTGTAAATGTTTCAAGAGTGATAGCTTAAGAAATAAACAATGAGTTACATCCCTTGAATGGATCATTTACAAGCTGAGATATAAGTTAACTTGCCGTGGCGTAGTGGTCAGCAAGTTAGTTAACTATTACTATAGTAGTGAGTTTGAGTCTCGCTATGGTTGAACTGGAATGATAACATATATCCCCAAATATTTTAGACCGCAAAATATTTTAACCTGTATTGATATGTATTTTAGAAAACTAAATATGTCCTTTAACAAAATACTACCCCTGTCCCATAATAAATCATACATTTAGAGTATGAGATATATATGCAAATGTAACAATCATTATGGGACAGTAGTAGAAGTTTGTAGTCATTCATTAAGCTTGAAGTCATTCATTAAGCTTCGTTTGGCACAAGGCCAGAAATATGGGGCGCTCAGAATTGGGCTCATTAACGATGGTCTTTAAGCCAAGTCTATAGCTTTGAATAAACACAAGGCCACAAAGATGGGAATCCTAGAGAGAATCAACATCATTATTTCATAGTAGTTAGACTAGCTTGCTAACTATTACACCACAATGAGGTACCCTAGAAAAAACTAAGTCTGGCACAAGGTTGCAAGTATGGAGTGACTATTGAGAATCAAACTCATTACTAAAGTATATCTCGTTAACCATTACACCTCAGTGAGTTGATATATATATATATATATATAAAAATTTAAGCCCCTTATTTTTATATATTTTATAAGTTACAAAAAAATTATTTGGAAAAAGGGGGGTGCAAATAATTATATCTATTATCTCTGAATGGTTTCCAGGACCTTCATAAGATCCTCTAACGTAGAAGTATCCAACCTTGTGCGCACAGGCACCCGCCGACATTTTTACATGTGCCTGCCATGGACTGGCTGCCATGATTGTTTTTATCTAATTTTTTTCTCTTTATTTTTTAATGCTGCCATTGATGTTTTTGAATATTTTTGAATGTGACAATTTCATAATTCTTTGGGTGCACAACTCTCCCCATACCATTTGAAAATAAAATTATACTCCCAGATTCATAAGCTGTAGATGCACTTGAACAAATTTAATTAATAATTGTTAGGACTTAAAATTAACATATGCCTCTAATTACAATAAATTTTGTATCTGAATAGTGCTTTTGTTTTCTTTCTCTTTTTTTTATTTTTAAAATATATTTATTTTGTTCCGTTATGTGTTATTAAAAAGTGCTTGTCTCAGATAAAAACAATAAAATTAAAGTTGTTACTAAAAATAGTATTGACTAATTGGTTTTGTTTTGTTGACATTATTTTACAAAAGAACAATGTGTTATATCTATCAAGTGTTCCTTATCAAGTCAAATTATAAATTTATTTTTATTTTTTTCTATACTAATATAAACAAATTCTAATTTGTTTTTTTGTATTATTCTAAATAGGATTTAAATATTTTTATCTCTTTTTTTTTTTCTTTTCTTATTTAGTACAAATATAAAATTGACTTGAAAAATAAATTATGTCGACCAAACTACTGGTATATACA
Source organism: Doryteuthis pealeii (assembly GCA_023376005.1). Taxonomy (NCBI): domain Eukaryota; kingdom Metazoa; phylum Mollusca; class Cephalopoda; order Myopsida; family Loliginidae; genus Doryteuthis; species Doryteuthis pealeii. The sequence goes on along the minus strand of CM042147.1, from coordinate 72,884,526 downwards.
CTATAAAGGGTTGGTACATACTACCACCTTCCTCCCCGACAAAAGTGGGTTTAAGCCTGTTTGGGACCCCTGGAAGGTCAGGCTTCATATATTTCATATGAATACTACTCTATGAAAATTTACATGTAGTAGAGTGAGGGCCCTTTATTATAGATTTGAAGAGAGCCCATGAGACCCTAGCACAAGTCTTGATTGGGGGAAAGCGCTCTCAATACAAAAAGATCAGGATTCCTAATCTATCCTTAAATGTACTACCTCAATCTGATAATAATAATTGCTATATTAAAGCGTCTGTACTTTCCTTGACTTCCTACCAAGTCAGGATTGATATTTTTACCGTGGAGGGCCATGCATGAATTGAAACTCATGTGTGACCATAATGAAATTTATATGCAATTGTAACGACTAGTATAGAGGTAGTAAATTTCTTTTCGATTTTTTTTTTAATATAGGTTATTCGGGGAAGTTATATATTTCATAATGTTAAACTTTTTTTTTTTTATTGTAAATAACTCATGAGGTGAAATAGGGATATTCTTTCATTTTGAAAACAGAGAAACAAAGAATGGGCTATGAAAATATGATGCAAAATTATCCTAAAAAAAAAGTAGGAGGGTCGCCAGGTGTAGGGTGGGGCTATGAAATGGCAGATTTAAGTAGTTGGCCTCTCCTGTACAGTAAGATATACTATTTTAACTCTGCAATCACTTGCAAAAATTACATGAAGAAAATATGAAGTTCATAATTTTTTTTCAATTTTTTTTTTTTCCAATGATTTTTTTAAATTCTATTTTTCACTTTGATTTATTAAAAATATACAAATGAATAAAAATGAACTCTTTGTGTGACTTCTTTTGTTCTCAGTAAAAAGAAAAAAATTTTTTTTTTCCTGGCCTCGGGTTAAGGATTTAATGGTCCTATTCGCAGAATTCTGTCCCGGTCTCCTGCCTTAAAAAATGCTAAGCGATGATAACTTAAAAAACAAACTTCCCTACAAATGAAATGCCTGCTGAAGCGCTTAAGGCATTTTTCACGAAAAGTTAATGCGATATTTTACCCTCTCCAGTCTTTTTTCGACAAGTGAATGTAAATATTTTAACCCTCCCCCTCTTTAAGATATTTTAAGGGAGGGGGTTAAATATTTACATTATCTTGTCGATAAAAATATGACTTACTTTTAATGCCTTCAAACCACTAAAAAAGTATAATTTCTCGATAAAAACGCCTTCAATCCGCAAAAAATATCTTTTTTTTTTCGGTATTTTCATATTTTTTTTTATTCAACAAGCAATTACAAATAAAAAATCAAAACATTTTTTTCAGAATTTTTATTTTATTTAGGGAGGTTTGTTTTTTCAGCTATCACTACCTAGCGTTTTTTAAGGCAGGGGGCTGGGATGGAATTCTGCGAAAAGCACCGATTTAATTATAATACAATGGTACCTTGATTTACAAGTGACACAACTTATGAATTTTCCAAATTACGAGTTGTCACTTGGTCGATTTTTTTTTCAGATATGCTTATATCAATAAGTTCACTAGAAACATTTAAGTTTCTAAATTTATTTCACCAAAGAAATACATCATTTATAAAAAAGTAGACTAGTATTATTTGCATTATTCGGACTATTGTCCTCATCTTCATTGTTATTTGTTGACAATTGGACACATGGCCTAGTGGATAAATGAGTTAGGTTAAGACAGTTCTAAGTGACAGTTATCTCTGGACTGCAGGTTCAATCCTAGCCAGGGGCAGCAGTAACATAGAATAATAATTAACACAGCTTAACACCTCTACCCCAGCTATGGTTAGCGGAATGAGAACAGGATACCCCCGTGGACTGAATAAAGGGTTTTCAAAGTTCCATGATGGCTCCTGATTACAACAAGAAGGTTCTCAAGTTTGAAAAGAAGGTTCCCGAGTCTGAGAAGGTTCCCAAGTCCGACAAGAAATACCTGAAGGGCATATTGACCGAAACTTTGTACAGATAACAATGACGATGAGGACAATAGTCCAAATAATGCAGATAATACTAATCATCAAACCTCCTCTCAAAAATTCAGAGAAAAAAAGTAAACATTAAACATTACAGCACAAAATTCATTACATTCTATTTTCTTATGTTTTTATACAACACAGTGCTATTTTTCTTATGTAAAGAAAACAGGTTGTTTGGGTGAGGTTGGAATGGGTTAATGGCATTTCAGTTTATTTCAATAGGGAAAATTGATTTGATATACGAACAAATTGAGATCTGAGTGGAACAAATTAAACTTGTAAATCAAGGTACCACTGTATCTGTTTATTTCCTTGTGTTTTTGTCTTTGAACAGGATGTAGTAAAGAAACGAGGTTAAATCCTACTTAACGGACATAAATTCTACCATCGTATGTCACCCCGCCGAAAGAAAAAAAATACTAAAAATCAAGGAATTAACCGAATGTAATTAAATTTTCAGTGTTTATATATTAAGGAATAAACAATTAAATGCACCAGTTATTTTATTTGAAAACTCTTATATTTTTTCAGGTCAGTTAACTTTGAATTATGTATCTTTGTGAATCTGTGTTACACCTCAAAGATACGTGATTCAAAGTTAACTGAGCTGAAAAAATGTAAGAGTTTTCAAATAAAATAACTGGTGCATTATATTGTTTATTCATTAATATATCAACACTGAAAATTTCATCAAATTCAGTTTATTTCTTGACTTTTAGTATTTTTTTTCTTTTGGCGGGGTAACATACGATGGTGGAATTTATGTCTGTTAAGTAGGATTTAACCAGAAACGAGGTGTGTTATTGACCTTGAGACACTGGTTGCAAGGTCTAGCGTTAATTTTTGGCCTTCTTTTATGTTGCGTATGACAACTGAGGGAATTAGTTTAATACAGATTTATCTTCTGTATTATTTGGATTATTCAGACTATTGTCCTCATCTTTTAATAATAGGGAAGAACATTGGAGAAAAAGACGCCTCAAAGAATCAGCTCATACGTTAAGCTATAGTAACCTCTTAAGTAGACCAAGTATAGAGATGAATACAATATGGGAACCAATAATTAAAAAGGCTAGATTAGGTTTTTGAAAAAAGCAATATGAGTCAAGGTAAAAAAAAATCATATATAAGTATCAAGAAAGGTAAAATGGATATTGAATCCGACAATATGTGTAGAAAGTTTTGTAGAAAAAACAACAAGATGTTAAAAGTTTTGCCAACAGAAATCTGTTTCGACATTATGAAGATGTCTTTATCAAAGCAACATTGTAAATGGAAAAACGAAATAAATATATCATTAATCACAAGGCACAGAACGCTCTCAATCAGTACCGGAATTTAAAAAAAAAAAAAAAAAATTTTAATTTATTTATTTTTAATAATAAATACGCATTTAAAAAAATTTTTTTTTTTTTTTAAAGAATTCCGGTACTGATCGAGAGCGTTCTGTGCCTCATGATTAATGATATATTTATTTCGTCTTTCCGTTTACAATGTTGCTTTGATAAAGACATCTTCATAATGTCGAAACAGATTTCTGTCAGCAAAACTTTTAACATCTTGTTGTTTTTTCTACAAAACTTTCTACACATATGTATCAAGGTAAATATTCTAGATAATAAGAATATTAGGTTTATAAGTTCCAAAAATTCTGAATTGTTCATTTGGACACATGGCACAATGGATATAGGTGTTGAGTTAATACAGTTCTAAGTGACAATAATCTCTAGGCTGCAGGTTCAATCCTGGCCAAGGGCAATAATAACGCAGAATACTTAACATAGCTTAACACTCGTATCAAATCATGGTAAACAGAGTGAGAACAATCTACCCCTATAGATTGAATAAAGGGTTCGGTTAAAACTTCCGTCAAGGCTCCCAAATTTGACAGGAAACAACCGAGGAAGGCTGGAGAGCACATTGGCTGAAATGTTATGTATATAATGTTTACCATGGTAATTTTCACCTTTAGTTAGCTAAATTCCTAGCAAATAAGGCAATTAGAGTAACCTCCCCTGACTTTCACTTTGAAACAAGCCGGTAGCCATTTTGAAAGTCTCCATGCGAAATAAACAAATCTTAGAAACTTTTTTGAAAACAATACAACTGCATGCTTTAACACAAAAATATCATAAAATGTGTTCTTAATAACAATTAAGTTCATTTCAGATAATGCACACGCACAATTTTATGCTAGGAATTTAGCCAACTAAAGATGAAAATTACCTTTACCATGAGGATAATAGTCCAAATAATACAAATTATTAAGCCTCATCTCAAAAATTCAGAGAAATGAATTTATCATCTTTTTATTTCCTCCATTGAAATTAATGTTTGATGCAACATTCTGTATGATATTGAAGATTGCTTGCTTTTCAAATTATGCTACAAAGGTGACAAAATATTTTAGGTCAGATACAACGTATCCTTGACTGGACCCCATCAAGATTAACAATTAAGGGTAACAGCTTAGATCATTTGAAAAATCCTTATGCTGAAAATGTTCATCTGAAGAAGTGTCACCCCCGCCCTAATCTGACCCACCTAAAGAATACACCCCCCCCAAAGTTTTCAACAGAAGAATCATCTCCAATTTTGTCTCACCTGAAGATTTGGCCACCCCTGAAGAATCATCCTCCACAATCTGATCCCCTAAAGAGCCCCCCCCAAAAAAAAAATAAATAAATAAAATGAGTTCACCTGAAGAATAATCCTCTGTAATTTGATCCACCTGAAGAATTGGCACCTCTAAAGAGTTCACCGGAAAAATCATCCTCCCCACCCCAACCTGACCCACCTGAATAAGTGGTAACCCCAGTGTTAACCTAAAGAATTATTAACCCCAACCTGACCCACCTGAAGAATCCTCACCCCCAATCTGACCCACCTGAATGATAGGCACATAGTTCACCTGAAGAATTGTCACCCCAACCTGACCCACCTTAATAAGTGGTAACCCCAGTGTTAACCTAAAGAATTAATAACCCCAACCTGACCCACCTGAAGAATCCTCACCCCCAATCTGACCCACCTGAATGATAGGCACATAGTTCACCTGAAGAATTGTCACCCCAACCTGACCCACCTTAATAAGTGGTAACCCCAGTGTTAACCTAAAGAATTAATAACCCCAACCTGACCCACCTGAAGAATCCTCACCCCCAATTTGACCCACTTGAATGATAGGCACATAGTTCACCTGAAGAATTGTCACCCCAACCTGACCCACCTTAATAAGTGGTAACCCCAGTGTTAACCTAAAGAATTATTAACCCCAACCTGACCCACCTGAAGAATCCTCACCCCCAATCTGACCCACCTGAATGATAGGCACATAGTTCACCTGAAGAATTGTCACCCCAACCTGACCCACCTTAATAAGTGGTAACCCAGTGTTAACCTAAAGAATTATTAACCCCAACCTGACCCACCTGAAGAATCCTCACCCCAATTTGACCCACTTGAATGATAGGCACATAGTTCACCTGAAGAATTGTCACCCCAACCTGACCCACCTTAATAAGTGGTAACCCCAGTGTTAACCTAAAGAATTATTAACCCCAACCTGACCCACCTGAAGAATCCTCACCCCCAATCTGACCCACCTGAATGATAAGCACATAGTTCACCTGAAGAATTGTCACCCCAACCTGACCCACCTTAATAAGTGGTAACCCCAGTGTTAACCTAAAGAATTATTAACCCCAACCTGACCCACCAGAAGAATCCTCACCCCCAATCTGACACACCTGAATGATAGGCACATAGCTCACCTGAAGAATTGTCACCCCAACCTGACCCACCTTAATAAGTGGTAACCCCAGTTTTAACCTAAAGAATTAATAACCCCAACCTGGCCCACCTGAAGAATCCTCACCCCCAATCTGACCCACTTGAATGATAGGCACATAGTTCACCTGAAGAATTGTCACCCCAACCTGACCCACCTTAATAAGTGGTAACCCAGTGTTAACCTAAAGAATTATTAACCCCAACTTGACCCACCTGAAGAATCATCACCCCCAATCTGACCCACCTGAATGGTAGGCAGATAGTTCACCTGAAGAATTGTCACCCCAACCTGACCCACCTTAATAAGTGGTAACCCCAGTGTTAACCTAAAGAATTATTAACCCCAACCTGACCCACCTGAAGAATCCTCACCCCCAATCTGACCCACCTGAATAATAGGCACATAGTTCACCTGAAGAATTATCACCCCAACCTGACCCACCTTAAAAAGTGGTAACCCCAATGTTAACCTAAAGAACCTGGCCCACCTGAAGAATCCTCACCCCCAATCTGACTCACCTGAATGATAAGCACATAGTTTACCTGAAGAATCGTCACCCCAACCTAACCCAATAGAAATAGACTAATCTATAAATGAATACTATTTAGCTACCTGTCTACCTTCATCCTACAGATTTGGCATTTGTTATTCTAGGGCAGTAGACTGATAGAAGCACACAGTACTGTAGCGTAATTATTAGGGTCTAACAGAATTTGAGATTAAAAATAAAGCTGTGTTCATATTTCTAGATAAAGAGAGGAAGAAGAAATAAGAGCAAACAAAGGTTAAAATTTGGAAGAGTAAACACACAACGGGGTGCCAGTAACTTGACCGAGGAATGACCCCGGAATTGGATTTGAAAGTAAAAACAGAAGTTCCAGTAGGTGACTGGAAGCGGACATGACGTAGCGACGAGTAACGGAAGAAGATCGTGCTTGTAGCAGGTGTCAGACGGGCTCCTGGTCCCTCGTGTGGTATAGCAGTACAGAAGATGATACCACATTAGAAGGTAGAATAATTTAACCGTACCCTCTCTCTTCTCTCTCTGAGGAAGAGTCCACGAGCCTGGGAATAAATACTTGTGACTACACAACTGCGTGCATTGTTTCTCTACTAACGACAACTACTATTAAAACTTGAGTTGGCCCATACTACATATATCGTTCCTGAGTTGGCCACAAATACACTTTGTTACTGTGACCATACCATTATGCTACAGTACCCAGGCATGCAAAAGAACTGGGTTATAAAATCAATTCTAAGCACACCAGCTCTCACTACCACCATAATGACTTCACCTTGATGCTTGTCACAGCCAACCAATCTTCAGAAGGAAATGTGACTCTCTTGTCATCCATCCTTATTGGTCCTCACTCCTGTCAAGTCCACCTCACAGCATCCAGTATCCACACAAAGCTGATCAACGTAAGTGTTATGATTTTATGGGCCATCCTTTAGGCTTCAAGCAAGATCGCTTGTCCAGCGGAAATCCTTGGTAAAGAATCCTTTGGTTGTAAGTTCCTTCGTCATTGATTGCAAATGTACGTCTGTTCAGTATCAGTGATTAAGTAGTCAACTAGCCACGCATTATGGCTGTTGATTGGCGGAGGAATAAACCACGTGACCTCGCCTAGTCTATAAATTTAGGTGGTGAATTGTAGCACACCTTATATACCCAACACCTCTCATGGTGTAATAGTTAGCAAGTTAAACTGGCAAATCATGACTGGTGAGTTCGAGCCTCACTGGGTGCCCCTTACATTGTGCCACACCTAAGTGAAGCTTAGTAAATAACTATATACCCAACACTGGGGCACCTCATGTGGTGTAATGGTTAGCAAGCTAGATACGCAGACCATTGTTAGTGAGTTCGATTCTCACTGGGTGCCCAATAATATGGCCTTGTGCCACATCGAAGCTATGCTTAGTAAAAAATTATATACCCAACACTGGTGTGTCTATATATATATAGGTGTCCACAGGAGAACATCAATTATAAGTTTATCCTTACTTCTACAACAGTGTCCAGCATGTTTTATTAGTCTTACTCTGATGGTTTGTGTGATAGGAGGCATGTGGCCATACAGATGTTTTCTTTTGGGGTGCTGCTTTCAGGATTTGTTCAAAACAGCATGCAGAATCCTGGTGTAGTTCCCATCTTTTTTTCAAGATTCAGAATTACAGCTGCTTTTTTTTCTTCTTTAAATTCCATGAAATTTAACTCTATTTAAGAAGCAAACATGTATACATCAAATTTACATGACCAAATTTACAGATTTATGCAGTTAAAGATGTTGGAATGCAGTTGGTATGTCCTGGGAAGGGATATATTTAGTACAAGTAGCAGGGTAGTGGGGCCACAGTAACAGAGTAGTATAATCGAGCAGGTTAGTAATAGTACTGGTGCGACGTTGTAGTTGTGGGCATTGTACCTCTACATTGCTCTATATTTATGGCTGACACCAGCCAATCATATTACTGTGAGGGGCGACCCAGGTGTGTGCATATTCATTACATCAGCAGTGAAAGTCTATAAGCATCAAAACTTATTAACAAGGTTTTAAGATCTTCTATTGTATTGAAGTCAGTCAGTCAGTCTACTATTGGTTTGAACAATGTGACTGGCCAAGCACAACTGAACCAGTGTCAAGACAACTGGTACTTATGGGAATTCAGAACAGTCCACTCATGCATTTGGGTGATTCCATTCCCTGAGTCCTGATTGGCTGCTTGGTTTATATGATCCTCTGAGGCTCCATAAATCCTGCCATTTTGCAGTAGTCTTTGCAGCAAACCAGAATTGTATTTCAGTTACGACTGCTTGCTGTCTTGTCTTGCCAATTCGACGGTAATTGGACTTAGTATTATTCTACATCTCCCCTTCCTCCCGCTCTCCCATTGCGCGAGCGTATTGGCCTTTGAGGAGAAATTAGTTCCTTTCGGGCAAGCTGATTACAGGGGAGCAATCTTGACAATGCCCGGGGTATTTTCGTCGGCCTTGGTTTTAGGGGCGGAGTGACATTGGGTGAGGTCAGGTCCCTAGTGTTGAAGTGTGGGGTGTTAGAGTTGGAGCCAATGGGATCAAATCCCGGAGTCGTTGGTGGAGCAGCAACTGTGCTGGGGATAGGCCGATGCCTTGAATGGGGGTATTGCGGTATTAGAGGATTGCTTGGGCAACACTATCATTGTCTAGTGAGCCCTGAGGGTCTGTGTTGCAATGGATTATCCTTTTGGCAGTTTTGACAGCGAGTTCCGCTCGGCCATTGAATTGAATTAACTGCAGGGGCGGGAGGCCCTGCTATCGGTTTAGGAAAGAATGGAGGTAATATAGCCACATCGATGCAGGCTGCCTTACTGAAGTATATCACCTGTATATTTTTACATATATATAGTGCCTGTTTTGTGGTCCTTTCCCCAATTGTGAACATGATGGGTAGCCAACCTTGACACACCAACGAGAACCCTCCTACTGCACGTACTTTTTTTTTTAGAGGGGACTAAATTTTTCTCCGAGAGTCCCATGTGCCGTAGATGTATCAATCCACTGAGGTATATAGTACTCTTGGAGAAAAATTAAAATTCACTTTAATGTCAAAATAAAATTCGCTTTAATGTCAAAATAAAAATTGTGCAATCCAATATTGACAAAAGTCAGGGCATCAAAAGAGGAATTTATTTTATAAAAATATTATCATGAATTTCTTATAAGTGAATATATTATCTTCAGCAATTTAGCTTAACTCTTTGTTGTGAAGGAGAATATTTTCCCTATATATATATTTAACAACCCCTCCACATGAGCAGGATGTGACACAAGGTCAATTTCTTAAGTGGAGTTCAATAGGTTTGAAATCAGAGTTTTCCTTCTCCTAGACCGGTTGCCTAACCAAGGTTAAAGAGCCCAGTATGCCCTACTATTTATCCATAGCTGGAGCGAGAGTAGAATTCATACCTTTCCCAAAGGTATTAGCACTAAGTGAAATGCAATTACCGCATCCAGGATTTGAACTCGGGGCGACAAGTCCATTTCCTATGAATTTAACTATTACACCACGCGCTTCCATATTTTTCCCTATAAGAAGTTGATCTTGTTCAACAAAAAGGCATAAATAACAAGATACTGACTTACATGATAAGATTAGTGGCTAGCCTTTGCTAACAATACATTAGCCGTTACTGCTATGTAAGAACTGTGCATTTCCTTCCTATTCTCATTATAATTTTTTAAACTAGGGTAATAAACCTTATTGCTAACCATTTTGAATTTTAATGTTTTTGATAACTCAGTCACAACATTATTATATGTATCATATATTTATACACACACACACACACACACACACACATATATATATATATATGTGTGTGTGTGTGTGTGTGTGTGTGAAGAAAAAGTGGAAGTGAATATGACAGTATGTAATGTAAAAAATTGAAAAAACATAAGTTTATTAACGAATAATGTTTATTTCGCCTATGCTGCAGTGTTTCCATCTGTTTCAATAGATCTTCATCAGGGCTTTCGTTAGTTTGAGGAAAAAATAAATTATTACTGAAGATAAGAAGTCTGGGAACCTTTGTTTTTTTTTTATAGTTGATCTTGAAATGTGAGAGAGAAAAAAATCTATTTAAGATTGTTGACGAATGCAGTGTTCCTAGATTTTTTTTAAAAAATGCCGCAACGGTTCACACGATTATGCTAGGTGAAATGTGTGTGTGTGTGTGTGTGTGTGTGTGTGTGTGTGTGCAAGCATGAGTGTGTATTATATTAATTTATAACTAATAGAAAAAATATATACCCTATTTTATTGAAATAACAGCATCGCCCATTTTTTAAACTACATTGATAAATGTGTGGGACCATATGACCTTTAGGCACCCCTTTTTGATCTCAATTAAGAAAGGACATGTTTTTCATTTACACCATCAATATCCGGTTGTTTTAACAGACGATTTATAGTTTTTTTTTAATTATAAAACTAAGCCCTAACCCTAACCCCTAACAAACAACCGGATATTGACGGTGTAAATGAAAAACATGTCCTTTCTTAATCGAGATCAAAAAGGGGTGCATAAAGGTAATATGGTCCAATGTGTGTGTGTGTGTGTGTGTGTGTGTGTGTGTGTGTGTGTGTGAATTTTATTTAGTGTTTATTTAATTTTAATTCAATTTTTTACATTATCATTATACAATA
>CM042147.1:72823542-72868542 GCA_023376005.1 Doryteuthis pealeii | reverse complement strand
ATTTATCATCTCAATACATGTCGGATTTATCTCCATCTTTTTTACTTATATATATATATATATATATTATTAAAAAAAAAGTTTTGCAAAAAGGATTATTTTTTATTTTTTTATTTTTTATTAACTTACATATGAATGCGACACGCGTTTTTGATCTGTTGTCTTCTTCAGGCATTGAATTATTATTTTGGCAGAATATATCCGATATTTGATAGGTTGTAGGTTGTATGTGTTTTTGTAACTTTTTTTTATTATAATGGTTGTGTAATAACGGTTGAACGCTACGTTAAGAAGACAACAGATCAGAAACATGTGTCGCATACATATGTAAATCAATAAAAAAAATTTTTTTTTAAATCCTTTTTGCAAACCTTTTTTATAAAATATCTATTTTTCTCCCGTTGGACCCATAACAACACTTTATATATATATATATTATATATATATATATATATATATAAGTTTTAAGTAATAATAGTCCCAAAAGTAGAGACGCCTATGGTGCAATGATTATCGTTGAAGGAAATGGACGAGTTCAAATCTTGGACGGCTAAACTTGCAAATCGGTCATAAAATTAGGGTGACCCAGAAAAAACAGAACCCACAAATTTTGTAATAAAACTGTTAATTTTAACTAGGGGGGTTTAGGGTTAGGGTTAGTGTTTAGTTTAATTGGAAAATAAATAATTTGGGTTGTTTTTTCTGGGTCACCCTGTATACAGGGTCATCCAGAAAAAACAGAACCCACAAATTTTGTAATAAAACTGTTAATTTTAACTAGGGGGTTTAGGGTTAGGGTTTAGGGTTGTGGTTTAATGGGAAAATATATAATTTGGGTTCTGTTTTTTCTGGGTCACCCTGTAATATGTTTTAATTTTCTGACCAATTTGCAAGTTTAGCCTCTTAGACATGTTTGTATATTATTTGGATTATCCAGACTATTGTCCTTATCTTTATTGTTATCTGTACAATGTTTCAGCTGATGTGCCCTTCGGCCTTCTTCAGGTATTTCTTGTTGGACTTGGGAGCCCATATCCACTACACTATGTGTCCAATTGGACACATAGCATAGTGGATAAAGGTGTCGGGTTAAGACAGTTCTAAGTGACAGTTATCTTTAGGCTGCAGGTTCAATCCTGGTCAAGGGCGACAGTAACATAGAATAATAACTAACACAGCTTAACACTTGTACCTAGTCATGGTTAGTGGAATGAGAAAAGTATACCACCATGGATTGAATAAAGGGTTGGGTTCAAAATTCTGTGATGGCTCTCGATTATGACAAGAAGGTTCCCCGAGTTTGAAAAGGTTTCCAAGTTTGAGAAGGCTCCAGAGTCCGACAAGAAATACCTGAAGAAGGCTGGAAGGCACATTGGCTGAAACATTGTATAGATAACACTAAAGATGAGGACAATAGTTTGAATAATCCAAATTATCAAATACATAATGGTCTCAAAATGCAAGAGTAGTTATGCTTGTATTTAGCCACAGGCAGGTTAATTCTTAAGCAGAGTAAAGTTGGTTTGAATTCAGTTTTTCTTCTCAGACTGGTTGCCTTAGAAAGTCTAGGGACTTACAATTTAACCACAGTTGGTGGGGTGGGGAGAAGAGATGAATTCATTCTTTTTTTCAAGGGGATTAGTGCAAAGTGAAACCTGAACAGCTTCGTCCAGGATTTGAACTTGGGTTGCCGATTCCATTTCCTATAATGCTATCTGTTATGCTAAGTGTGTCTTTAAGAGTAGTGATGGTGGTAGTTTTGGTAATTTTCCCCTTTAGTTGGCTAAATTCCAAGCAAATAAAGCAATTAGAGTAACCTCCCTTGACTTTCACTTTGAAACAAGTCAGTAGCTATTTTGAAAGTCTCCGAGTGAAATAAACAAATCTTAGAGACTTTTTCAAAAACAATACAACTACATGGTTTAACACAAAAATATCATAAAATGTGTTCTTAATAACAATTAAATTCATTTCAGATAATGCACACACACAATTTTATGCTAGAAATTTAGCCAACTAAAGGTGAAAATTACCAGTAGTTTCATCCATTCAACAATTGGGGTAATATATTATTATTTACGACAGAGCTGATCAATCTTTTATAATTCTGTACATTCATTTTTCTATTCACATTGACCATACAAAATCTTGTCTTCCCATTCTTATACAAACTAGCATGATTATTCTCAATAATTAGCGAATTTTATACAATATGGTGGTTGGCAGCCTTCTGTCTACAAGAGACAATGGAGTAGTGTCAAGGTTTTTTTTTTTGTTTTGTTTAGTAGTGCCAAGTTTTTTTGTTCGTTTTGTTTTTTTAAATTTTTTAACTTGAACTACATAGCCTGGGCGGGTTCATGTGGAGGATGAGCTGTTGCCCATGCAGCAAATCCCCCCTCTCCACAATGCCGCTGTGATCCAAAGGAAAGGTAAGGGACCAATGCAGTTTGGCAACGGTACTCACTCAGCGTGTCCATGTCTCCGGTTTACTGTCGCGGCGGTTAGCTAGCGGTGCCGCCTGACTCTGCGCTGTGACACTTCCGTTGTCGAAGTTAGTCATTCGATGTGACAGTTGGCGACTACACATTGTAATTGCCTTCAAAAAATATTAATAATAATATACTTTACTTAACAATGCTTCAAAAGCAAATTATCAAATTCCATTATTTCTTACACCTGAGCATAGGCCTAATTTGTGATCCCCTCAATGCTCACTGTACTATGTATAGTAGTGGCATGTTTATCATTGACAGGTTAATTTGGCATGTATTGTGTGCTACGGGCCGGTAGCCCAGAGGTAGAGTTTCTGACTCTGCGTGCTGGGTTCTTGGTTTCGATCTCTGTTGGAGGGAGACCGTAGGTATACACCGGTGATGAGTCTTAATAAAGTTGAAACAGCTGTATGGTGTTCCATGTTGCACACGTTATTTGCTGAGTTTGCTTGTCATGATTATTTTTCAATAATTATCGAATTTTATACGATATATGCATTGTAATTGCCTTCAAAAAATAAAAATAATAATATACTTTATTTAATGCTTCTAAAGCAAATTATCAAATTCTATTAAACTAGCATCAATATGTGGCCGCCCCTCTGGGGATAAGTACTCAAGTCTTAATGTATTAAATTAGAAAGAATAACAAAATTAAATAAGAACGTATATAAAAATTACACTTATTCTAATTGTTTTTTTATATAAAAGCATTCATAGGATTAATTTTAATACCTTGGAGAATAAAACAATATTAAAGATCAATTATACCAAGTAAATATTTATTAAACTCGGTTTTATTAAAACCAGTATGCAAATTAACCATATCATATATTATGTAAATCTTTATTTCTTATTGATATATAACACATTGCAGGATTTTAAACGCACTAATAACACGGCCTCCAGTGGCTGAAGCCACTGGACTATTAGTGATAATTAACAGTGTTGATCCCAAGGGACTATCCCCTCAGGCAACACCTGCCCCCTGGATTTAAAGGGGCAGGACAGGACTGGTATATGAGGCACCCCCTTGAGGGGGAATGCCGATGGGATCAATGCATTTTTTTGTGCCTATCACCCATGAGTCTCGTCTCGTGGGTGGGCCCACATAAAAATGTCCTTGTGTCACACCTGCATAAGTTGGATGCATGGCAAATACCCTAATAACATAGGTTGTTTTGGGGCAAATCTAACTCAAATTTTCAGAGACCTCATTAATAAATAAGATCTATGTATTAATGATTTTGACTATAAATTAATTAATTACTGATAAACTTACGCAATTTCTGCTGGTATTGTGACATAAACAGTGACATAGTTTTGCTTACAGACAGCAAATCTCCATTATAAGATATATATATATATATATATATATATATTATATATGAAAGTACGTAAATAAACACTGTGCTTATTTGATATGGCTTTTAGCCGACAATTTTTGGAGGATATGTGCTTAATTGGAGTCATACCTAATTCTTGAAAATTAATCAGCTTGACAGCCGAGGTTTCGAGTCACACACGGAGCAGTCTCCCATGTCTATAACCTTGCTAATGAGACCTAATAGGTCAAAATGTACATTCAGGGATTGACATTTTCTCGATCTGTTTAGCCTTACATTTGAACATATATGCCCTTCCTAAATTCATTAATTATTAACTAATTAATTTTCAAGAATTAGGTATGACTCCAATTAAGCCCATATATATATATATATATATATATATATATATTATTTTGAGTATTTTCATATAACAAGGCTTAGAACAAGAATTCGACAAGTAAGACCCAACTTGCCAATCGACAATGTCCTTCTGCTAGACAATGCTCAACCACACTCAAGCATCAGGACAAGAGAGAAAATCGCCTCATTCGGGTGGACAACTTTACCACATCCTCCATACTCACCAGATTAGTGCCTTCAGACTTCATCTCTTTGGCCCCAAGAAAGAGGGTTTGAGAGGCAAATATTATTCCAGTGACAAGGAAGTGAAATCTGTAGTGAAGAAGTAGCTCAAAGAACAGTCAACAAAATTTTACGAGGCAGGGATACATGCTCTCAAAGGTGGAATATTGCTACTGAGAGAAATGGTGATTTTGTGGAGAAGTAGGGACGTCATCCACAGAGGACCAGCTTCATTTTGATGTATGATACATGTTCTGGTGTTGGTAATTATACCTGTCCTAAACAAAATGGCATTACTTGTTAACTCACCCTCATATATTGATGGGCGTAACGTTGTTTTTGGACAATTAGTATAGAAAATAGGTTTGGATTCAGGTGTTGTAGAATTCAAATCTGGGCCGTTGGATTGAGTGGCATTTAATGACTCAGTTTGACCCGACTTCCTGCTGCTAGCAAATAGTGAGAATAGATAGAGTAGGCTTAGTTAGCCAGTTGGCTGCTGGAATCCATAATGTAAGGATGTATCTAGCAATTAAGAATCCTAAGATTAAGAAGATTAATTAATAAATGGAAATTCACAAAAATATATGCCTTGAATTTGTCCCTAAAAACTACAACAACCTTGGCATCTCTTAAGAACCTAAGACCAGAACCAGAAATTAGAAGGTACCAATGACCAAGTAATGAAGATAGCTACAGAAAGTAAGTACAGAAGAAATAGAATATTAAATATGACACAACCATAGGTGGCCCTCATATTAGAATAGATAAACCGTCTACATGATATATATACCCAGAAGCATGGGTATACAACATGATATTACATACAGAAAAGAGCTCTACAAATGAAGATAAAAAATCGAATATGAATAATTTTTAAATGGATTTATTTAGCCTATAGATGGACTCTAACAGGTATTACCACTGTGATTCAAAATGAACCTGGGGTTAAGGGTATACTCCTAGATCATCAAAACTGGATCCTCATCATTAGATGTAGTTTAGTGACATACACAGGAGGAGTCTTATCTCTTCTGCCGGGAATACAGTCAGTGTATTCTAAGCCATGCTAACCAGACATCCTCAAGATGAGGACAATAGTTAGGAACATGTAAATGCTACAGTAATTTTCACCTTTAGTTGGCTAAATTCCTAGCATAAAATTGTGCGGGTGTATTATCTGAAATGAAAATGGTTATTAAGAACACATTTTATGATATTTTTGTGTTAAAGCATACAGTTGTATTGTTTTCGAAAAAGTTTCTAAGATTTGTGTATTTCGCAAGAGACTTTCAAAATAGCTACGGCTTGTTTCAAAGTGAAAGTCAAGGGAGGTTACTCTAATTGTCTTATTTGTAGGAATTTAGCCAACTAAAGGTGAAAATTACCAATACTACTACTATAATGACAGCTTGAAGATTTGAGACTACCTCTGCATTGAAGAGAGAGAGAGAGAAAAAGAGAAAGACTTGCTGTTCCTTAATACTGTGTTTCCCTGAAAATAAGACAGGGCTTATATTAATTTTCACTCCAAAATATAACATTAACACTTATTTTCAAGGGATGTCGAGCTTGCGTGACATGATGTGATCATCAAGAATGCTTATTTCTTTCGTCTACTGCTCTCAACTAAGGCTTATTTTGACGTGGGGGTGCTTATATTAACTCTTAACATCCTATACCGCCTCATTCCACACATTTGTTTCCCTAACCCACCCCAAATGATAGCTTTTGTTTAGTAGTCTTTGATTTATGGGAAATAACTGGTAACTTTAAATGAAAAGGCCATTTTTAGCCATTTATTAATAAATCCTTATAGGAATGGGGCTCTGAACTTAGAAAATTCTCAACAGGATGTTAAGAGTTAAAATCACGTTAGGTCTTATTTTGCAGGCAGGTCTGATTTTTGGGGAAACACAGTACCAATGGGAACAATAGGAAACATTAGACACTCTAGTGATGACAAAATTTTTTTTTTTAAAACAAACAAAAAAAACAACAGACAGACAAATTGAAAACATAATTTTTCTTTTAATATATACCCAGCCCACAACCCATTCCACTTAAAAAGTAATAGCAACAATGAAGTCCTAAGGGCCCGGGATATCACTTCATTGGTCCAAGAAGTCCAAAACCTTTACTGCGTTTTCGGTCGGCAAGGGCACGTCTGTTATGGTTGGCCCTAGCAGATTTATGCTTCTCTTTCCATTGTCTGTTGTGGGTTACCTCCTGACTCTGACCTTTGCCCTTTCCACGACCTTTGACATCGTGCAGTGGCTTCTCCTCTTGCTGTTGATTTGGCTGTTGCATGGATTTCTTTCCAGACCAGCCACGGCTACCTCCTCTTTGGGATCGCCAACGCTGTTCTCGCAATTCTCGCAATTTGGCTGGATCTTCTATGAAATGGTCAGGCTTTGATGCCTCACCCTCCTCCTGCAATGAAAATTATATGAATGTCATAACAAAAATACATTTTCTTTTTGGTGATAGGAATGAATTGTCATTTATGAGGGTTTTCGTCTTCTTTATTTAATACTAGCAACAGCTGCCCGGCGTTGCCTGGGTAGAGGGGGATTTTTTAAAGTTAGTCTCACAGTTCCATTATTACTGAATCATGAGTTGAATCCTTATGGGATGCCCCATTTAAATCCTTATGTAAAAAAATAGACCTTGCATTGATCCAGCTACTCTGAAAAGAAAATGTTAATGTCTACTATCTAAAATATTAAATGAAAAAAAAAATCCATGCTGTTATCATTTAAATTTTAATTTTTTAATTATCTTCACAAATATAAATCAAATCTATTATTTTTGCTTAAAAACCAAGCCCTGCTGATATTTAATGTGTATATATATTTACTTTGTCATTAATTGTTTTATTTTCGAAGTTTCCTCCAAACAAAAATTAATGCAAATATATATAGATAGAAGATAGATAGATAGACTACTTAAAAGAGAAGGGAGACAACTCTTACACTGTAACACAGATAAAACTATCTATTTCTAATTTCTCAGTAATGCATTTTTCAGCCAATAGGCACTGCAGAGGTGCCTACATTTTTTAGTTCTGCTGTGATGACGAGGTCAAAATGATCTACGTGTATTAAAAATGTTAAATTCTTCCAAGCTACATCTGTATTAGTACTACTGTATGACTGAACTACTTGGACTTTTAACAAAACACTTGGAGAAAAAGCTGGATGGGAACTACACACAGATGCTGCAGGCTGTCTTGAACAAATCCTGAAAGTGGCACCCAAGAAGAAGAAACTACACAGCCACTTACATTCTAAGGTATTCAAACACCCATAAAAATTGGGACCTTTAGGCACCCCTTTTTGATCTCGATTAAGAAAGGACATGTTTTTCATTTACACCGCCAATATCCGGTTGTTTGTTAGGGTTAGTTTTATAATTAAAAAAAAAATCTAAAATTCGTCTGTATACGGTTGTTTTAAACCGTATATTGACGGTGTAAATGAAAAACATGTCCTTTCTTAATCGAGATCAAAAAGGGGTGCCTAAAGGTTATATGGTTCAAAATTGTAATAAAAAGAGACAGTTAACATTTGGGGAATTAATTCCCTAAATGTTATGTTTTTAAAAAAAAATATTTTGTTACATGCAGACATCTCTGGGTAATTCCATGTCAAAATCATCCAGAAAAAAGTAAAATTGTCACCCATATACCATCAATAACTTAAAATTGGTCCAATTTTTAGTTGTAGGGAATCTCTAGAACTCATTTTACAACAAAAATAGATTACAAAAAGGTTGACATTTTTCGCGACCCGCCCTCAAATTTGAAGAGCTAAAAAAAATCAACATAACTCCACCAATTTTTGGAATTGGAAGCTCAAATTTTGGGGATTGTCTAACTTTAATATAATCCATACCTGAACAAAACTTCAGAAAAATTGAAGGGGGTGAGGGACAGAGCCTGGATGATTTGACATGGAATTACCCCTCTGTTAGCAGAAGGAGTCAATATTAGATCAGAATTGCAAAATTACCATTGAATCAATGATATCTGCATTGGAAAAACAAAGTCTAAAATGGTTTGACTTTGGATTACCCTTACTGCACTTTTAATTAGGGTTTGCGTTTTGTTTAACGGCATATCAACTCTCTGGGTCATTTAATCCCAAAAAGGTTATTTTGTATTTCAGTCTTTAAAGTAATGGTTCTGTGGAGATATTCAGTTATCTGTTATATCTTGTTGAAAAGGTTGCTTTTTTAAATTTTTTTTTTTTCGAAAATTTAAAATGTCTTCAGGGTTTGTATTCTTAAAGATGTCCCTCAGGTTTCTTGCTTGATAGTAATTAGTGTGGATATGTTTAAGGCTGTTACAATTTAGAAGGATATGTTTGGTTGTAAGTTGTACTTTGTATGTTGGGCACACTTTTAACAGGTACGAATGGGTAATGTGGGTGTGCCCAATACGTCATCTGGCGAGTATTACTTCTTCTCTTCTAATACTTCTGTGGCCTGTCAGCCACTCTCCAATAGCTTCTTGTATTTCGTGGAGTTTGTTTTGGGTCTGATTGTCCCATGATTTCTGCCATTTGTCTAATATAAATTTGGACTATGATATATAGTTTAATTATTAAAAGAAAATAATTAAAAATTGTGCTGAAATGGGGTGGGGTTGAAAGTAAAAAAAAATTTTTTTTTTTTAAATGCCCCATTATATTCTATTGTTTTTCTTCATTTGGATAATGTCAGAAAAAAAAAAAGAAAATAAAATATGAATGTCTGGTTAGAAATAAAGATCCCATGACACAAAGGATACAAAACTTTTACAAATAAAGAACTTACGTCGGATGATGATTCGGATGCACTGACAGCTGCTGTTGCTCCATCGTTGGATGAAATATTTGCAAGCGCTCGTGGCATGGTGAATGGTCTGCCATTAAATAAAAATACATTTTTATAATATATATTATGTCAACATCATTTCAATCTTACATTATTAAAGCACAGGGCCACGGCCATTTTAGTCCAAAGGGCTCTGGGCTGCGTTCTCAAAGGGACAGAAAAAAAATCAGCTAAATTCACAAGGTAATAATAATAATTTATTAAAGAGACATCTTAACCAATTTGGTTTGGTTTGTTTTGTTTTACGGCATATCAACCTCAGTGGGTCATTTAATGCTGATAAAGTTTTGAAATAAATCAATTCTTAATGGATAATACAATTTTGTTTATCAACTCAGGTTTTTCTATTTAACCCATAGATGGGACCCTAACAAGTTCTACCACTCCGGGTCAGAGTGGACCAGGGAGCAATGGTAATGAAGGGGTGTTCCACATTCCCCAAACCTCCAAAACTGGAACCTCATCATCAGATAGAGTTTAACGTCATTTCCAGAATTATCCTGATGATCCTTCTAGGTGAAACCTGAGTAGATAGCATGTCCCTGATTCGGTTTCCTAAACTGGATCTACAAGTATGTATTGAGCACTTCTATATTATCATCTCTCTTGATTGCCTTTTACATCTAAAAAGATTTTTTTGCTCTCTCAGGTCTTTACCCTAAACTAATATTATATATATTATATATATATATATATATTATAATTAATAATAATAATAATAATAAATGATTAAATTGATTTATATTACATCCAATACGAAATATTATACATCACCATGGCCACCAAAACACAAATACGCTCTTTAATATGCACATACATATGCACGTGCAATCCCGTGCTATGATACAGTCATAACGTCACAACCAACACGCATTTTCATGGACATGCGCATGACAACATACGCGCAAGTAAAAAAAAAAAACGCATTCACGTAAACATACAACACGAGAATTTACCATCATTTCAAAAAAAAAAAAAAAAAAAAAAAAAAAAAATTCATTTAAAGGAAATGCCATAACTAGACTGCTTCAGTTCCAGTGATCTTGTGAAAAAGAAATATTATCTCGAAAATTCAAGAATTAAATACAGGTTAACACATAACACCATTGTTACCGTAATTATTATTTTTTTCTTTACACCTGCATTGTGATAGCCTTCTAAATCAACCTAATATTATTATTATTATCTATACTATTTATATTATTATTATTATTTACTCATCTTACTATTTATATTATTATCTCTATCTTACTATTAATATTAATATTATTATTATCATTCATATTATTACTATTATTATCTTTATCCCCTTTTATTTCCTTTTATACACCATTATATTATATATTATATTCTAATGTTTAAATGTTTAAAAAAATTTTTTTTTTTTATTATTTACTTGTCTTTTTATATTTTAATATACTACTCTGTTTTTTCTGTCTTGTCACTTTTTTGTCTGTCTGAACACCCTAAGTAGCCAACCTTGAGATGTATCTCTTTTTTTTCCTCATTCACTTCCTGTTTCTATGGTAACAATCCTATACTGTTAAAATATTTTTTATATTTTTTATTTTTGTTTGAATTTATTTATTTTTTTAAATTCAGCTTTTTGGGGTTTTTTTGTGATGTGCAAGTCCATTAGTGAATTGAGACCCATCTGATGAGACGTAAATTTGGGGAGCTGTATTAAATCAACTTAGATTTATATAGGCCCCAATTTTGGTCGAAATAAATTTATTATGAATTACAGTGTTGAGTTCTTCCTTCCTTTAATTGATAAATATTGCTCTGTATATAATCAAAAAGTTTATTATACATTGAGCTCTCTTCAGTGATTTAAAGATTCGCTGTATTTATACATACTGGATCATACAATATTAATACAGTGGATCTTAGAAATCACATATAGAATCATCCCTTACTACCAAGTTTTGGATAAATCTCATATATATATATATATTACACACACACACACACACACACACAATAAATGTCAAAAGGTACTCACCGTCGACTGAGTAGGTCATCTGCATTATCTACATCCCCAAAAGTGGCTGCACCCGTATCAAAATCATCATATGTGTCATCATACTCATCATCGTAGAGGTTGAGTTCAAGCAGATGTTTATCATAGATGGTGCCTGCATCAATTGAACCATACACCTCATATGTTGGCCGGAGATCTGCTAATTCAGCCTTGTCGTTCAGTTGTACATCCTGTACACCATCTCTGAAGCACAACAAGAAATTTTTCAGAAAAAGAAAATTAACAGGGTTGATCATTATAAAACTGATTTTATAAAAAAACTTAAGAGGGAAAAATTAACTAGGATCCAATTATTACAATACAAGACTTTATAATCAAAAAAAGTAATTATCTACAAACAAGTGACTTCTTTTTTTTCTTTTTTCAATTTTAATTTACATTGGGCATTTAAGTGATGCAAGATCATTTGGAATGTTTCATTTTTAAAATTGGGTGAAATAAAATGAAATAAGAAATTTGCGATTAAGCAACACCAGATAATCTGGATCTACATTTTTGCATTGCATCTTGAACAATTTGGACGGTCTTATTTTTAACCAGAGGGTGTTGCAGGATGATAACGGACGGAAGATTTAGGAACAAGTGCATTAATATATAGATGGTTCAGTTTTTTCAGTATGTTTTATTTTTGTCTAATACTGTAAGATAGATCATAAACTCAGCAACAAAAATAATATTGAAGATAAACTAGTTGAAAACAAACCACAATTTAAAAAAACGATTTTTCTCATTGACGAACCAACTTACATAACATTTTTTTTGACTGAAAAAAAAGTGACAAAATGATTTACTTACTTCTTGCCCTGGTGGATTTTCGTTGTATCAATTGAATTTCGATGAAACACATCAAACTCATCATAATCAAAGACGTTTCGGCGTTGATCTAGGACAGATGGTGGCGGTGAAGGAACAGGTTGTAACACCTGGCCTCTGAAAAGACAAAGAATATAAATAGATTTTAATAAGCAGCCCCAATAGTCAAGATGGTGTATATTTCTTAGTGATATCAGTTTGATCTCAGGTAAAACAAAACAAAGATTTAGTAAGTTAACTAGCAGAGACTACCCGGCATCACCTGGGTAGAGGGGGATTTTTTAAAAGTTAGTCCCACAGATCCATTATACTGAATTGCAAGTTGAATCCTCGTGGGATGCTCCATTTCAATCCCTATGTAAAGAAAATAGACCTTGCATTGATCCAGCTATTCTGAAAATAAATGTTAATGTTTACTACCAGCTCCGTTAGGAGAGGTGCCAACTAATTTTGTCAACATAGTTTCTTCAGATCTTTCCACATGGGCGTAGAAGGTGTTGGTGTAATGAGACCAGTCACAAGACAAAGTCAAACTTCATGAAAATGTTGCCAATAACAACTCATAGATTATCATAATATGTCAAATAAAGAAAAATCATTGTTCTCTCTAACTAGGTATAAGGCCTATAAAGAGAGATAAAACTTACCTTTCCATAGAACGATCCAAATCACGCAATGATGGTGGTAGATTGTTCTCTAACATTGTATTGATCACAGATTCTGCACTGTAGTCCATTTCAATCAGACACATCTAGTTGAAAATTAAAAGGAAATAAATCTAAAATTAATAGATTCCTTCATACAAAATGGCAACAACACTGGAATAACAACATCTACAATAAACTCTTCCTAATCAAACCCACTCTGAGGACTGGAGACCAGCTTTATGAAAGTTTAGAAAGGAACAAGTCATTATGTCCTGATTACGCATTTGTCATACAAGACTAAATACTCCTATATACTCAAACAAGAACAACAACCACAATGTGGAACATGTCAAACACCTTTGACTGTTAAACACTTATTCATGGAATGCAGGTTTTTTGCTTACATCAGAAACCGTTATTTTAAAGCAAACAATATGAAAGATCTGTTTGAAAACGTCAACATGGAGGATATTCTTTCTTTTTTGAGGGAAATAAAATTATACCATAGAATATAGACATAAAACAAATCAATACCATACAACATAACCCCCAATAATGCTAACACATTTTTAAAACCAATTACTAAAAAGTATAAATATAAATACACGACATGACATAACCCCAGATGGGTTGATATGCCGTTAAATCAATAAAAAACAAAATGAAAAAATCAATATGGACATATCTATACAATTAGTAATGCTCATGACATTTGCATTTTCATCTGAAAAATACTAAAATAAAAATTGCTATAAACTCATAACATCCGGTAATTATGAACTTTAGTTGGCCAAATTCCTAGCATAAAATTGTGCATGCGTATTATCTCTCTTAACAAATTTGCTTGTATAGTTTTTCTCATGAGATTTTCTTAAACAATGAATGAATAAAAATACATTTCATTCTTATCGGTTCTGAAATGAACTTAATTGTTATTAAGAACACATTTTATGATATTTTTGTTGTGCACTGTCTTAACACATTTTTGTTTGTTTGAGAAATAAAAATTTTATTTCTCAAACAAATAAACAAAAATGGATAAGAATGAAATGTATTTTTATTTATTCAATTGTTTAAGAAAATCTCATAAGACAAACTATACAAGCAAATTTGTTAAGGGAGATAATGCACACACACAATTTTATGCTAGGAATTTGGCCAAAGTTCATAATTACCTAACATCCTGTCAAACCATTACATCAAATGAAAGGAAATTGATTTGTTACATAAAAGATTGACAAAATCTATTATTGATAGGTAGTGTATGGTAAGATGCGTTATGGACAGGATGTGACTCAAGGTCAATTTTTAAGCAGAATTTAAGAGTTTTGAATTCTGATTTTTTCTTCTAGACTGGTTAAAGAGCACAGTCTGCCCTACTATTGGGTGGAAAGGCATTCAGGAGAATAAAACTGTATACACATAAAAGTATTTCTCCATATTATAATAACAAGAACAAAATGGAATCCAAATAGATAACCTCTAACCACAGAAAGACACCAAACCCGAAAGAGAAGCAAGTTAAAAGCCGCATAACAATATCAAACCTTGTGGGTTATCTAATACCAATTTTATTTGTATATATAATTTATAAGTGATTAGTTTGTAAGTAAATATTTTTGTTTGGTTTGATAAACCGGTAGAAATAATTTTCATTAACTTCATATATATTAATAAACTGGTGGTTGACCCTTGAGACACTGCCTTCTAGCATTTTTAAGATAAAAAGGGTTGAGTGTTTGCCATAAAAGCAATTTGAAGAATACAGTCAGGACAATCATATAGGTACTAGGGCTTGACATGATCAGCCAACTGATCAGATCGGGCCTCTCTGACTACCTGTCTAGCCCAAGTAAGGACCAAGGTGAAGTGTTGCATGTCATGAGACCACTTAGCACCTAGGTCACAGACAACTCAGCCACCAGGATCCTATCCTCAGGCATTACAGGTCACCATCCATGGCTAACAGGTAGCCCTATTGTGGAGGTAGGGTCTTATCTGTCAGCAGTCGATGTATTCTACAGCCCCAGTTGACAGACCAGCTTTGTAAATATCCAATAAGGAAAAAAAAATGCAGAATAGTCACCTAGTAAAGAAAAAAACTTACCTCAACAAATCCTTCTCCTAAATCTGGGAAAAGGTCTTTGATAGAGTAGATAAGGGACTCAAGTTCAGCTCCTGTAGGTGTGGCAGCACATGCCCCTTCACATATATCCTCTGCAGTCTGGAAACAGAAACCAGTGTGTTCAATGGGGCATTATTAAATACAAGTAAAGGACAGAGACATTTTTATTGAAACTTATCAAAATTTGGCTTAATTTGTTAGTTTGCTGTCTTCTATCATTACTTTATTTACTCGAAAGAAGAATGAGAAGTGACCTAACTGAAACTTTCAAAATAATAAATGGAATTTCTAATTATGTTAGATATTTTTTTAAGTATTTCTCCTTGAATTAGAAATTTACTCTCAAGGCCAATTTAAAAAAACTAAGTCTATTAACCAATAGTATTGTTTTTTTCCTAATAGACTATTATATTTTTAGAAAAATATTGCCTAATCAGATGAAAATAGCAATAGTGCATGCTTCAACCATGTTACAGGGCCGGGTTAGCTCAGTCGGTAGAGCGTTTGGCTAGAAACCACAAAGTTCCTAGTTTGATACCGGACCTCACACACTCAGCGTATGAGTAGCACAGGGATCTGTGCGGTAAAGTAAGGAGCTGATGGTAGATGTGCTGCTCCACCTCAGACGCAAAAAAACAATCTCCTGGTATAGCGCTAGTGAAAAGGGGATAGACTCCCTCGATGATTGGCTGAAACCGACTCTAGGCCACCCCGACGACTTTACTTACTTACATGTAGACTTAATTTTTGCAAAAAAATTTTATTTCTGATGAAGATATCCTTATAGCAATTTAATTTTGCTGATTAATTATTTCTCAGATCTATAAATATTAATTCCTGACCACTGATCCCTTTCTTCTTGATTTTTAGTGCATAACAAAGATTGGTGATAAAAACTATTGGCCTATTTCATATCATTGACAAAACATACCTTGTTTTGATAAGCACCAGAGGCAGCCGTTGGGGACACATCAGAATCTGCGGGCTGATTGCCAACAGCTTGTAATCTTTCTTCAGAACCGCCAACTGAACCTTCGGGACTTCCTCGTCCTCCTGCATTCCTGGAACCTTTTGGCTGGTTTCGTTTGCCATATAAGGAGAAAGCTGAATCAAAGACTTCCTGCAAAAATGTCAGCCTTGTTTCATCTCTGAAAATTTCAGTCAAGGAATTTGAAAAATTATGTTTTTATTTTTAAAATATCTCAACATTTCCTAAAATGTCACCCTGAACACATTAAAAGGAAAATTGTAATTGTTATGGATGGGGAGATTTTTTGACATCTTTAAGGGTTATGCGATAGCCATTTTGATTTTTTTTAAATTTATTTTAGGCTGGCAAAGGTATTTCGTGGCATACTCTATTACAGGACCCATTCCTTAAAAAAAAAAAATTTTTTTTAAATAATAAAAAATTTAAAAAAAATTTTTTTTAAATAAAATAAAAAAATAAAATTTCATAATATTATCAGGCTACACTGACAGCATGGATTTCCATAATACTCTCTCACCACCTGCCCCTATCAGCCATCACTTTTGGAAGGTCTTCCACATAGCATCTAGAATCTGCCATAGCTATTTTTATTTTAAAAAAATTTTTTTTTTATAACAGGCTGGCAATATTATCATCAGGTTATACTGACAGCATGAATTTCCATGACACTCTCTCGTCACCAGCCACTAGAATCCACAGAGAGCTGATTGATGTAGGTTTCTGCTAGTTGGCCTACATGAGTATGTCCATGTGTAGATGTCCATAGGAGAAAGTCACTTATGAGTGAGGACAATTCTAAAATCTTTTTGTTTAAGTGTGTCTTATTTGCCACATAAACAATGTACAATGACAGTAAGTGAACGTCTCACCTTGTTAAATATAATGTTAACATAAGAAACAAGACAAATCAATAATTCAAAGACAAGCAATTATCAATACTTTTATGAAATAGCAAAACATTTTCATAAGGATACATAGTCACTGGAGATTGTCGCAGTATATCAAGGTCATTTTGTATATTATACTGTCCCTCATAGTCAGCTAGGAATCTGAAGTTGATAAAAATAGAGAAAGGTTAGAGAAATATCCTTGCAAAAAAAAAAATAAAATAAAATAAAATAACAAAAATAAAAGAATAAAAAATTAGAATCCAAAATCTAAAATTCCAAATATTGTAACAACCCCCCCCCCAAAAAAAACAAACAAAACAAAAAAAGATGTCATTCAATGTGATAAAAACAACAAAACGACTGCTAGTTATGAGGATGGACTGAAAAGTTCATATGACTTTTTTTGATTAATAGAATCCAAGTACTGCAACACCAATTGAAGAAGTGTGTGAACCACAAGGGGAACTATGCTGAAAAATAAACCTCATTCTATCACATTCCATAAGAGTATCTTGGTCAGTCTATGAACTTTTTAGCTAACACTCATAATTATACATATAAAAGATAATGTGACAAAAATATAACTATTATATTCCAGCTTGTTATCTGTTTTATTCTTTAAAATATACTAGATGTTTTTAGTAACAAAAACAGGCATTTAAAAAAGGAATGAAATAAAGGATTCAAGACTTGTGTTATATCCCTTCATATGTATTCCTATCTGATGTTGAGAAATAATCAAGAGTGAAAAAATAGAAAAAATAAGGATGATTTATTGATATTTGATAAAATGTACTGACACTTAATTTAATGTCATTCTGCATATTACTTTCACCCTCTCTATGTATATTTGATTACCTCCTCCTTATATAATGTTAGTCTCTCTATGTGAGTAAGTGTGAGAACGGAGAGTTATTGTGTTAGAGACATTTAACTATGTTAAAATTCATTTTAAGACAGGGGTGAGTGGGTAGAGGTGTATCTACCATGGGCCAGCAGTGAACTCACCCTTCCTAG
Organism: Doryteuthis pealeii; assembly: GCA_023376005.1. NCBI lineage: Eukaryota > Metazoa > Mollusca > Cephalopoda > Myopsida > Loliginidae > Doryteuthis > Doryteuthis pealeii. The sequence goes on along the minus strand of CM042147.1, from coordinate 72,850,735 downwards.
AACCTTTCTCTCCAGTAGGCATAAAAAGGAGATTTTTGTTGGGACTTTGGGGAAGGGGGGAGCAATTTGTAACTCGTTACTATTGTGTAGTGAAATCTGTCTTGTTCGGGCTAACATTTCTTTTGATTAAGATTCATAGTATCAAAACACAGTTAAAATATATTATTTATATTTTTTGAAAGCAATTAGAATGAGTATATCATATAAAATTCGAATCAATTTTGAAAATAATCAAGTTAAACACCGTACAGCTGTTTCAACTTTATTAAGTCTCATCAGCGGTTATACCTACAATTTCCCTCCGATAGAAATCGAAACCAGGAACCCAACACGCAGAATCAGAGATTGTACCTGGGTCCACCAGATGAGACTTGATAAAGTTGAAACAGCTGTATGGTGTTCCACGTTAGACTAAGTGGCAGCAGAAGAATTATTGGCAAAATTTTAAAAAGGTAAGCTTAAATATTAGGACCATATTACCTTCAGGCACCCCTTTTTGATCTAGATTAAGAAAGGACATATTTTTCATTTACACTGTCAATTGTTTGTTAGGGTTAGGGGTTAGTTTTATAATTTAAAAAAAAATAATCTAAAAATCATCTGTTAAAACAACCGGATATTGATGGTGTAAATAAAAAACATGCCCTTTCTTAATAGAGATCAAAAAGGGGTGCCTAAATGTCATATGGTCCGAATATTAAAACTGTTAATTGTTTGAAAAGTATTGTTTAAGCAAGAGCCCTCTACAGGAGCTAGCTTAATTGCCGCCTGAGAGGGCAGCTTTTTAATTAGCGCGTGTATAGACGGTTAAAGGAGGAAAAAGAAAAAAAGAAGCACTGTTAAAGATAGAAATATGAGGAAATTTTATTTATTACCTTCTTTCGGACATGACAGCTGTGACAGTCTGTAAATAATCTTCTACATAATCCGCAACCTGAGACGTACTTGCATCCTCATTGGCACTGGAAATAGAAATTAAAAGAAAGTCTTAAAAATAAAAATCTTCAAACTATTAAAATCAGACTTTTAAAGTATTTCCTAAATTACATTTTTTTTTTTAGTAGTGAATTTTGGACCCCAAATGTTTTTTTACAATAAATGTGAAATATGTATTATTTGGATTATTCAGACTATTGTCCTCATCTATATTGTTATCTGTACAATGTTTCGGCTGATGTGCCCTCTGGCCTTCTTCAGGTATTTCTTGTCGTAATCAGGAGCCTTCATGGAACTCTGAACCCAACCCTTTATTCAATCCACGGGGTTATTCTGTCCCCAGTGTCGGGCCAATATATACATGGAATACTTTGAAGAGGATGGCCTTAGGATCTACACCACTAAAGCCATCAATGTGGCTTAGATACATGGATGACACATTCATTCTCTGGCCCCTCGATTTAAAGGGGCAGGGCTGGGTTTATTGCCCAGTGCCTTAAGCACCCTCTTTGAGGGGGAATGCCGACAGGATTAACACAATTTTTCAACCTGCCACCCATGAGTCTCGGCTTGTGGGTGGTCCCACGTTTATAGGGCCTTGTGCCTGACCTTGTACAAGTGGGGTATGAGGATAATATCCAGTATCTCAACTCCAACTCCCATCATCCATACAATGTAAAGAAAGGAATCGTCAGTTGCCTATAACACCAGGCAAAAGCCATCAGCAGTGACGAGCTATATCAGAAGAAAATGGACAGCTTAAGGGATACCCTCCATCGTAACAATTATCCTGAGAGCATAACATCAGCTAAGGGAAAACTGGATCGCAGGACAGAGGATGATACCCGAAAACTTACCACAGTGTCTGCCCTATGTCAAAAGATTGAAGAGAATAATAGATCTTTTCCATTTACTTTAAGCATGAGCAATTGGAAAATAATATTTTCTGTTCAGGAACAAAAAAACTGAAAATTTTGTGAAATAGCATCATTATTAATTTTACTTCTGTTTTCTTTCATCTTCTAATTTTTTACTTGTTTTACTTTTGAATAGATTATGAAAGAAAAGAGTCATCAAAATTGATCATTATGATGATATAAGTGACTACCTAAAGTAATTACAAATTTTACAAAATTAGCAATTAAGAAACAGACTTTTTAACTTACTATAATAACTTTAATGAAAAATAATCAAAGAGCTGTTGCTGACATATATTGACTTTATTGAGAAAAGGTTCATCAATAATGTGAAAGTAAAAGATTATGAATCCATTTTGAAAACTTAATTTCTACAGACTTCTTTTTGCATATGTACATTTTTTTTAAAGTGATACAGGCAGTTTCAAGACAAGGCTGAATGTTTGTCTTTTTAGAACAAAAGAAATAAAACACATGCCTGGAAACTTATCTATTGTCCTTTATGATTTAACTTCAGTGTTTTTGAGCATCTGAATCAGAAATGGTAGCCGAATTAGAATTTGTGAGTCAGAATATTGTATAAAATATGCTGTTAGTTTCTTCTGTATCAGACTAACATTTTATGCATACAAGATTCCAATGTCAAAAGATAGGTAATTCATGACATCAGGACAACATTCAGGAGTGACTCGACTCTTTGTAAACATCTCCTCAGAGTCAAGCCCTTAACAGAATACAACATAACCAAGAATTGTGTATATTCCATCCCATGCCGCTGTGGCAAAGTATACAAAGGCGAAACATACCGTCCACTGAAAGTAAGACTAGAAGAACACCATAAGGCAGTGGTATGAGAGGAAATAGAAAAGTCGGGTATAGCTGACTATATATGGAATGAAAACGGAACCCATCTGCCCTTATGGAATGAAGTTAAAATAATAGATAGAGAAGAACATTAGAAGAGAAGACACCTCAAAGAATCAGCTCATATGATAGGCTATAGTAACCTCTTATGTAGACCAAGTATAGAGATGAATACAATATGGGAACCTATAATTAAAAAGGCTAGATTAGATTTAAAAAAAAAAAACAACACAATATGTGTCAAAGTAAAAAAATCATACATTAGTATAAAGGTAAATATTCTATGTAAAACAAGACATTAGGTTTATAATGTATATATATTAGGTTTATAATATAAAATTCACACTGAATTATCCAATTGGATACATGGCATAGTGGATATAGGTGTTGAGTTAATACAGTTTTAAGTCAGTTATCTCTAGGCTGCAGGTTCCTGGTCAAGGGCAACAGTAACACAGAATAATAATTAACACAGTCATGGTTAGCAGAATGAGAAAGTATACTACCATGGATTGAATAAAGGGTTGGGTTCAGAGTTCTGCAAAGGCTCTGGAGTTTGAAGAGAAAGTTCCCAAATTCGACAAGAAATACCTGAAGAAGGCCGGAGGGCTAATCAGCCGAAACGTTGTAGAGGTATAATAATAATATTGTACTATACAATATAGATGTTGGACAATAGTCCAAATAATACAAATTATTAAGCCTCATCTCAAAAAATCAGAGAAAAATGTGAAATAATATAGTTAAGTCCGAAGGTAGCCTTGGGAAAGGTATAAATCTAACTATTCTCTCTCCAGCTATGGCTCTTAACCTTAGGCAAACAGTCTAGGAGAAGGAAAACTCTGAATTCAAACCTGTTAAATTCCACTTAAGAAATTGACTATGTGTTACATCCTAACTCGTGTGGTTGGTTGGGTTTTACGGCATGTCAACCCCTTGGGTCATTTTATGCCGAATACTTCTATTGGTAAAAAAAATGTTTAATGCTGACAAAGTTTTGAAATAATTTCATTTTTAATGGATAATACAATTTTGTTTATAAACTCATGTTTTCTATTTAACCCATAGATGGCACACTAACAGGTACTATCACTCCGAGTGGTGCTCCACATTCACCAAACCTCCAAAACTGGAACCTCACCATCAGATAGAGTTTAATGTCATTCCCAGGACATGTAGACCCGCAGCCACCGCCTTCTAGCACCCATATGATAAAAAGGGTTGGGGATTGCCATAAGGGTTGGGAAAATCATATAGGTGCTAGGGCTTGATGTGACCAGCCGATTGATCGGAGGGGGCCTCTCCGACCTCCCGTCTAGTCCAAGATAGGTGGAGTATTGCAAGTCATGGATTGCTCAACCACCCGGGTTCTATCCTTAAGCATCATGGGTCGCCACCCACGGCCACAGCCAACAGGTGGCCCCATTTGGGGGAGTCTTACCCCTCTGCAGAAGTGCAGTCGGTGCATTCTAATGCCGCAGCCGACAGGGCGTCTAACTCGTGTGAAGAGGTTGGTAAATATGTATGGGTTAAATAGTAGCATTACTGTTCTTCTACAAGAACATCTTTAGCATTGAATAACCCACGAAGGTTGATATGTGATTAAACAAAGAAACCGAAAAGAATATTTGATGGAGATGGATTCATACCAAAGTACTGGGGACAATTTTCATCCCTACCCACATTAAACACAACTTTGTGTCACAGTCTGCTCTTATGGGGAGGTGGACTAATGGCTAAAGGTTCATAGAATGGAGTAACTGAATACCTTCTTTCCAAGATTGGTTGAATGCAACATTGGTTTAATACTTCATGGAATACCCTGAGAAAGAGTTTCTTTGCTAAAGAAAGTCGGTTCTTTAGCTGGGACTTGGCACTGGAATAAAAGAAAGAAAAGAAGCAATTAAAAAACAGTAGATTATATTTAAACAAGGGTCATTCAATAAATAAGGGGAATTTTTTTTTTTTTAAAAGAGAAAGGACCGATTATGTATATGAGATTTATTCAATAAATATGGGGAATTTCTTTTTTTTGACAGAGAAGGGACCTATTATGTATATGATGGTCATTCAATAAATAAAGGGAATATTTACTGAAAAAGGGCTAATATATTTTAGGGTCATTCAATAAATTCAATAAAGAGGAATTTTTGAAAAGGAAAATAAATTTTTTTTTTACATAATTGTAAACTCTGCATTATTTGGAATTGGTTTATCACAAAAATTATTTTAATCTTGAAATAAAAAAAAAAAAAAAAAAAAAAAAAAGGATGTTTTTGGCCATTCAAAAATGGCAGAAAAACTCCAGGATTGAACAGACGATTTATAGAGTTTTTTTTTTTTTTAATTATAAAACTATCCCCTAACCCTAACAAAATATTTTTACATAAATACTTTTTACTAAAACTATAAACGAAAGACACGTTTTATATCAAAATAGTTTTTATTTAATCAGAAGAGAAATGCATGCAGATATGTTTATTTCAATAGTATTTTTTTTTTTTTTTTTAAATAAAAATATTTTTTTATTTACAAAAAACAAGTTTACACAGGAATAGTTGTTGTTAGCCTATGTGAAAAAATTAATTGTGCACTAAAGATAAACTAATAGTTATTTTTGAAAAAAAAAAAAAACTTAAAATGAAAAACATGTTTATTTATTTTCAATGTGCCTTTACGGATAGTTAATATTAAAAAGTATTTATTTAAAAAAATATTTTGCTGGGTTTAGGGTTAGGGTTTAGTTTTATTAATTCTATTAATTTAGTTTTGTTAATAGTAAATTCAATATAGCAATTTTGTTTAATAAACAACAACATTAAATATAAAAATGTGTTCTTTTGTTTAATTACCAACAACAAAAACTTAAATAAGTAAAAAGAAAAAGCGTATTTGCTACTATAAAAATGTCCCATGAAACTTATCTATTCCCAGGTAAAGTTGTGAAGATGTGTGTTATAAAAAACCCAGATGTTAACAGTGTAAATGAAAAAAATGTCCTCATAAAACGAGATCGAAAAAGGGGTGCCTAAAGGTCATATGGTCCAAAAGTTTATATTTCCATTTAATTTATTGAAAAATATAAATTTTATAATTACTGTATTCTACTGTTTTCAAAAGATTTTTTTACTTTCAAATCTTATATAACAAATAAGCAGTGAATGAATATACCCTCAATTTTTAATACTTTTTAAAATATTTCTTTCATCTTATTTCAATTTGATGAGAAAAGAATTAAAAAATTTGTATTAATGTAAAAAAAACAAAAAAAACTAAGTGGGAGTAGATTAATATTTTTAATCATATTTGTTTAAATCACTGTCCAATACTGAAATTGTAAAAAAAAACAAAAAAAAAATATCAAGAATTATCTCCCTTGCCCAGATATTCAAATGTAGAAATCTTATCAGAAAGAGGGTGTAGGCAGATCCTACACTAAGTTGAAAGTTGCTTTAAATTCCAAGAGTATCTTAAGAGCATTGCGCTAACAAATCATGCTACAATGTGCCATTTTCTCTGTGCTATGGTAACATACAAACATACAACAAATGAATCATTATAATATATATAGTCTCAATGTGTTCTTGAAAAAATTTTGTTTGATATTGGTGTCTTACCTAGGAATTTCAAATTCTTTGGTCTTTAAGGCAGCAGTCAGGGCAGGCAGAATCAGCTCATAAAAAGAAGCTAACCTTTTTAAGGAGAGAAACAAGGAAATTATTCAGCCAGCATCAAAATCAAAATTGGAGTAACAAAATATTCACAACTGCATAGATAAATATTCCAGTAATAAATGAGCAAATTGCCAACATGACAGATTTTGGTAATCTGAACATTAGCTACATAAATGAGAGTAACCTCCCCTTGTTTCTTCCACTTTGAGGAAGCCGTCTATTTTGGTAGGCCATTTTCATTTCACCTTAATCAACACAACTGCATGCTTTAACATGAAAATATCATAAAATGTGCTCTTAATAACAATTAAGTTCATTTCAAATAATGCGCAAGCACAATTAAGAACACCTTTTATAATATTTTCGTGTTAAAACACTTAGTTGTATTGATTCAAACAAATTTGTATTTTCAGTGTAGATTTACGGTGAAATGAAAATGGCCAACCAACACATATGGCTTCCTCAAAGTGAAATCAACAAGGGGATGTTACTCTCATTTATGTAGCTAATGTTCAGATTACCCCAAAAGCTTATATAAGTGTTTTAAAAAGTCCAGGTGACTTACCTGTGGCACAAACCGGCTTCATGAAAGAATATACATGACGGTGGGTAGATCTCCAGAAAAGAAGATAATGTACAACTGATATCAACAAGGTAGAAGATGATATCTTGAAATTCTGATACTGACATGTTATTGATTGCCTCTGACCTCTGGTCATCTAATTTGGTTGGACCTTGACATAAAGTGTCATCCAGTCCACATTTAATTAATAATCTGGTAAGCATCTACAAAAGGAAAAAATTAGAGAAGAAAATCAATTAAACTTAATTATTTTATACTAGAAGTGGCTACCCAGCGTCGCTTGGGTAAATGGGGGGTAAAAAGGTAGTCTCGCAGATCCATTATTGTTGAATTGCGAGTTGGATCTACGCAAGAAGCCCCATTGGAATCCCTACGTAAAAAAAAGCTTGCGTTGATCCGGACACTGTGAAATGAAAAATTAATGTCTCCTATTCAAAATACTAAATAAAAAAAAAAAAAAATTCCATGCTGCTATCATTTAAATTCTATTTCCTAACTATGTTCATGAATATAAATCAAATGTTCATTTTTTTGCTCAAAAACCAAGATGTAGTGATAGTGAATGTGTATATATTTACTTTGTTATTAATTGTTTTATTTTCTTAGTTTCCTCCGGACATACATACAAACTGTCCTTTATATATGTATAGATTATTTTATACTAGCAGCGGCTACCCGGCATCGCCTGGGTAGAGGGGGATTTTTTTTTAAGTTAGTCCCACAGATCCGTTATTGCTGAATCGTGAGTTGAATCCTTGTGGGATGCCCCATTTAAATCCCTATGTAAAAAAATAGACCTTGCATTGATCCAGCTACCCTGAAAAGAAATGTTAATATCTACTATCTAAAATATTAAATGAAAAAAAAAGAAAAAAAAATTAAAAAAAAAATTCCATGCTGTTATCATTTAAATTTTATTTTTTAATTATCATCACAAATATAAATCAAATCTCTTATTTTGTGTATATATATTTACTTTGTTTTATTTTCTTAGTTTCCTCCGGACATACATACATATAAACTGTCCTTTATATATGTATAGATTATTGTTTATTTAATCTTATTATAATGGAGATTGTGTGTTTTTCTGTCTGTAACCGAAAGTATATTACTAGTCAAGTTACAATTGCCTTAATTATATATGTCACATTCTCCATGATTTGATTTTATACCGGTCCTCGCCAACTCAGCGTATGAGTAGCACAGGATCTGTGCAGTAAAGTAAGGAGCTCATGGTAGGTGTGGCGCTCCACCTCAGATGCTAAAATCTCCTTGGTCTAGCACTATTGAAAAGGGTATAGACTCCCTCGCTGACTGGCTGATACTGACTTTAGGCTGCCCTGTCGACTTTACTTACTTTTTACATTATTACTACAATTGACCATGTCTACATACTAATAATATACAAGTATATTTATATATTCAACAAAATAGCGGATTACAGTATGAATGGGAAGGCTAATTTGCATATTTATATTAAAAAGATTGATTTTAATAACTGTGCTTATCTACAAAGGAGAATTTAGAGAAGAAAATCAAAAATAAGAACTCTTATTATAAAATAAACAGTGGTTCTGAAATCAGACATTAATAAAAAAAAAATTAAAAAATCAAAAAAAAATACCAGTGTGAAATGTCCAACAAGATATGCAGAAATGCAATGAGTAGATTGATCAATCTGTTCAAATTCCTCAAACTGTTGGTTGGATTTTAAGGCACTTCAAATCCTTGGGTTATTTTATGCTTTTTGTTTGTTTTTTTTTATTAAAAAAAAATCTACTTAGCAACAGGCCAATGTAATCCCAATGAATTATAAAAGAAAATGTCTGAGCCACGTGAGCCTGTTTTAACACCGACTCTAAACACTGATTAGCTTTAGCATTAACCAATCAGATGTTCAGAAGCCGAGGTAAGCGTTGGCAAAAACTATTTAAAGCCAGTTACTTTCTGTTAACATTGAATGAAACACAGGTAGCGCATTAGAGGGTGATCATCTCTAATGGGGGTCTAACTGGCGAGGGGGGTATTATTTTGGAAGACCTGAAACCCCCCAATAAAACCAGTTAATAACATAACTGACGACACTACCAGCGCTGCTTAATCAGATGTATCTCAAACATGCTGTTTAATTCATTCCTTGTTGAGTGTGGTTGTTATTTGCGCAGGTGCAATCTATTTAATCCATAGATAGGACCCTAACAAGTACTACTACTTCAAGTCAGAGTGGATCTGAGAGTAATGGCAATGAAGGGGTACTCCACTTTCCAGAGCTCCAGAATTAGAACCTCGCCACTAGAGACACTTTAGCATCATATCCAAGACACTAAGACCCCCAGCCACTGCCTTCTAGCACATATATGACGAAAAGGGTTAGGAGATTGTCATAAGAGCACTAGGGTTAGGACAATTTGGGCTTGATGTGACCAGCCAATTTATTGGACGAGGCCTCCCCTACAGTGTGCCTAGCCCAAGTGGAGTGTTGCATATCATGAACTGCTCAGCCACCAGGATTCCTTCCTTAAACCTCACATGTCGCCACCCATGGCCCCATTGGAGGGGATTTTAATGACATGTCAACCTGTCTAGGGTTATTTCATGCTCGGTGGTTAGGGAATCACATTTATTTTATGTTCATGTTTACATTTTTTTTGTGTAATTGAAACATAAGAGTTTTTTTTTTTCAATCAAATAACAAATTTTAAAAAATATCTATTTGGACATAGATGGAACCTTAACAGGTATAACCACTCCAGGTCAGAGTGGACCTGGGAGTAATAGCAATAAAAGGGTGCTCTATTCTCTCCAGAACTGAAACCTCATCATCAGCGGCAGTTTAGTGTCATACCCATGAGAAGTTACCCATGAACATTCAGTTGATGAAAAAATTGAAATACTGGATATGACCAAATTAGTTAACTTATATTAACAAATAGAAATAAAATGTTGACAAGGATTATGTTGGTTGGTTTAATGACATATCAACCCTTGTGGGTTATTTAATACCAAATCTTGTTTTTTAATTTTTTTTATTCATTTTATTATATATGATTTGTTTAAGAAATAACTTTCATTAACTTCATGTGTATTAATAAATACTAGTTGATCCTCAAGGCACCTCCTATAACTTATATGATAAAAAGGAGTGTGTGTTTACCAGAAGAGCAATTTGAATAATATAGTCTAAATAATCATATAAATGGTTGGGCTTGAGATGACCAGTTGATTAATCAGATCAGGCCTCTCTGACCACCTGTTTAACTCAAGTAAGGGACGAAGTGGAGTGTTGCATGTCATGGGACCACTTAGTAGTGAGTCAAAGACTGCTCAGCCACCACAATCCTGCACTTAGGCATTGTGAGTTTCCATCAACAACGAACAAGTAGACCCATTGCAAGGCTCTTACCCCACTGCAGAGGTACAGTCAGTGTATTCTGCAGCCCCAGCCGACAGGGCAATGTTACAAGAGTAATATATATTTTTTTTAAATTTCCAAAGAGAAAGCATTCCATATCAACCCCTAACAAAAAAGAAAAAATATGAAAAAAACAAAAAAACAAAAAAAAAACAAAACAAAAACAAACAAATAAAAAAAATAAACGCCAATGACTCACCTCCATAACAGTTGGAATAACTTCTCTCAAGTCATCTTCATATCTTGGCTGTTCCCGGAAGATATTTGCTACCATCTTTGATAGAAGCTGTCCATTGCCCTGTCCGTACAAAGCACACAGATCCATTACCTTGGGAATGTCGAAGATAAAATTCTCATAGAGGATTTCACCAAACACAGAAGGTGTAATGAAGTCTTCCTATTAAAAAAAGAAAAATGAAACAGTTTTTAAAATCTTTATACCTTTATTCATTATTTTTTTTTTTTTTTTTTGCTTCAGCATGGAGAATACATTATAAAATCTTTGGTTATTTCCTATAACTCCAATCTAAAAAAGGGGAACCATTCTAAATGAATTTTATCTAATTAATCTACCCATTATTTTCTCATTAAACTAATCCTAACCCAGTCTTTTTTTCCCCCTAGTAGATCAATAAATAAATAAATAATTTATAAAATTCATTCAGAGTGGGTCCTCTTTTTTTCAGGTTGGAGTTATAGGAAATAACCAAATCTTTATACATACTTTTGGTTTTTTTTTTTTTTGGTAGACATTTTTTGTTTGTTACAGCATGTGATTCAAATGGCCCCTAAAGGAAATGGTAACATAGAGATGTGTCACAGAACCATAAAGAGGATCTCTTCTAGAAACAATGTTCCATCCAGGAAGCCACATATTGGTACAATGTCATCCCAAGAGATAATGCTTCATCAAACTCAACTGCTCCTGCCAAAAGGATTTACTCTTATCAGATCAATCTGAAAAACATTGATGTGTTACTTCCGCAGATTTGATAGAGAGCTCTAGATTTATATGTATTTACCAACCCCTACACACAAGCAGGATGTGACACAAGGTTAATCATCTTGAGTGGAGTTTAATAGGTTTGAATTCAGACTTTTCCTTCTTTTAGACTGGTTGCCTAACCAAGGTTAAAAAGCCCAGCCTGCCCTCCTATTTACCCAGAGCTGGAATGAGAATAGTTGGATTCATACTTTTCCCAATGGTATTAGCACTATGTGAAATGCAACCAACCTTGTCCAGAATTTGAACTTGTGTCACTGTGTTGGGATAACCATTACACTATGGAGACCATATTACCTTTAGGCACCCCTTTTTGATCTCGATTAAGAAAGGACATGTTTTTCATTTACACCGTCAATATCCGGTTGTTAGGGGTTAGAGTTAGGGGTTAATTTTATAATTTTTAAAAAAATCTAAAAACAACAACCGGATATTGACGGTGTAAATAAAAAACGTCCTTATTTAATCAAGATCAAAAAGGGGTGCTTAAAGGTCATATGGTCCCACTATGGGCAATGTAAAGTGAGATACTGAATATGAGTAAAATCACCAGAGAAATGGTGCATATTCAGATTTCGAAGTGAAAGGGTTACTGTAGTTGTCAGTTCACCAACTCCATTTTGGTTGATTGAGTGTGGTGCCTCATACAGGACATTCCCCCATTTCTGTGGTCAGAAGACTGAGACAAGAAAAAGTGAAGCAGAGGTGGATGCCAGTGCATTCTGTGACTATAAAGAAAAAAACTTATACAATTGGACCATATGACCTTTAGGCACCTCTTTTGCTTTGCTGATTCATAAGTACATTTTTTTTATTTACACCGTCAACATCCAGTTGTTTGTTAACAGACGATTTTTAGAGGTTTGTTTTTTTAAATTATAAAACTAACCCCTAACCCTAACTCCTAACAAACAACCAGATGTTGACAGTGTAAATGAAAAAAATTTACTTATGAATCAGCAAAGCAAAAGGGGTGCCTAAAAGTCATATGGTCCATACAATTGAAGGGAAAACTGAAGGACCTGCTCAGCAGAGGAGCATGAAATAAAAAAATTAAAAAAACTGATGCTGAACTGCTTTTGTGATCAGGCTAGAGGGTAGCAGTGGGGCAGAAAACAATGATGTCTCCTCTGGACAGAACTGGAAGTGGAATCGGAATCGGGTTGATTGCGAGTGGACCCATCTCCAAGTGGAGAGGAGTGCTTTATGTGCTTACCAAAATGTTGGTTGGTTGGTTTATTGATTTTAACGGCATATCAACCCGTCTGGGGTTATGTCATGCCTAACGGTTAGGAAGTAATACATATCGTGTATTCATATTTATACTTTTTAGTAATTGGTTTTAACAATGTGTTAGCATTATTGGGGATTATGTTGTATGGTATTGATTTGTTTCATGTCTATATTTTATGGTATAATTTTATTTCTCTCAAAAAAGAGAGAATATCCTCCATGTTGACATTTTCAAACAGATCTTTCATATTGTTTGCTTTATAATAACGGTTTCTGATGTGAGCAAAAAACCTGCATTCCATGAATAAGTGTTTGACATGTTTCACATTGTGGTTGTTGTTTGAGTATATAGGAGTGCATTAGTCTTGTATGACCAATGCATAATCAGGACACAATGACTTGTTCCTTTCTAGACTTCCTTCAAGTTGTTCTCCAGCCTCCCAAAGAGGGTTTGATTATGAAGAGTTTATTGTGGATGTTGTTGCCATTTTGTATGAAGGAATCTATTAATTTTAGGTTTCAAATCAGTATATGGTATCTTGAACTTGTCGGGGATCAAATCTAGAACCAATTTACCAAAATGTGGAACATCCAGATGTTGCCACTTAGGCACAGGAGGAATAAGGGGAGTTTAAAAATAAGACTGGGAGAGAGATGAACACTTGATTCTTTGGTTAGATATATCCACATCGTTCATTTTCCCAGTTGGCTGGTGATTTATGCTTCGACAGTAATATTAAAAACGCCTATCTATGATCCTTTTATAAGTGCACATGGCATAAAGGAGTTCAAATCATGGATGAGGCTACTTGCATTTTGCTTGACGCTAATGCCCTAGGGAAAGGCACGAATCTCTGCCAGCTATAGGTAAATAGTAGGGCAGACTCGGCTTTTTAGCTTTAGTAAGGCAACTGGTCTAGAAAGAAAAACTAAATTCAAAACCAAGTGATGGGGAGAGCAACTATACCTCATAAAAACCTACAGACTACTGAAATACCTGCACCATCAGGAATGTAGTGTCGCTGTGACACTATACTCTTCAAGAAATCTACAGAATGCAGATTTTTTGGTAATTTTCACCTTTAGTTGGCTAAATTCCTAGCATAAAATTGTGCATGCGTATTATCTGAAATGAACTTAATTGTTATTAAGAAGACATTTTATGATATTTTTGTGTTAAGGCATGCGGTTGCATTGTTTTCGAAACGATTCTAAGATTTGTATATTTCGCACGGACACATTCAAAATGGCTACCGTCTTGTTTCAAAGTAAAAGTCAGTTGGCTAAATTCCTAGCATAAAATTATCTGAAATGAACCTAATTGTTATTAAGAACACATTTTGTGATATTTTTGTGTTAAAGCATGCAGTTGTATTGTTTTTGAAAAAGTCTCTAAGATTTGTTTATTTCACACAGAGACTTTCAAAATGGCTGCCGGCTTGTTTTAAAGTGAAAGTCAAGGGAGGTTACTCTAATTGCCTTATTTGCTAGGAATTTAGCCAACTAAAAGTGAAAATTACCAATTTTTTTGTATTTATAGTTATGACCTGTTCCACCTATTTTTCTATCTTAATGTTCCACTGTTTGTTATTATAGTATCAGGAGTTCAACTCGTAATTGCAAATTTGTCATAAAATTCCTACTTGTTTTAAGGATTATAAAGTTTAAGGTAATCTGAACATTATCTACATAAATGAGAGCAACTTCCCCTTGTTTATTTCACGTTGAGGAAGCCATATGTTTTGGTCAGCCATTTTCATTTCACTGCAAATCTACACTGAAAATATGAATTTATTCAAATCAATACAACTGCATGTTTTAACACGAAAATATCATGAAATTTGTTCTTAATTGTGCTTGCGCATTATTTGAAATGAACGTAATTGTTATTAAAACACATTTTATGAAATAAACGTAATTGTTATTAAAACACATTTTATGAAATAAACAAGGGGATGTTACTCTCATTTATGTAGCTAATGTTCAGATTACCAAGTTTAAACCTACCTTTGACTCTTTGTAAGTTGCCATTCTTACACATGTCATGAACACTTTACGATGGACCTCATTGTGAGGTTCACGGAATTCAGGGGTCATTTGGCTGTACACAATATCATATGGTCTGAAAGAAATACAAAAATTATTTTTCAATTCAAATTAGGAAGTAAAAGAAGACATAAATTTGACATGAATCATTAACAGAGGTGATTCTAGATTACAAGAAAGAATTGCTTGTTTTATATGCATTGGTGTGAATGGATTGGTCCAATCTGTCAGGTTTTGCACTATTAAGAAAAACAAGAGATCCCTCTCTTTCCATAGGAATCGTACATTTGGAAGAAGTCTGCTAATGGATCAGCCAATTAGTTGTGGTAATGACAAAAGCAACAAAAAGAACTTTGGTAGTCTGATTGACAGATTTTAATGACATGTCAACTCGTATAAGGTTATTTTATGCGTAGAGGTTAGGGAATTATGTTCATATTTACAATTTTTGTGTAGTTGTTTCTTAAGAGTTTTTTTTTTGTCACATGATTCTATCAAATACAAAAAAAAATTTAAACAGATCTATGACTCATAAATGGGACTCTAACAGGTATTACCACTTCAGATCAGAGTCGACCTGGGAGTAATGGCAATGAAATGATACTTCACACTCCCCAGATCTCAAGAACTGGACCCTCACCATCAGATGTAGTTTAATGTCATACTCAGCCACTTCCCTTTGGTGTGGGGGGAGGGAGGAGTACTCTAAGCCTTAGCGACAGGGCTCTTTGGTAGTCTGAGTAATTCTTGGGGGGAAAAAATAAATAAATTAAAAAAAAAAAAAAAAAGAATAAAAATGATCAAAGACGTCTTACCTTGGAGCACATTTTAAATATGAATCAAGTAGTTGATGTAATGATTGATCGAAGACAATCTACAATGAAAAGATAAAAGTAAAGAAATTATAATTATATATATATATATATATATATATATATATATATATATATATGGAGGTGTGTGGTGTAATAGTTAGAGTCATAGGAAATGGACTCATCAACATGAGTTCAAATCCTGGATGAGACTGTTTGCATTTCACAGAGCTAATACCCTTGGGAAAGGTATGAATCCTATTCTCCCTCCAGCTATGGGTAAATAGTAGGGTAGACTGGGCTCTTTATCCATGACTAAGTAACCTGTCTAGGAGAAGGAAAACTCTGAATTCAAACCTGTTAACCCCCGCTTAAGAAATTGACCTTGTGTTGCATCCTGCTCATGTGTAGGGGTTTGCTAAAGAAATTTTAATTAAGATACAAAGTGATGAATACAATAACTTTTACATTAGCAAAGAAACCTGACAACTTTGGCAAGAAACACTTGAAGAAGGCCTGAGGCCACATTGGTCAAAACACTGCGTATATAACAATAAAGATGAGGACAACAGTCCGAATAATAATTACCAACACAGGAATGTATCATACATCAAAATGAAGCTGGTCATCTGTGGATTACATCCCTACTTCTCAACAGTCACCTCTTCTCTCAATAGCAATGTTCCACCTTGAAATGAGAGCATGCATCTCTGCCCTGTAAAATCCTGTTGATTGTTCTTTGAGCCACTTCTTCAATACAGATGTCACTTCCTTGTCACTGAAATAATGTTTGCCTCTCAAACCCTCTTTCATGGGCCCCATAAAAGAGGGTTTGAGAGGCAAACATTATCCCCGTGACGAGGAAGTGAAATCTATAGTGAAGAAGTGGCTCAAAGAACAGTCAACACAATTTCTCATCTGAAGGTGGAACATTGCTATTGATAGAAACAGAGATGATGTGGAGAAGTAGGGATGTGATCCACAGAGGACCAGCTTCATTTTAATGTATGATACATTCCTGTGTTGGTAATTATACCTGTCCTAAATAAAATAGTATTACTTTTTGACTCTCGCTTGTATTATGACTTTATTTGAACAGAATGAGTTCGGAGGTGAATAGATAGTGAACTTTGAAATATACAATCATACAGGTAAAAATACCAAGAAAACCCGTATCTTGTCCCGTAAAACCAATACGGGACAGGGATACATGTTCTCATTCGATGGTGGAACATAGCTACTGAGAGAAACGGAGACTATGTGGAGAAGTAGGGATGTGATCCACAGAGAATCAGCTTCATTTTGATGTATGATACATGTTCCCGTGTTGGTAATTATACCTGTCCTAAACAAAATGGCATTACTTTTTTACTCACCCTCGTAGTAAATTCAAGTCAAACATTATTTTCCAAACAACCTAATACAAGATAGTAGGTAAATTACCAGAAAAGATAAAGTATTATTGACCTGATTTCAAATGTATTATTGAATACTCTTACATGATAAATATATTTTATAAACCAATAAATACATATTGCTAATCCTATTTCAATGCATACAATTATAGATCAATTATAGATTATAATCAACAAACCTGACACCAGAATTTATCGTGGGGTTGGGTAAGTAACCAATGCAGGTCTTCTTCAATAAATTTCAATCTTTCTAGCCATTCACCCACAGCACCACGGTCCTCAGGGTCAAGGGGAGGTGGTTTATATGTAACAAACCGAATGTCTTGCATCCAATGAGGATCCTGGGAAAGTAAAAAAGAAAAAAATGTCTCACAAAAAGGATAATTAACGATTAGATAAGCTCATATTATCACAATGTATCAAAGGTAACTTTTGACAGCATTTTTCAATTTACAAAAAGGTATTGAGTTTTTCAAAAAGGAGTTAAAAAATAACTTTCAGAATTATTTGAAGATGTGGTAAATGACTATATATCTTTTAGTGTGTGTGTGTGTGTGTGTGTGTGTGTGCACACTATATATATATATATATATATATATAAAAATGTTGTGGTTCCAACGGGAGAAAATTCAATATTTTATAAAAAAAAGAAGGTCCGCAAAATGTATTTTGGTTTCAGAAAAATTTTTTTAAGAATTAAAAAATTTTTCTGAAACCAAAATACATTTTGCGGACCTTCTTTTTTCACATATATATATATATATATATATATATATATATATATACACACACACACACAAATTTTTGGAACCACAATGCTTCCGTTTTGAATTTAAATTATTTTCTGCTTCTCTCTCGATGAATCTGGATTAAAAACAAGCTCTGATGATGATTTTTATAAATTGAAATATTGCTCAATATCATCTATGAATATGATATAAAATATTTTCATTTTAACAACATTGTGTGTTTTCATACCCTTATATATAATATATATAAATATATATATTATATATATATATATATATATATATTTGATGATTTATAGGTGTTTTCTATAACAGATGTTGGTTTAAAAATAGACAGATAAAATGATAAAAAAAATAAACAAAAGTATATTGATTTGAAATAGTTTAGCATTTAAAAGTTTGCTTATATATATATATATGTGTGTGTGTGTGCATAGAGATACTGATAGGTATGTGTCCTGCGTCCCTGATGCAGAAAAATCATATCCATGTGTCCCAGTGTTTTTTTTTTTTCTTCCCCCACCATTTTCAGCTAACTGTTAATATATTTCAGTATTTTCTTAGAAACAAATTACTCTGTATAAAGTACAAGGTAGAGGTTAGATGGCTTTAGTTGTTTATAGATATAAACTCTAAAATATATCAAGAAACTTTAGTTGGGACCCATCAAATTTCCTGGTAACTCATTCAAATCAAATCCATGCATACCAGGACGCACTAAATAAAAAAAAGCTATCAGCCTCACTGTGTGTGCGTGTGTGTGTGTGTATACGAAAAATAGAATTAGATCTGACAATTTGAAGACAAGATAAAAGGAAAAACAATTGTACAGATTGTGCTGACAAGCACATGTTTTCACATTATGATGTTAATACAATGTAATATAAATGAAATTATTTTAAAAATAAAATAAAACAATAGTAGAAGGCATTGTATGAACCATTCGTCTTCTTCAGAGCACAGTTATATGAATGATGAAAGGGAAAATAATGGCTGACATGTGAAGTTCAGCAAACGCTTATGTTCTGGACTGGAATGACTTTTAAAAGTAAAAAAAAAAAAAAAGAAAAGTATATTTTGGTTAAAAATAATGTAAATTTTATTTTTAAACCATCAAGTCTCAAACCTTGATGAGAAAAACTCATCAAAGTTTGAAAAATAAAGATATAAAAAGCAAAAATCTGTACTATTGTTTTTCCCCTTTATCTTTTCTTCATATATATATATATATATTATATATATATGTTGGCTATGGGTGGTGACCCACAATGTCTGAGAACAGAATCGTAGTGTTGGGAGGGCCTGTGAGCTGGGTACTAAGGATTCCATGACCTGCAACACTCCACTTCAGCCCTTATTTGGGCTAGATGGGTGGTTGGAGAGGTCTCATCTGGACAATTGGCTGGTCATGACAAGTCCTAGGACTGTATTCTTCAAATTGCTCTAATCCTAAACACCCATCTATTTTTATCGTAGAAGGCGGTGGTTGAGGGTCAACCACCAGTTAATTGATTCTACCAATTCATTAATATATATGAATTAAAATTACAACTACCAGTTTATAAAACCAAACCAAAATATACAAAAGGAAAAAAGACTTGGCATTAAATAGTCCATGAGGGTTGATATGCCATTAAACAAAATAACCATCCAACTATCTATTACAGATGATTTGTACATAATTATGCGGTTTTAATTATTATCATCACAAGCAATTAAAAGTAGTTCAATTGTTTTAAACACTTTACACTTTGGTACAATCTCAATATTTTAGAGCCAATACATTTATGTAGTCCAAAATTTAAAAATGGCAATGATGGGGCAACTTCACACTCTACAGAACTGATGCCTCACCAATAAATGCAGTTTAGTGTTTTGAGGCATGAGATGTAATGGTTACCAACACAGCGAGATGAATTCAAATCTTGGATGCAGCTGCTGGCATTTCACATAGCGCTAATGCCCTTGGGAAGGGTACGAATTTAACGATTCTTTCTCCAGTTATGGGTATATAGTAGGGCAGACTTGGCTCTTTAACCTTAGCTAGGCAACCAGTCTAGGAGAAGGAAAACTGAATTCAAACCAAAGGGGCTCTCTTCTCGTTAATGAAAACCACTTTGAGAATTCATCCTCCTAATAAATATACATACATAGGATTTATTTGTAAATGTTTGATAACAATCATTGGTATATTTTCAATTTCATTTTTTAAATTGCTTTTTTATTATTCTATAATCATTTGTTTATACACAATTACACAGTTTCAAGTATTCCTATCTAACACCAATAATATGTATGCAATTATATGGTTTTAAGTGTATAATAGTAATAATCTTTTGCAAATAATTTTAGCTTCCAGTAACTATTCTTAATATAAATAATTTGCAGAGTTATATGTTATCAAGCATTTTAATCCAATACTAATGATTTTAAAACATATCTATTTGGCCCATAGATGGATTCCCTAATAGGTACTATCACTCTGGGTCAGAGTTGATCTAGGATCAATGGTAAAAAAAAAAAAAAAAAAAGGTGTGTCTCCAGAGTTCCAGAATTGAAGTCACACCACCGGATGGAGTTTAGTGTCATATTACATGACACAGCATTAGTAGCAAACACAAATTAACATAAACATATGTATAATTATATTGAGTTTATGTAGAAAATGGAAATTACAAGGTATTTTATTTTTAGAACCCTGAGCCTCCCACGACTGTTGGACTCTCCGCCTTGGGCCCCTGGCTAGAAAAATAACTGAAAATGTAAAATGTTATAATCTATTATTTGACCACTTTAAAGGCTGTTAAATAATGGTTACATCTTATAGACAATTCAAAATATATCATTATATGCAGAGGGATTGGTATGTAGATCTGTATCTACTAAACACCACTGCCATAAGCAGGATGCAACACAAGGTCAATTTTTAAGTGGAGTTTAAACGGGCTTGAATTCAGAGTTTTCCTTCCTCCTAGACCATTTAGTTTTTTTGTTTGTTTTTTTTTTTTTTTGTTTAAAAGGCATATAAAATCTTTGTGGGTTATTTAATGCCAAAGACATCCTTATAGAAGAATAATAGTAGTACAATTTAATCCACAGCTGGCAGGGATGAGGGGGTTCCTACCTTTCCCAAGGGTATTAGTCTGAAAGTTAATGTAATAGTGTGACTGGTGTTCGAACTCACTATGATGTCAAAATGTAGCATGTTAGTCATAGGATCATGGGGACTCACCCTCTTCCTAGACAGGTTGCCATGCCAAGGTTAAAGAGCCCAGTCTGTCCTACTATTTAATCAATAGCTGGAGGGAAAATAGTTGGCTTCATGTCTTTCCTAAGGGTTTTAAAGCTATGTGAAATGCAAGCGGCCTCATACAGGATTTGAGCTTGGGTGTCCATTTTTAATGACAATAACCATAACACAATGAGCGCCTCCTTACAAATGCAATATCAACTCAGCATTGTCATGTGTACTGGCTGTGTAGACTAGTACCTACTGAAAATTATGGATTATTTTAAATGATCCTTATTAAAATAACCAAAGTCTGGGATTGCAGTGTTTTGGCAAGCTGAAATGTAACAGATGGGAGATTATGTTTGGGAAAATCTTAATTTACTCACATGGGCTCGAGGAGGGGGTGGGCCTGCTAGTTTAAATTGAATCATTGGATTATACAGTTCTCCAGATTCTATGTACATCTGGCACCTTGTATAATTTTTAATGAAAATCCAATATGTTAATGCTTGTTTAGAAACAGAAAAAGAGTTGTTTTAGTAATCAGTATTAAATCACATGCAGGTTTCTACATAGAAAAAACTAACAAAAAAAAAACAAAAAAAAAAAACATCCCAAAAAACACCAAATTGACACCAGCTTTTGATTAGGAGTCTAGAGTGTTGTGAATAGAATAGACAAAGTCAGAGTTGGTTTTGGTTTTCAAGGAATAAAATTTATAGTCTAAGATTGTAGACGATACTAGCATGTCACAAATTACAATATTATTTGCCTATAGATTTGCATTTAACCTCTATCTCTTTTTGCTATACTCATCAATATTAACTTTCTGTACTTAAGTTTTCTCCCTTCTCTGTTTAACTTTCTATTCTTTTTATTCTTTCTTTTTGAATTTCTCTTTCCTTCCAGCTTATTCTATTTCTGTTTTGTTCATCCAATTCTACTTTCTGACATGTTTACTTGAGTAATGGCTTGTGTTGCCATAGCAACATAATTTCTTCTTACTCTGTAGTGAGACCAGTTTTCACAACAAAAACATTTCTAAAGCTGCTGTGTCTGTTTATCTTGGTTCCACATAAAACTGTGTCACCAAAACAACCGCTTCTTCCCACTTCAAACAAGTTTGAGTTTCTTGCTATTTAACTTGATAAAAGGTAATGATTTTTTTTTCCATTCATTTTCTTGCATATTTTGTTTTGTAGGTGAGAAATGGAAATGAATCCTATTTTTCAATTTTATTTATTACTTTTCTCTATATTTTGCTTTAAAAATCTCTTACTAAAAGAGAAAACAGGTTATAAGAAAAAAAAAAAAAAAAGAATTCTGGATAAATCATTGATGATTTAAAATTTGGTTTATTAATAACAATACATATACCTAACAAAAATAAATATAAAATAAAATGAATAACAATACTTATTATTCACTAGTGGGACCTGTGGATATACCACAGTATGATAATTTAACTATTACAGTACCAATTGTAATTGGTACATGTGGAACGGTACCCAAGAATTTGGAAAGGAGACTGGAGGAATTGGAAACTATAGAAAAAATTGAAACCATCCAGATAATAGCATTGTTGAGATTGGCTAAAAAAAAAAAAATAAATAAAAAAACTCGCAAGGAGTGATATAACAACTGGATATACCACAGTATGATAATCTAATTATTACTTTTGAAATATAAACTTAAGAGCTATTGCTAAATAGTTCAATATGTAAAAAGTATTACAATCTTGATTTAACTCCTTATTTTGTCCACTATTTTTATTCAGTTGAAACAGATTAGCATTATTGCTTCCTTGATCTTGCACCCCCCCCCCCGACTATCTTTCCTCCACTCCTTTTTCTCTTTCTTATATTTTAGTGTAGCAAGCCCTTTTTCTTCCCTTACTTTCTTCAGTATAAAAATGAAATGGTCAATTATTTAGCTGAGTTGCCAACACCCATCCCCCTACATACCCCCCCCCAACCATGAAGCTTCTCCGGATTGGGGGTGGTGGTTAAAGTGTGACACACGTAGGTAGTAGTCTATTAAAATATAGATCTTCAAACATTTTCCTAATTTTTTGTTTGTTTGTTTTACGGCAGATCAACCTCAGTGGGTCATTTAATGCCGATAAAGTTTTGAAATAAATCAATTCTTAATGGATAATACAATTTTTTTATAAATACATTTTTCTATTTAACCCATAGATGGGACCCTAACAGGTACTACCACTCCGGGTCAGAGTGGACCAGGGAGCAATGGTGATGAAGTGTGCTCCACATTCCCCAAACCTCCAAAACTGGAACCTCACCATCAGATAGAGTTTAACATCATTCCCAGGACATGTAGACCCGCAGCCACCGCCTTCTAGCACCCATATGATAAAAAGGGGTTGGGGCTTGCCATAAGGGCAATAGGGTTGGGAAAATCATATAAGTGCTAGGGCTTGACGTGACCAGCTGATCTTAATTTTTTAAACCTGTTTTTTTTTTCTTTCTTTTTCAAATTATTGTAGATAGTTTTTTTATCATTGTTTTTGGCTGTGATAGAGTTATTATCAACTTTGACTTTTTCATGAACCAGCCAGAGTGCAAATTGAATCACCCACATTAAAAATGTAAGTAAATCTTTTCTGAGAAATAAAATATATTTATCTACAAAAGTGGGATGGTTCACAAAATGGAATCTTTAATAAGTACATTTTTATTTATTTTTGTGTCAAAATTTGATTTTTTTTTTCCCTGTAATTGTAGGGTTTATTTATTTTTGTTAAGTATATGTATTGTTATTAATAAACCAAATTTTAAATCAACAATGGTTTATACCAGAATGTTATTTATAGTTTAAATTCATGCAATTATCATATGTTTATAATTTCTGCTAACACTGCTAATAAACAGAAAAAAAATTACATTATATATAAACTAGCTGTAAGTAAGTAAAGTCGTTGGGGTGGCCTAAAGTCAGTATCAGCCAGACAGTGAGGGAGTCTATCCCCTTTTCACCAGCGCTAGATTGTTTTGGCGTCTGAGGTGGAGCACCACACCTAACATCAGCTCCTCACTTTACCAAACATATCCCGATGCTACTCAAACGCTGAGTTTGGTGAGGGCCATTATCGAACCAGGAACCTTGTGGTTCCTAGTCGGATGCTCTACCGACTGAGCTAATACGGCAGACTTAGCTTAGTGGGTAGAGTAACCGTCAAGAAAACTAGTAGTAGTACTCTGTTAATGACTGCACTAAAAATAATTTAGGAACACCAAGGAGTGAGAGAGAAAGGTGTAAGAGAGGAGTAGGGGGAAAATAATTTAGCAAATTCCTTTTAACTTTTAAAGAATTCACTAAGAATTCGCGTGTATTATAATGTTTGTTTATTTTAGGAATTTTTTTGTTTACATTTAAAATATTATTTTTAAAAACCCAACTCTAAACTAATGAGTGTTTGGAAGCATCATTTTTTAAAAACGTTTTTTTTTGTTTTTTTTATACATGACAAAACTTTTTTGCACTGGTCATGCATGAGCTTAAGTTAGTGAATGGCTCCCCATCAATGTTAATTCGGTGGGAGGTCAGGAACACACACACACACAGTCATATGAAATTGAAAACCTTAATAGTTTTCTCAGAAGGTGTGAAAGTAAAACAATTGTTACAGTGCTCTCAAATTTTTCCTGTACAGAGGCATACTGGAGAAAGTTTTACGGGGGGGGGGGGTAGAATGAAGGAATTTGCCCTAGATATTAAATTTTGGGGTAGATGGGGGTTGAAAATCAAATTAGCGTAGTCTTTATAACGACCCGACCACCCAATAAAAAAGGGACCCTTTTCTTTAATTAAAAAATTGTTTTCTGTAATTAAAAAAAAAAAAAAAAAAAAAAAAAACATACCGGGTCTGTTTTTTTTTTTTTTTTTTTTTTTAATTACAGAAAACAGTGACGTGTGTTTCAAGTGTATACATTTTTAGAATCCCATCGTGGTGTAATGGTTACCATTACTACTGAATAACAAGTTCGATCCTCGCTGGATGCCCCATATTTGTGACCTTGTGTCACATCCTATTCATGGCGAACAGGTTGGATAAATATCTACATTCTTATTATAATGCATGTTGTTAACTAACTCCAGATAGGACCTATTACGACTTAACATTGCAAAATATATTCAACACTTCAGATATTTCTTTTGAAAAATAATGTCTTGGTTTTAATATCGATAACGAGAAAATTTAAAACTGCAGCACCCTTTCACCGACTCGTACACCTGGCCTTTCGGGGCCTCTGTTTGTTAAATGTAAATTAACAGCGTTGGTCCCAGGGGGCTATCTCCCCAGGCAACACCTGGCCCCTTGATTTAAAGGGTGCCCCATTGAGGGAGAATGCCGACAGGATCAACGCATTTTTTGTAACCGCCACCCATGAGTCACGGCTTGTGGGTGGTCCCACATATACAGGGCCTTGTGCCTAACCCGTACACGTGAGGTACGTTGTAAATATTCACCTAAGGCCCCAGGGCTTAGAACATGCTGACCCAGAACATTCCCTCTTTATGCAGGGGATACCCCTGTATAAAGAGGGAATGTTCTGGGTATATCACTTAACTGATTCTGATCTGGAGTGGTTGTACCTTTTAGGGTCCCATCTATGGGTCAAATAAATCTG
Organism: Doryteuthis pealeii; assembly: GCA_023376005.1. Classification (NCBI taxonomy): domain Eukaryota; kingdom Metazoa; phylum Mollusca; class Cephalopoda; order Myopsida; family Loliginidae; genus Doryteuthis; species Doryteuthis pealeii. The sequence goes on along the minus strand of CM042147.1, from coordinate 72,825,207 downwards.
TTTGAAGATTATTAGTATTAGATAGGAATACTTGATACCATATAACAATTATTTTTTTATATTAAGAATATCTTTATCACTCTACATATGGTTTTAACTTTCATTATTTTTTATTTTTATTTAAATAGTATAATATATAAATTATGTAATTATCTTACCTCTGAAAAAAAAAAAATGTAATTATTTTCCATAATTTCGGGATATATTAAGTAATTATTTTACATCTAAAAATATGTAAAAGGTGACAAGACTTTCGGACCAACCTGTACAATGAACGCTATACCGGGTATACCCTAACTTCTAGACATAAAATAACCCCTGACAGGTCGATATGCAATTAAATAAAATTAAATCAATCAATCAAATTCACATGATCATTTCTCAAAAATTCAAATTGTCCAGATTAACTTTGTAGAAAAGAAATACTTTTACCATTTCAAAAGTAACCAATGTTTCAAAAATATTTTATACACGTTTCACATTGTGAAAAAGAAGAAGAAAAAAGAAAAGGCATTTTCAAATATTTTATAAAATTAGACGTTTTTATGTCACAGAAATCACACACAAAAATTCAAGAAGGAAATAAATGACCTTGAAAATATAATCCCCTGATAATAATCGTATTTCACCTATCTATATAAAAAAAAAAAAAAAAATACAGATTTACTTATATTGCAAGGTGGATACCGGTCTTTAAAGATTAGCCCTTTCAGCTGTCATTACATAACATAGTTTAAGTCATATTATATAATGATTTAACACAGTCATGCGGTGATTATTCTCGCAGACCGTGGGTAGTGAGTTTGGTTCTCACTGGCTACCCTATAATTGAGGCCTTGTGCCAGACTTAGTAAATAAATATTCGTAATATGAGATTTTGAAAGATCACCTAAATACTGTATGCGTTATCATCATCTTATCTGATGTTACGAACATTTTCCCCGACCATTTAGGCCAAGAATGAACGAAGAATGTGTGGGAAGAAATCGTCATTTTTAAATTTGGTGACTGAAGAAGGAAATGGTCACGACGGTAGAATAGAAATTAGTTGTTGATATTTTCCCCTACAATGGATTGGAAAATATTCGTTTTATGGCCAGGAATGAGAATTACACTGACAGTACAAAAACAAAATTAAAAAAAAAAAAAAAAATGATTAAAATATTAAAGTATTAGAATTAACTGGAAAACAATGTTCGTGTGATTTATCCCAAATGAAAAAGTAAATTCAAAGAAACCATGAGATTATAACTAGTACTAGTAGTTATTGTAATAATATCAATTATTTCTATTTAACTAGTTGGATGCTAAAAAAATTAAATAAATAAAGTGAAAATATTGTCCTTTAGCATCAAATCAAAATGCATTCATTCAAATATTGTTAAAGAAAATTATAATCATAAACAAATAATTTTGGATATTGTATTTTACTAAATTAGCATCTTTAGAATATTTGAAAGTTAATGATCTAAATATTGAAAAAGATTTATTTATTTTTAAATTCAAAAGAAGTTTTTTTTTTTAGTTTTTTATCCACTTAAAATTTTGTTATTTAATAAATAAACAAGAAAACCGGTAGTCTTCTGAATTAAATAGTAAATTTACTGAACAATAAACATTAAAAACGTTTATATTTTCAGTAAAAATACAACTTATAAAACAAGT
>CM042147.1:72796042-72818542 GCA_023376005.1 Doryteuthis pealeii | reverse complement strand
GAACCTCACCATCAGATAGAGTTTAACGTCATTCCCAGGACATGTAGACCCTCAGTCACCGCCTTCTAGCACCCATATGATAAAAAGGGGTTGGGGCTTGCCACAAGGGCAATAGGGTTGGGAAAATCATATAGGTGCTAGGGCTTGACGTGACCAGCCGATTGATCGGAGGGGGCCTCTCCGACCGCCCGTCTAGCCCAAGTTAGGGCCAAAGTGGAGTATTGCAATATTCCTATTGAATAAGAATAATTTTTAATCAGATCTATATAGGACCCATAGATGATACCCTAACAGGTACTACCACTTTAGGTCAGAGTGGATCTGGGAATTATGGTAATGAAGGGATACACTACACTCCCTGGATCTCTAGAACTTGATTTTGGTTTGGATGGTTGGTTGGTGGTTGGATTTTATGGCATCTCAACCCTTGTTGGGTTATTTTATGCCAAAGACGTTTTGTTTTATTCATTCTTGATGGGTATTCAATTTTTATTTTAAACTCAAAAAAAAAAACCCTCATTTTTTTCTATTTAACCCATTGATGGTACCCTAACAGGTAATACCACCTTGGGCCAGAGTGGACCTGGGAGTAATGGTGATGAAGGGGTACACCACATTCCCAAGAGCTCCAGAATTGGAACCCCACCATAAGATAGAGTTTAATGTCATGCATAGGACACTAAGACCCTCAGCCACCACCTTATTGCACATATATGATAAAATGGGTATGAAGCGTGTGGTGTAATGGTTAAAGTCATGGGAAATGGACTCGTCGCCCCGAGTTCAAATCCTGGACATGGTAATTGCATTTCATTTAGAGCTAATACCCTTGGGAAATATATGAATCCTACTCTCCCTCCAGCTATGGGTAAATAGTAGGGCAGACTGGGCTCTTTAACCTTGGTTAGGCAACCGGTCTAGGAGAAGGAAAACTCTGAATTCAAACCTGCTGAACTCCGCTTAAGAAATTGACCTTGTGTCGCATCCTGCTCGTGCGGAGGGGTTGGTAAATATATATATATGATAAAAAGGGTTGGTGCTTGCCATAAGGGCAATAGGGTCAGGACAATCATATAGGTGCTAGGGCTTGATATCACCAGCCGATTGATCAGAGGGGGCTTCTCTAGAACTGGAACCTCACCATCAGATGCAGTTTAGTTTAATAAACAAGACAACCCCTTTTTCTTTCAATTTTTTCCAAGTTTTGTTGAATTTTAATTCATGGGAGGATGTAAAAACATTCAAAGTTTTGTCCATTTTGTCCATTAAGTTTAAAAAGTCATCATGCCAAAAAGACGAATGCCGGTAAATCAATTTAAGGCTCGTTGATTGGATTTTACGGCATGTCAACCCTTGTTGGGACATTTTATGAAGATATTTTGTTTTATTCATTCTTGATGGGTATTCAAATTTGTTCTTTTTTTAATCAATTTTTTAGAAACTCATTAATTTCTATTTAACCCATAGGTTTAATGTCATACCCAGGACACTAAGACCCTCAGCCAAGCACATATATGGTAAAAAGGGTTGAGGTTCGCCATAAGGGCAATAAGGTTGGGACAACCATATAGGTAATAGGGCTTGACATGACCAGCTGATTGATCAGAGAGGGCCTCTCTGACCACCCATCTAGCCTAATTAAGGGTCAAGGTGGCATGTTGCACTACATGGATTGCTTAGCCATCCGGATTCCATCCTTAAGCATCATAGGGCGCCACCCACGGCCAAGGTGGAGTCAGTGTATTCTACAGCCTCAGCCAACGGGACAGATCAATTTTAAATGTTTGTCCAGAATGACTTATCCATGAAAATTTTAATTCATTTTTGCGAAAATGTAGGAATTCTTACATTCATCCTCCAAATACGAGTAAGTTTCAGTCATGTGGTATATTTTCAACTTAAAAAAAAAAAGAGTTAAATTACAAAAGGACGCCCCCAACTAACCACAATTCAGTCATCGGCCATATTTCTTTAGTCTTTACCCCTCCCAATCACTAAGGCAGTGTCTAATTACGGTAAGTTTGTAATTCATTGATTTAACTGTAAAGTAAAAAATTGAAGCAAATCACTTCTGGATTGTGAATGTAGGTATTCCCCACGAGACCAAAATGTGACGCAAAAGTCAGTTTAATGTGGTTATGCCTTGAAACTAGCTAACTTTCTGCGGGACGGTTTAACAAATTGCTTAGATTCCGTCTGCACTCCCCTTCAAGGGCGCCGGGCAATAAAATCCAACTCTTACCCTTTTCTCGCGAGGAGGCAGGCGCTGCTTTGAGGAGAAGGCCCCCTGGAATGATGAGAATGCAAGTATTATTACCGCAGAAATAATGGAAACATTCAGATTAGGTAGGGGGTCTGTTCTGGACTAGCATCTAATTTTATTTTTAGGAAACTAGCCATTGATTCTAACGTATTTATGAGGTCGTTTTTAGATTTTAAAAATACATATAAACTTTATATATATTTTTAAAATCTAAATATAAGAGACCGAAAGAATGAAAAATCTTATTTGACAGTCGTTAAAGGACAAATGTACCGCGTTAAGTTTAAACATTATCAAGGGCAGATAATCTACGAAAGAGATATTTTTTATTTATTTCATAACATTAGAGAGTTCTCCTTGCTAACATGGCTTCGGTTAGCAAAGTTGACTACCTCAAAAGATACATGTCGGATGGTTCCGACAAAAAGAAAAAGCGAAAGAAGATAAAAAAAGGACCTAGGTAAGAACATTATTCGAAGAAATTTTCTTCAAGATTGAATTTATCCTCTTTATGTTTTTATCTTTATTGACCCCGGCACATCAATTTTTAGCAAAGGTAGGAAGAGTCAGAGACCCTCTTGTCCATTTTAAATTTTTTCTATCTTTTTTTTTTATTGTTTTATTATATTCATTCGTGATTATCTCACACACGTGTATTACCTAATTATTAAAAAAAAACTTTAGTTTATTATTGTTTAAAAAAATGCGCTGTGAATGTCTTTAAAATAATTGATTTTTTTTATCTTCCGATTTCCCCGTTTAGATTTTTATTAAGTTTGGTGCGTTAAAAATGTTTGCTTTCATTGTCTCTCAAAAATATAAACCTCATATTCAAAGAAAGAACCAAACATGAAAAATGAAACCACGGTTATTTTTTGCCGGTTTTTCTATATTTAAAACTTGTCCTGCAGGCATTTTTATTTGGCTAAATTTTCGTTTTAATAACTATAATGATGGTATAAATCTCCAGTTTTTAAAAAATATTATTTTTGGAAACGTGGTGTCCATTGTAAACCCTTAAATATTTTTTTCTACGAGTTTAAGTTGATTTTAGTGAAAAATGTTTTTATTCTTAAGATTAATATTTTTTTTTGTTTTTATAATCTTTTATCTTTTTATTTTAATTTTCTTTATGTTTATATCATTTTATACAAATTATTAATTTTTAAAATTATGAATTTATTGGTTTTCCTATAGTTTTTTAATAGTATTTTCTGTGTTGTGTGTGTATTAGTGCAACGAACTCTTAACAGATATTTATATTTCTATCTTGTCTGTAAGGTGACGAAAAAAGAATCTTATTTATTGTTTACCATCCAAACTTTGCTAAGAAAGAAAGAAAGAAAACAAATAATAATAATAAAAAACAACTTGTTTTTAATTTTTCTTCTTCCTGTAATAAAATAGATATTGATCGTTTGTACTCAATGTATCCATCACCCTCAACGATTTAAAATTTTCAGCAGTAAGTGCATTAAGTGTTTTTTTTTGTTTTTTTGGAACTCGTTTTACATTTTATTTATTTTATCTTATCTTGTTTAAATAAATATCCAACTTTGACTTCGGTGATTCACTGTTGATTAGATTTTGGGGTAAAATTTTGTTTTAATGTTTATATTTGCTTCGATTTTTTTAAATTGTAGCTAAAAACTAAACCTTCGAATCAAATATTACTGTCTCCATAGTTTTGAGAAGGATCGTTGCGATGAAATATTCAAATAATTCTTCTTGCATTTAAAAACTTCCTGTTTGTTGTTTTTTCACCCGACGTTTCTACTATCACATTCTCCAATTTTCAGGTGTAATACGCATCTCTACAAAGGGAAGAGACTCTTGTTTTGTGTGTGTGTGTCATTTTTATTTTTTAATTTAAAAAAATTTTTTTTTTAGCGTAAAGCAAACTTTGTTAGTTTATCAGATTTTTTTTTTGTTTAACTGAGAACAACTCCACGTGGAGGGAAAAAACGAAAAAACACAACAAACTAACAAACAAAAAAAAAAACAAGTCCAGAGACTCCTTACGCATATTACACCTGAAGAAGACTGGAGAATGTACCTGTCGAAACGTCGCGTTAACAACAAAACAAGGAGTAATTGTTTGAAGAATTATGTGATTAGAGTCAAACTAATTGATCTTTAATTCATCCATAAGAAATATTTGGAAAGATCAAAATAAAATTAAGAAAACTTAGAATTCTCCAAATTATTATTATCTATTTAAAAAAATTTAAGATATTCATATCAGCTGCATTTGTTTGTTTCACCTATTTGTAAGTTTTCAGTAAGAACTCGTTTTGTTCTCTCCAGCAAGCAGCACCCATTCTGAATTTTTTCCGCACCAGACAGACGCATGTTCCGTTCCAACTTCTTTTCCTAGAATATCTGCACTGTGGATCAAATTCCTTCCTGAATGTTTTCCTCCCAGCTACAACCTTGAACTCTTAATGAGTCTAATACTCTTTTGTTATGTTCTTACCTTTCATTTGTTATTTTGTAAGCCTTTGCCTATGATAGCCAACAGGTCTTGCTTGGCTGACTTTGAGTATTTAAAAAAAGACATACTAAGTGGCAATTAATTGTATTTTAATCCATGTATGTATTTACCAACCCCTCTCACAAATGGGCAGGATGTGACACAAGGTCAATTTTTAAGCAGAGTTTAATAGGTTTGAATTCAGAGTTTTCCTTCTCGTAGACCAGTTGCCATACCAAGCTTAAAGAGATCAGTGAGAATAGTTGAATGCATAAGGGTATTAATGCTATGTGAAATGCAACCAGCCTCATCCAGGATTTGAACACGTCACTGTGTCTATTTCCTATGATGATAACCATTACGCCACGGGTGCCTATTTATGGATCTCCTTAGTGTAACAGTTATCGTTACAGGAAATCAAATTGGTGATCCAAGTTCAAATCCTGGACGGAGCTGTTTATATCTCACTTCACGCTAATGCTAAAAGGCATGAATCCTTCTCTCCTTTCAGCTATGGATAAATAGTAGGGCAGACTGGGATCTTTAACTTTGGTATATCAACTGGTCTAAGACAGGGAAAACTCTGAATTCAAACCCATTAAACTCTGCTCAAGAAATTAACCTACCTTTCCCAATGGTGTTAGTACTATGTGAAATGCAGCCAGCCTCGTCTAGGATTTGAACTAGGTTTGCCATTTCCTATAATGATACCCATTACACTATGGGTGCCTCTAATAAATAAGGCAAAGCACAATTTATATTTGAATCTTTATGCATAGCACTTTTTAGAGAGCACAGTGATAATATGGTCTAATCCTAATATTTAACTCTTTGCCTACTAAACTTCCCCCATGGCTGTACCAGATTTTCTTGGTATTTTTTTACCTGTATGATGGGATATTTCAAAGTTCATTATCTATTCACCTCAGAACTCATTCTATTCAAATAAAATCCTATTATTATTGTAATATAAGTCCTTCTGCTCAGTTATAATGAACTAAACAACAGTTTTTGTACTTTGCTCTGATCTGATATTTAACTATCTCCCCATGAGAGCTAGAATATTGTGACAAAAAAGCCGTTGATTCCTGACGATGATGCAGATGCCCTTTGGATTTTTGCCAGAGCTCATTTGGCCAGGTTGTGGCCCTAATACCACTAGGTGCCAGACCTTTCTACCTTGGGTGACCCTACCAAGAACTTAAGTTCCCAATGGCATGGCTTTGATACTGCCAAGTTTACACAGCCCTGCCGTGCTGAGGATGGGTTGGAATTTAGAAATAATGGCTGTTGAGCAAAGAGCTTCCTCCACTCTTTTACAGGTCTGGTTTTGCGTTCTTTAGGGTGTCTAGCCACTCTCCTTACCAGACAAAATCTGTGGGTTTACCACCGATGATCTGACTATGAAACGGGTAGTACTGGGTTACATAGTACCAGTAGTGTATTGAGCGACCTGACACATACATTTAACAAAAGTGAAATAAGTTCTACATTATTTGAAACGCACAAACTAATCACTAGTATTTAAAAGTATTTATTTATTTTGGTAGATTTTCTTTAGTTTTGATATTTTTCTTCCAAGACAAGCAAATGATAATTTTGAATTAACTACATCATCTTTTCAGTTTCCATGTTTGTTTAATGTATTTGAAGAACAGACCACCGCCTAAAAAACATGACAGTGTTTGTTAGCAAACATTGTCTAATAAAACCTGCTAAAGATGTGTGAATAAACTGAGTGAAGTGTTTGCTTGCTTTGTTGTATCAGCTGAAAAGTTGAAAATACATTAAACAGACTAGCAAATATATGCACCCTCTGGGTGCAAGTATTTAGGTTTTGATGTAATAAAATATTGTATCAAATTATAAACTATTGAGAAAATGATAAACTGAGGGGGTGTACTCGAAAAATAGAACAGCTTCGAATCTAACTCTTCCATCATTTTCTATCACTCCCGTCTTTCATTTTTCATAATTTATCTATTTAGTTAAATTATGAAGTATTTAATAAAATTACAGTTCTTTCGCCTTTTTAATGGATTTCTTTTAAGATTTATCCCGAGATTTTTGCTCAGATTCATTAAGAGAAAACCAAACAATTAGAAATCAATAATACTAAGCATATATTTATTAAAATCAAAATCTTTATATCAATATGCAAATTAGCCTTCTCGTTCACACTGTAAATCGCTATTTTCTTGAATATATAAATATACTTTTATGTTATTAGAACGTAGATTAATTCAACAGTATTAATAAGCTATAAGAATTTTATCATTAATTGAGGTTTAAATAAAAATAAATTCATGGTGAATATGACGTCAATAACTAAGGGAATTGTGACTTGAGTAGTGATTTAGTTTCGGTTACAGACAAACAAATACACAATCTCCATTATAATAAGATGTTATTTTTGTCACCTTTGTTGCTAGATAAATTTCACTTATCTTGTCATCATACACTTTCTTTTTGTTTGGGTAGAAAATGAGGTATAAAAAGTTGGGTTTTTTTTTTGTCTTATTTAAAAAACCTCCACAGCATTTATTATATTCTTGCAATTCATTTTAAGGTGTTAAAACATCTTGCAATCTTTTTATCTGTTTATTTCAGTAAAGTGGAAAATCACTCTTACTTGCTAAACATTTTGCCAGCAGGGCTTAGGGTGCACTGAGTAGATCTCATGAATTGTGTATGACACTAAACTGCATCTGGTGGTGAGGCTCCAATTCTGAGGAGTGTGGTGTACCCCATCATTGCTATTACTCTCATGTCCACTCTAATCTGCAGTGGTAGTTCTTGTTAGCATTGTATTTAGATCTGTTTAAAAATTATTAGTATTTTCTAAAGAATACTTGATGCCATATAACTAAATTATTTGAATTAAGAATACTTACTTGAAGCTATAATTGTTTACTAAGGATTATTATTAGTTACTTGAAACCATAAAACAATGTGCAAACAAATGATCATTATTAAATAGAAATAAGTACTTGAAGCCATATAATTATTAGTATTATTACTAATAATGATTATATTCTTATTACTAATAATAATGATTATATTCTTATTACTACTAATAATGATTATATTCTTATTACTAATAATGATTATATTCTTATTACTAATACTATTAGATAGGAATATTTGAAACTATACAACTGTGAGCAAATTCAGATAAAAAATTCTCCATGTATGTTTGGGCCTTCTCTTAAGAATTGTTTCTCAACCTTTTAGCTAAGATCAAAATGAAGTATCTGTGCCAAAAGGTCAGAATGCATCAAAAGCTTCTGGCTTGGTTCCAGGGCGACATCCTCCCAGGTAACACCCCCTCACCTAAAAGGGATAAGAGCTGGGTTTATTAGCCAATACTTAAGGCAAGGGGAATGCTTATGGAATTTTAAGCAATTTTTAAACTTGCCCCTGTGGGATGCTTGCTTTCTGTGTGGCATACCACATTAAAAAATGTCCTTGTGGGTTGTCTATTTTGGCTTGGTGGAGAGCCAAAAATAATTTCCTGGTCTTTTGACCTAGGAAGCGCATAGAATAATTAGCAGCTTAGTTTCAGACCCACCCTGGCACCACCTCCATCGCCTAAAAGGAGTAAGGATTGGATTTATTGTACAGTGCCTGAGGTGCCCCTGAAAGGACATGCTGGTGAAATCTCAGCAATTTAAAAAAAAATGTTCCACAGAAGGCTTGTTTCTTGCTGGGAACCCCACATTATACCAACTTTGTGTTACATTCTAGCCTCATAGAGGGTCAAATAAAAAGTTTCAGTGTTGGAGTGGATAGATTGAAGTTTTAAAAAATCTTTTTTTTTTCTTTTTTTTTTAGTTATTCTTTAAAACAACACACAAATTTCCCTTCAAGTTTGCAGCAATTACCTTTCAAATCTCTACTAATAAACATCTAACCTCTAAAAAGCCGTGTCAGTAGGGTTAGAATATACTTGACTGTATACCTTGCAGAGAGTTAAGACCTGCACAGAAAAAAAGGGTGTCTTGGGTATGTAACTAAAACTGAATCTGATGGTAAGGTTCCAGTTTTAGAGCTCTGGGGAGTGGAGTACCCCTTCATTGACATAACTCCCAGGTCCACTCTGACCCAAAATGGTACTGCCTGTCCGACCACTTTTAAACTTTTCTATCTATTCATACACATTTCTATGTGGTAATACATTGTCCCCATATTGTGCTAAAAGCCTCCAATGAATTTTAGCCCCTGACACTCCTTCTGACCATAGAAATTTTGATTAAATCCTACTTAACGGATATAAATTCCACCATCGTATGTCACTCCACTGAAAGAAAAAAAAATACTAAAAATCAGGGAATTAACCAAATTTAATGAAATTTTCAGTGTTGATACAAAGATATAATGCACCAGTTATTTTCTTTGAAAACTTTTACATTTTTTCAGGTCAATTAACTTTGAACCACGTATGTTTGTGAATCTGTGTTACGCCTCAAAGATATGTGGTTCAAAGTTAACTGACCTGAAAAAATGTAAATATAAAATAACTGGGGCATTATATTGTTTATTCATTAATATATCAACACTGAAAATTTCATTAAATTCAGTTAATTCCCTGATTTTTCTTTTTTTTTTCTTTTGGTGAGGTGACATATGATGGTGGAATTTATGTCCGTTAAGTAGGATTTAACCAAAATTGTTTTAAAGTTGGGATGTATCAAGTACCTCTAGCAATTTTAGCATAGATGCTCCTCTTTTGGTCAAGGAATCTGCCAGTTGTAGTTTCCCATCTATCCAAAATACCTCAATTTCCCCCCTCAGACACCATTTCTCTCAATCTTGCCATGTCCACTTTCAATCTTCTATCACTAACAATATTTGTAAGTGATACATTGTCTGTATAGTATCGTACTGGTGGTAGTACAGCCATACCAAAAGTTTCTTGCACCAAAGCAACCTTGAGCACCTTTTTGATCTCCATCTTTCCAACACACGTGGGCATGCCTACAAAGTCAGAAAACAGCACTGCTCATGTGACTTTCGGAAACATTTTTTCACGCTCAGAATTGCGGAGACATGGAATAAACTGCCAGCGTCTGTTGTGGGCTGCCGAAGCACTGAGTCTTTCAAAGCCTCCATGCTTCCTGTGGTCCACCGACACTATACCTGATACCGTTCTCCACATACATATGCACACACGCGCAGACATACATGCATATTACTACTGTAAACTGTTCATGTTCCTGACACTACATTATTCTGTGTACTTGACATGAGACTTTGATGAGTTGTGGTGAACCTGAGCACTGTACACAATAAACTTCATTATCAAAGAAGAAATGAAGAATCCTGCATCTGCTGCCTCACTTAATGCCAAACTTTCAGTGTTAATGGACTTTTTGTAACTCTGTTCAACTTTTTAGATTGCCAGCTGATAGGTGCCACCTTCTTGTTCTCACCTTGAATAAAAACAACTTCCTTTGTGCATACTGTTAGTGAAGTGATCATGTTTGCATTGTAAAGACAGCAAGCAAAATGATGTGATTAGGCTTAAACTTTGATCACATGACCACAACAATGCCAACTATAAGCACACATGCGCAGGACGTAATGGGACAATAATAAACATGTTATGGCAAAAGTGTGGATAATTTTTGACTGTCCCTTGTATGTGCATAAATGTGTCCACAATGTTTTAAGCAAGATGGAAACATTTCAACACTGGATGGTAAGCCTCTGAAATTAATAAACCAGTTCACATACCTAGGTAGTAATGTCTCATCTACAAAAAGCGATATAATTATACGTATAAGAAAAGGCATGGACTGCTATTGACAGATTATTGATCATATGAAAATCTGATCTCTCTGATAAGATAAAGCGAGAATTTTCCCAAGCAGTAGCTGTGTCAGTGCTACTGTATGGCTGCACCACTTGGACTCTAACAAAACACTTAGAGAAAAAGCTAGATGGTAACTATATAAGGATGCTGCATGTTGTTTTGAATAAGTCCTGGAAGCAGCACCTCACTAAAAAGCAGCTGTATGGCCACTTACCTCCTATTACACAAACCATCCAAGTAAGGTGAACAAGATGTGCGGGGTACTGCTGAAGAAGCAAGGAGGAACTCATAAGTGACGTTCGTATGGACACACCAGTGTACACTGACCAGCAAAAACTTACATTAATCAGCTCTGTGTGGATTCTGCCAGGGGTGATGACTGCTAGGGACATGTGGTGAGAGGAAAGTCATTTTGACTTTCCTCTCCGACCCAAACAACTACGGGAGTGAATGAGCTCTGATGATGATTTTTGTAAAATCGAAATATTGATCAGTATCAGCTATGATTATATTATAAATTGTTTTCTTCTTTAACAGCATTGTGTGATGTTTTCATTCCACCTTTTCTTACTCATATATATATATAGTGAGCATGGCATTATACTGGGCTGGCTTTGAGGATTAGTAGCATGCCTTGCTATTCATTGTCTGTCTTATTGTATCTCTGCAATAAAACCCTCTATCTTAAATCTCCGAACATGTTAACTGGTCCTTCCACTCAACTACAACCTTGTCTGATTGTATCCCTTTTAAGGACACAACACAATCACATCTTAAAAACCAGACCTGACCAAACACAATGAATGGTATTTTTTTTAACCCAGCATAAAGTGGCAATCATATATCACTTCACAATTTACAATTTTTACATTTTTGCACTGTTAAATCAATTGAAATTTAATGTAACTAAAAAAAACAAGTTATGACTAGAGGCTTTTTAAAAAGAATTCTATGAAAAATCAATTAATGGTCAGATTTTTTTTTTTTTACCTTTGGAAATTTTTTTTAACACAGGCCAGTGTAATTCTTAACCAAATGAACTTAACACAATGTCAGTAATATGACTGGTCGGTTTAGCTCAGTCGGTAGAACACTCGACCCGGAATTGTAAGGTGACAGGTTTGATACCAGTCCCCACCTACTTAGCTTATGAATAGCACAGATTGGGTAATCTGATCTGTGTGGTAAAGTGTGGAGCTGATGTTAGGTGTGGCGCTCCACCTCAGCAAAAACAATCTCCTTGGTCTAGTACTAACAAACAGCGGATGAACTACCTTGCTGTCCAGTTGATACTGACAGTAGGCCACTCTGCCAATTTTACTTTTTTTTTTTTTTACTTAATACGACAGGCACACTAGGTGTTATGGTTATTTTTGTAGAAAATGGAGTTGGTGAACTGAGTTCAGATCCTAGACGAGCTTGTTTTTGTTTTGTTTCATAAGTTAATGCTCTTAGGAAATCCATCTTTTATCCCACAACTATGAGTAAATATTAGGGCAGACTGGGCTTTTTAACTCTGGTATGGTTTCCAGTCTAGGACATAAAAAACAAAAAGACTCTGAATTTAAACCATTCTAATTTACTAACACACACACACACACACACAACAATATATGGCATTGAATAACCCATAAGGGTTATGTATCTAGATTTTTGAGATGAGGCTTGGTAATTTGTATTATTTAGATTTTTTTAGACTGTTGTCCTCATCTTTATTGTTATATACACAGTTTTAGTTGATGTGTTCCTGAGTTTGAAAAGAAAAAAACCTAAAGAAGGCCATAAGGCATATCATCAGCCAAAACGCGTATATAACAATAAAGATAAGGAAAATATCCATCTCTTGTCCTCCAGCTAGATAGGCAGACTGGGCTCTTTAACCTTGGTATGGTCTTTGAACCCCTCTCCCTAAAAAATTAAAACCATACATTCCATAAAATCCATTTATATTTCCTGTTTTTGTATTTTTTCTTTTTAATTATGCAATCTTTTAGCATCTTTTTGTCTGCTGAGTGAAAATTATTTGCTAAGAAAGATTAGAAAATCAAATCACATCGTTTATTTTCACAGATTAAATTTTTTACAAAAAATACAACAATTAATTAATTAATGTCCTAATATGAGGAGGAAGATCACTAATTAGAACTGAGCCTATTCTAATAGTGACCATGCCAGCTATTTTGTAGGTTTTCAGATTTAAATTTGAAGAGATAGAAAGCAGTTTTAAAATGTTTTAAAAGAACCGAATGTCTTAAAATAAAAAAAAATTTAATGTAGTGTGTGTATATATATATATATATTATATATATATATATATATATATATATATATATTTTTTTTTTTTTTTTTTTGAAAAAAATTAGATCACCTTGTCCTTTTTGGAGTGAGGCATTTTTTCTTTTACAAAAACAAAACAAAACACTAGGGTTTAAATCCTATCTGCAATATCATAAGTTTTACAAACTACTTGTTAAGAAATAATATTCTATTTTCTTTAATTAATTTACTGTTAATTACAGATACAAATGACTCTGCTTTAAATGTTATATTTATAATTTTTAAATATTCTTTTGTTTTTCAGTCCTCGTATCTTCGATGATGATGTTGACATCAAATCCTTACTCCCTGACAGCCAGGCCCACCACATAGATGATGACCTGGCTGAGAATGCCCCCACTGTGGCTGAATTTGTAGATGAACGCCCAATAGAGGTACAACAGATTGAACAGTACCAAGACAAAAGCAAATGGAAAACGGTCGCAGAAAACAAAGTCGAGGATGGGGAGATTGTGTCTGATAAATCGGATGAAGAAGAAGAGAATGCTACAAAGAATGATACTGATGACGATGGGCATATATCATCACACAGTGATGCATCAGACGATAATGCTAGTCACAAGTCTGGTTCTGATACGTCTCCAGTGAAAGCAAAAAATCCTCAGTCCGATGAGTGTGCCACACCTAAGAAATCTTCAGCTCAGAATTCACCATCTAACCATTCGGTAGTTAAAGAGGAGGCGGGCAAACAGGAGGAGCAAAAACCTCAGCACGATTCGGGATCTGATGAGAGCATGGAGGAAGGTAGAATCCCTGATGACTCTGGATCGGAGGCGTCTCCTCGCAGACGGGTCAGGCATAATCTTGAGTCAGACAAGTCTCCTAAGGAGAAAGGAGACTCGCAGTCAGGATCAGAAGCTTCACCATCACATAAGGATCCGTCTCGAAGAGTCAGACATGATTCAGATTCTGATGGCCGATCAGAGCCACTTAAACGTGCCCGTCAAGACTCTGACTCTGATGCTTCCTCGTCTGACTCTGATCAGCCTGCACCTCGCAGAAGGCGGCAGTATTCGAGCTCAAAGCCAGACAGAAGTGTCAGTCCAGTTCCAACTAAAAGATCACCTACAGCACGCAGAGCATCCGATTCAGATGCCTCACCTCCCCGTCGGCGAAGGCGTGCATCCGACTCGGATCCCTCTCCCCGCCGGAGAAGGCACGCGTCGGACTCCTCTGACTCTGACCACTCTCCCCGTCGGAGAAGGCGCGCATCTGATTCTGACCACTCTCCACGTCGGAGAAGACGCGCATCTGATTCTGACCATTCTCCGCGTCGGAGAAGGCCCACATCTGATTCTGACAACTCTCTCCGCCGAAGAAGACCCGCATCTGACTCTGACCATTCCCCCCGAAGGAGGAGGCCCACCTCAGATTCAGACCATTCTCCCCGTCGAAGAAGGGCTGGATCCGACTCTGATCATTCTCCCCGTCGTAGAAAAGCCAATTCAGATTCAGACAATTCTCCACCTCGCACTTCTCGCCATCACAGTTCAGACTCTGATTTATCTCCCCAGCGACGGAGAGGAGGCAAAGCTGACCACAGCCCCTTACGGCACCACAACCATTCCAGTGCCTTATCTAAAGACAGAAGGACTCAAAGAGATGATTCTGATTCAGATTTGTCTCCTCCTCGACCTGGTCAACGCCGAGATTCCTCCCCGATGAGGAGACCTCCCTTGATGGCAAGGGACGGCCTCAAAAGACTTTGGGTGGAGCTAAAGCCGGACTGTCTACTGCTGAAGACATGAGGAGAGAAGCTCGCCACATGCGTTATAGAGAAGATAAAATGTTTCGGCAGGTAAGTTCCATTATAATTAGTGACTGACTCGTAGTGAAATCGTTATCGTCATGAAAAATGGACTCGGTGACCAGAGATCAAATCCTGGACAAAGCTGTTTAGATTTCACATAGTGCTAATACTCTCTGGAAAAGTATGAATCTTAACTGTTCTCCTTCTAGATTTGAGTAAATAGTAAGGCTGATAGGGCTCTTTAACCTTGGTTAGGCAACCAGTCTAGGAGAAGGAAAACATTGAATTCAGACCTGTTAAAATCTGTTTAAGAAATTGACCTTGTGTCATATATGACTCAGTGGAAGGGTTGGTAAATAGATAAGACAACTGGCTGCTTTGTTGGAAAAATTTAGAAAAATACAGGATTAAATTTTATGTTAACAAATAACTAGATATAGTTTTTTTTAACCCTTTTAGTGTGGCTGCATTTGGCAACAAATGGCTTGAATGCACTTTTCACCATAAAATTAAAAAAATAGCTTGGTGGATTATGTTATTTTTTTTTGAATACAATGCTCAATTGACATTTCATTGTTAATATCCCCAGTATACATAAAAGGGTTTATAATAGAGGGTTTAAAATCCTGGTCAATCAAGTAATTACGTAAGGTGTTATTCTGGGAACAACCACTTTATTTTAAACCATATAAGGCCTTTTTGAGCTTTCATACACAATTCTTATCGGAGTCAGATTTGTCGTTGGGGAGAACGTGTCTATATAATCTTCCCCATACATTTGTGAAAAGCCCTTTGTGACAAATCTAGCCCCATATTCACAAGTACCATCAACTTTATATCCCAGATTATACACCCAATGGCTACCTATGATATTTTTATCACTTGGGGCAGTTTTTAATTTGAAAGTGTCATTCTTGACTAGAGTATTATATTCTTTTTGCATGGTGGATCACCATTGTTTCGCATCCCGCAAATTCATAGCTTCAATATGATTATTGGGATTTTGCCCCTCCTCATTTGTTGAGCTATTGTCATAAGAGTTGCTGAATTTAACACATCTTATTTTTTAATGGCTTTTGTTTCAGGGAAATAAATGAAAAAGGTTGGACTTTGTTTATCTTATCCAACAAAAATATCCTTTCCACTACGAGCATCTTAATTTCTTTTTGTTTTACACATAATAAAAACAAGTCCTACCAGAAGTATGCATACTACTTAAGTTTGGTTTTGAACCAGTGAAACTTTCAAAAGGAGTTTTCCCTAAAAAAAAAAAATTCTTCAAACAGCAGTTCCTAATATACGCCTATGAAAATTGCTTAAACCCACAAGTTCTTGGGCAGTTTTAATTTAATAAGCTAACACCTTGTCACTGAGATTTTCTGACAGGAATTCAGTTCCTTAAAACTTTAACATCCTATACTACTTCATTCCACCCGGCTGGAAGTCACATTCATTTTCCTAATCTACCCCAAATGATAGCCTTTTATTAAATGTAATATTAAATATATTTAGAAGTCTTTAATTTAAGGAAAAAAAAACAGGTAACTTTTAATGAAACGGCCATTTCTACCTGTTTTTGATAAATGGTTATAGGAACTGTGCTGTTGACTTTGAAAATTCTCAACAGGATGTTAAGAGTTAAATACCTTAAAAACATTGTAAGGGGCAATGTAAGCTAGATTTTTTTTTTTTGCCTTTAGACCTATGGCCCAAAAAGTACAACACCACAAGTCTTGAACAATTGTCAATGAAATTAAGTACATACCTTTAATTCCCCACCTCTAAGGGGAGTTCATTTTGGCCTGCCTAGTCACAATATATGAGCGACAATATTTCCATTGCCTTCCCGTCTAAGGTTTTATTTTTAATCTGAACATTTTACTTTGTGTACATACATCCCAATTAGAGATATATTGGGGGGTTGATCTTATTTTCATACCTCTTGCTTTGGGCAGTTTTTAATATCTACTTTATTGCTGTGGCTCAAGTTTTTATGCCAAGTTTTGTGACCATGGCTTGCATTCTTTGTAGAACAAATATTTTTCAAATAATATAAGTGACCCACTCGCTCTATATTAAATATCGTACCATTTTGGTAAATTAATTTGGAATTTTTATGTCCAAAACTGATATGCGCACTCATATTAGTGTTAGCCTGTACTGAAAAAATATTTTGTTTGAAACTTGGGATATACAAAGCACCTTTTGCATTTGCAGATAGATCCCTTATTGTCTTTTAAATAAATACAAGTGTCTCCTCGTTTTCTCCACTGGGTTTGCTCCCATCCATCAACTTGACAAAATGATTTTCAGGCTCAAAATTGGGATCAAAATTAATGAATTTAGATTTATCATTAATTACATGCTGAGTTGCCCCACAGTCAACAAGCAAACTATTCTTATCTGAAAGTATGTCATATCCAATAGCAAAGAAAGTTTTAAAAATTTTTTATATCTCTTTATATTCTGACAAAAATCACTATTTTTATTTTTACAGTTATATGACTTATGACCCTTTTTATTGCAAATATAACATAGTATTTGTTTTCCTTAGTGGCGAAGCATTAGTTTTCTTGTTACCATTGTGAGATTTGTTATGACTCTTATAATTGCTATAATTTGTTAATTTACAATCATAGCGTGGATTCCAAGTTTTGCATTTTTTAAATGCTGTTTTCATTTGTAAGACGCTATGATTAGACTCTTCGATTACATATTCTCAGTCTCTTCATAGCTTCTTAAACTCACTGAATGTTAGGCTTTTGTCTTTTTTGAGTTATCGTTCTGTAAAATCCAAACAACCTACAACCCCCACCAATACAAAAACAATTTTTTATTCAGTGCTCAGGTGCACCACAACTCATCAAAGTCTCATGTCAGGTACACAGAATAATGTTGTGCCAGGAACATGAACAGTTCACAGTAGTAACATCAGGTATAGTGTTGGCGGACTACAGGAAGCATGGAGGCTTTGAAAGCCTCAGTGCTCCGGCAGCCTACAACAGATGCAGGCAGTTTATTCCATGTCTCCGCAATTCTGAGCGTGAAAAAATGTTTCCGAAAGTCATGTGAACAGCGCCGTTTTCTGACTTTGTAGGCATGCCCACGTGTATTGGAGAGATGGAGATCAAAAAGGTGCTCAAGGTTGCTGTTGTTCAGATGATTAATGACCTTATGAGCAATTACTCAGTTGCCAGACGCCGAAGTTTCAACGAATCCATTCCCAGGGCTTTCAGAGTATGGCAGATTCCTCGTCTCTGTACAGTTTCTACTGAGAAAGGTAGGGGTTCCAGACTATGCAAACTCCAAGTGTTACCATAGCTTTGTACAGCTTCAAATAGATAGCCGGTGAGTGGCTGACAAAGGTCTTGCTGAGTGACGCCAGGACAATTTTGCCAACGTAAATCATTGCTGACAGTAATACCCAGATCACGTTTTCCTCCTCCAAAATGCATGGTAGTACATTTGTCCACAGCCAGCTTCAGTTGCCAGTCAGTGATCCAATGTTGCACTGTGTCCAGATTTCATTTAAATCTAAAAATAGGTTTCCATATTATACACAACGTTGTATGACGTCATACCTCATTTCAGACACCAATGCTAAACAAATATATATTTACCTAACCCTTCCACCAAGGGACTGGATGCAACACAATGTCATTTTTTAAGTATTTTGAATTTAGTTTACCTTCTAGACTGGTTGTTGTACTAAAGCTAAAAAAAATCCAGTCTACCCATAGTTGGGGAGAGGAGAAGAACTGGTTTCATGCCTTTCCTAAGGGAATTAGTGCGAAGTGAATTCTAAAACAAGAATCTTCTATTTATTCATATAATGCTCAAAAAATATTTGGTCACTAGTTGAGGTATTTATTACACCTCGTCGGATTGATTGTACGTTACTCAGATTCTAATAAGCACGTTATCATGTCAAAGTTACCTCC
This sequence comes from Doryteuthis pealeii, assembly GCA_023376005.1. Taxonomy (NCBI): domain Eukaryota; kingdom Metazoa; phylum Mollusca; class Cephalopoda; order Myopsida; family Loliginidae; genus Doryteuthis; species Doryteuthis pealeii. The sequence continues at coordinate 72,799,963 of CM042147.1, read as the reverse complement.
CTTGCATTTTATTTTATTTTAGGAGTTACATCCCTTGAATCTTCGAATAAGAAACAACTCCACAAAAAAATGTGAATGTGAACCTACAGTAAAGTCGTCGGAGCGGCCTAATGTCGGTATCAGCCAGACAGCGAAGGAGTCTATCCCCTTTTCACTAGCGCTAGGCCAAAGAGATTATTTTAGCGTTTGAGGTGGAGCGCCACACTCACTTTACCGCACAGATCCCTGTGTTACTCATACGCTGATTTGGCGAGGGCTGGTATTGAACCAAAATCTTGTGATTCCTAGCCAAGCACTCGACTGACTGAGCTTTGAATATAATTGTTTTAATTTTAAGTTTTAATTTTTCTATGAGTTTATTTTGTTGGATGATTGTTCACATGTTCAAAATTGTTATGTCTAGATATATTGATTTGGGTGAAGGAATTCTTCAGGATTTTATAACAAAATTTAAATATTCAAACAGTGTTTTCTAGATATTGCCAAAGTTGACGAAAAATCTGTGCTTTACAAAACAAATTTACCCCCCCCCCATTAAAGAAAAAATTACCAAAAATCAGAGCATTATCCGATTTTAATGAAATTTTCAGTGTTGATTTATCAATCAAAGGTCATTTACAAGATATCATTTTTTGCACCTATTTTCTTGGACTTTATTTGGACCATATTATCTTTAGGCACCCCTTTTTGATCTTGATTAAGAAATGAAATGTTTTTCTTTTACACAGTCAATATCCTGTTGTTTGTTAGGGGTTAGTTTTATAATTTAAAAAAAAAAAAATAAAAATTGTCTGTTAAAACAACCGGATATTGACGGTGTAAATGAAAAACATGTACTTTCATAATCAAGATCAAAAAGGGGTGCCTAAAGGTCATATGGTCCCTTTATTTTATAACTCTAAGGCATTTGACATAATGATAACCATCATAGGAAAAGGATACTGTGAACTGAATTTAAATCTTGGATGAAGCAGTTTGCATTTCACATAGCGCTAATATCCTTGGGAAAGGTATGAATCCAACTATTCTCCTTCCAGCTATGGATAAATAGGGTATAGTGAGCTTTTTAACCTTGGTATGGCAACTGTTCTAGAAGGAAAACTCTGAATTCCAACCTGTTAAACTCCGCTTAGGAAATTGACCTTGTGTCACATCCTGCTCATGTATAGGTGTAGGTATATGTGACTTAAAAAATTAATGATTAAATTTTTTGTGTCTTTTATGGGCCACCCTGTATATAGTTTATTTTAAAAAGGCTTTTAATGAGATCTGAAATATTCATTAACCAAATAAATCTATATTCCTGTGATAAGAAATACACCATATGACCCAAATGTTTAAAGCATAAACAATTTGCTGTATTTAAAAAAAAAAAAAAAAAAAATTATCTGATGATTAATTGAAAAAAAAAATTTTTTTTTTGTTTCCAGCTGGATTCCTCTGTGTCTGGAAAGGATGCGGACACAGTAATCCGGGATCGTTCCACTGGGCGGCGCCGAGATTTGAAGCAAGAGCAGATGAGGAAAAGTGAAGATCAAAAGAAGAAGGAAATAAAAGACCAAAAATATGCCGAATGGGGAAAAGGGTAACTCTCTCTTTCTCTTATTATTTTCTGATGTTGTTAGGTTCTTCTATCTTCTGTTCTTTTCTGCTGGTAGCTTTGAATTCTTTAGGTTTCTCCTTCATCTTTTCAGGGCTGTATTGGGTATTATCTCTCTCTGCTTCCATCTTAGTAGTTCTTATAATTTAGAAACACAAAGACATTCATTGGTGTTGTTAAGTTTTTATGGGCCATCCTTTGGCCTTAAAGCAGGAGAGCTTGTCCAGTGGAATTGGATCCCTGGTAAAGAGTCTCTCGATAATGAATTTTTTGGTTCCTCTGGTAAAGAATTCTCAGTTCTGGTAAAGAGTCTCTCGATAATGAATTTTTTGGTTCCTCTGGTAAAGATCCTTCGATAATGAATCTTTGGTTCCTCTGGTAAAGAGTCCTTCGATAATGAATCCTTTGGTTCCTCTGGTAAAGAGTCCTTCGATAATGAATCCTTTGGTTCCTCTGGTAAAGAGTCCTTCGATAATGAATCCTTTGGTTCCTCTGGTAAAGAGTCCTTCGATAATGAATCCTTTGGTTCCTCTGGTAAAGAGTCCTTCGATAATGAATCCTTTGGTTCCTCTGGTAAAGAGTCCTTCGATAATGAATCCTTTGGTTCCTCTGGTAAAGAGTCCTTCGATAATGAATCCTTTGTTCCTCTGGTAAAGAGTTCTTGTAATGAATCCTTTGATTCCTCTGGTAAAGAGTTCTTTGATAATGAATCCTTTGGTTCCTCTGGTAAAGAGTTCTTTGGTAATGAATCCTTTGGTTCCTCTGGTAATCGTATAAGTCCTTCCTGAGTATTAGTAAAGATCTGGTAATCCTATTTCCGTACTCAGTGAGTGTAATTGTAATTATGACCAGTGAGGTGGGGTTTAAATAGTGTGTCTTCCACGCAGTATGGTTAGTGATTGGCTGCAGGAGTAAATTACATGACCTTGGCCAGTCTATTAATCTTGGTGGGGAATTAGAGCACATCTTATATGAAAAATAAATCCAACAAGTGTACATATCTTTATTTTCTAATCCCAACTTTAACTCACACATGTGCAGAACAACACAGATGGCCATTATGTGTCCAAACATGACTGCGGTACTTTCTTAGACCCCTCTGATCATGTGATCCTCCTAAGCCAATCAGCAAGGACCACTTGGATGACCTTGGTAAAAACCTTTCAGTAAATCTTATCTGTATTTTTCCATGAATTACGGTTAATGGCTAACAATTAAATTTAAATCATTACACTACATTACAAAAATGATAGGCTATGTAACATCTGGGTAATTCCATGTCAAATCATCCAGGCCATGTCACCCACCCTCTTCAATATTTCTGAAATTTTGTCCAAGTGTGGATTATGATAAAGTTAGCCAATCCCCAAAATTCGGTTCTGGATGATTTGACATAGAATTACCCATCTCTCTCTTCGTGGTTGTATAAATTGTAGTGTTTAAACATTGCTATGTATTTGTTATAACTCCGCCAATTTTGGGGGGATTGTCTAATGTTAACAGTCCACACTTGGAAAAAAATTTCAGAAAAATTGAATGAGGTGGGTGACAATTTTACTTTTTTTCTGGATGATTTGACATAGAATTACACATCTCTCTCTCTCTCTCTTCATGATTGTATAAATTGTAGTGTTTAAACAGTGCTATGTATCTGTTTTATTGTAATTTGGTTCTTGAGTTTCAAGAAACCAGAAATACCAGTTCCATCATTGTGTAAAGAAAACAAAAGTACCGGTTCCACCATTGTTATTTGTCAATAAAAAAAGTGGTAGGACTCTTTCTTGGAAACTAATAGGTGTCTTGTATTGAATTTATTCCTGTTACGTTTTTAAGGGCCATTCCTTGGCCTTATAGCAGAAGCGCTTATCTGGTGGAATCCTTGATAAAGAGTCCTTCGACAATGTGAATCCTTTGGTTACTAAAGTGTTCTCAGTTACTGGTAATCGTATAAGTCCTTCGAGAGTATTGGTAAAGATCGATAATCCTATGTCTGTCCATCCTCACAGAGTGCAGTTTTAATTATGACCTATGGGGGGGGGGGTTAAGTATTCTATCGGGCCAGTAGTATTGCTACTGATTGGTTACAAGAGGCAATCATGTGACCTTGGCTAGTCTATAAATAGAGGTGTGTATTTAGAGCACATCTTATATCCAAATAATCCCAACAATTCCAGTTACTTTTTTGAGCAATTGTGACATTACTCACAACAGATTATGGAGGGAATAGGGTTAATTGTCTACTGTTATTGACATGTTAATGACCATCTCTGATAAAATAAAACTGGAATTTTTCTAAGCTGTAGCTGTGTCATTACTATTGT
>CM042147.1:72763542-72791042 GCA_023376005.1 Doryteuthis pealeii | reverse complement strand
TTTAGCAACTCGTTAGGTTACCTAACATTTTTTTAATCCAACCTGGATTTTCTATGGAACGGTATTAAATTGTATTCTTGTAAATTTGTACTCTTTTTCTTCTGTTTTTATTTGTCTTTTGTCTTCATACAAAACTATATCCCTCTTTTCAATTACTTTATTCATATTCTTCTTTTCCCTTTTCTTTTCAGAGCGACCTCGTTACAAGGGGCCAGCCCCACCACCAAACAGGTTTTCTATCATGCCAGGCTACCGCTGGGATGGTGTAGATCGTTCTAATGGTTTTGAAAATCAGATTTTCCAAAAGGCAGCTGACAAAAAGGCAACGGCCGCTATGGCGTACAAATGGAGCATAGAGGATATGTAAATAATTTGTTTTTATTTCCAATTGTGTTGTAGACTGACGATTCCTCAAAATGGACTGAGATAGCCAAACTTGTGAATGTTGAATTGGAATCTTTTAGAGAAACTAATCAACAGGAATTGATTCAATATTACTTCCAAATTAATTTTGGAATAGAACAAGGACTTTTCTCGACTGTCTTGATGGTTTAAACGACATCCCTACACACACACACACACACACACATACCTACACAGCATTTTAAAAAAAAATCTTTATTTTTATTTTTTATTTTTCCATATAAGATGCAAATTAAATTTTGCATAAAAATATCTTGGAAAACTAAAATTGTCAGGGAGTTTTTAGAGCCTGCTCTGAACTTTGACCCCAAACCATCACCATACAGGCTGTAGGGTGATTTTGGGGATTAGATTCAGATGAGGGGGGGGGTGTCATCTTATATGTTGCAAAATAACTTCTGTAATTTTCAGATGTACGATTATGATTTCCTAGAGTTGTTTGGACTGTTGTATTTATGTTGCTTTTGTTATCCCAACATTTTGTCTGCTTCATTCTTCGGCCTTCTTCTTTGTGTGGACAAAAAATTTGGGATGGAGATGTGGCTCTATTTCCTAGGTAGTATCCACCAGTACTGTAAATGTAGCAGCAACTTTCCTCTTTTTACAATATTAGTAGAAACTATTTTGGGAAAAAAAGTGTCACTCTCACTTTTCAATAGGTACATTTAAGGAAGGCTATAGGTTTATAGCAATAGAGAATGACGAGGGGAACCAGATACAAAATGTATTATATAGGTAGCTCAGTTGGTAGAGCGTTCGGATAGTTCAATACCAGTCCTCGCCAACTCAGCGTATGAGTAGCACAGGGATCTGTGTGGTAAAGTAAGGAGCTGATTGTTTTTGCATCCGAGGTGTAGAAACCATCTCCTTGGTCTAGTACTAGTGAAAAGGAGATAGACTCCCTCACTGATTGGCTGATACCGACCTTACTTTTTTTTCTACTTTATGGTGACTGTCATCTACATCACACTGGGCGGGGACGGCATTCTTCATGACCCACTGATTATTAGTGTGATCGTCTAGTTGTTGGAGTGAAGAAATGAAACTACACAACAGTGTATATACATACATCTCACCTTTCTAAACATGTGGGTCTGTGTTTACATTATGTTAGAGCATCAAGCAAAAAAAAAAAAAAAAAGACTGAGGGTGAGGCTAGCATGTCAAGTAAACAAACACAAACCGGTCCCAGCAGTATCAACACCACACCACCTACAATCAGGCTTGGTCATCTATAAACCAAAAACCAAACAAGCAAAGTGCCAACTTTCCCTCAGATGATCCTGGTTTTGTCAACAACAACAACACAGAAGGGTTAACTTCCGATATTGGATGACCCTGGTAACATAAACAATGAATTGGCTCTGAAATGTTGCAGCAAAAATAATGAGATCAACAGTCTTAACAACTCTGGGAATAATTTATAATATATAATTATTTCATGACATGTAGTCATTTAAAAAAAAATTGTCAATAAGATACAAGCAATATGAATATTTTTATTTTTTAGTTGGCTACGTATTGCCCTGTTTTATTTTTCTAAATACTTTTGACAGCATAAGTTCTTAGGTAGTATAAGATAAAGAAACAAACAAACTGAGACGACTCCATGATGTATCTAGATTTAGGGTAATTCATAGATTTGACAAATTATTTTTATTAGGTATTCATATTTTAAGTTTTTAGCAATACCATTTATTTGATAGTAATAATAGACAAGGTGGGGCGGAAGTAACTGGGTATTCAGTAACAATATTATGACAGATACATATCTTGATAAAATATAATAATTAAAAAAAAAAAATAATTGACTACCCTATTACTTCTTTTCCAATTTTTGTATTTTAGATATTTTTAATTCTTTAAGGATTTTTATTAAATTTTTTTTTCTTCCAAAATTTAAACTGGATTTTCATATGAGTTTCTTTTTTTTAAAACTAAATTACCTAATAAATAAGAATTACAGTCAAGTCATGTGGAAAGCACTAGTTCCTGCTAGATCACCAAAGTTAAGTAGTGATGAACCTGTTCAATACTTAATTGGGTCCCCACTTAAGCAACAGCAGGTACTGTAAGCAATCTGAATCCTTTGTTTATCAAAATGACTTGATTTGGCATCAAATGATCCAAAAATGGTTGATATGTTGTAAAACAAAACAACCAAATCTAACTTAATAAATAAATTACTCATTAGTATTTTTTTTTCTTTTTTTAGTTTACATTAGATGTGATTTCTTTAGTTTAGTCTTAAGTTAATGACTAAGGTTAGTAATTAGTTTGTGTACTGTGTTTAGGTTTAAGTTAGCATTTTAATATTTTTTCTGCTTGTATACCTCAGTATCTTAAAAAGAATGTGATATTGTTATGAAATAATTTGGTCAATGTGAGAATATCCATATTACAAAAAGAGATATTTTTATAACTTTTTTTTTTTTTTATAATATTCATCATATACATAAATAACAGGGCAGACTGGGCTTTTGTAGTGAACTATTTTTATAATTAAAGTGTTTTTTTTTTGTTTTGTTTTTTTATAGAATAGTTGACCCACGAAAGGGGGACTAATTGATATGTTAATCACGATAGTGTTTGAAGATTTAGTATCATTCAGCCATCGAGAAATATGCAAACATTTGATATGAGATACTTTTAGCTTTTTAGAGACTTTTAAAAACCTTTCAATGATTATTTATATTAGAAATACTGTGATTCTCTGGGTTAAGGAGAAAGCTAATTGGAGATGGTTACTAGAAAAATCAATTGAAAATAACACAACTGCAAAGACAAATCAAATACTAGTTAATTCATTAGGGCATTCCATTGTGGTGTAATGGTTAGTTTCGCAGATCCATTACTACTGAATGAGTTTTATCCTCACTGGATGCCCCATACATGTGACCTTGTGTGTCACATCCTACTCATGGTGAACAGGGTGGGTAAATACTCACTAGTTAATTCATTGTTTGGCATTAAATGTCTATCTCATTGGAACAATTTCATTGAGATTAAGGATTCCATTTCTGTGCCAGTCTTAACATTATATGGTAGAAAAAGAAATAAATGAATGAAAAATATCTAGATTTGGTCAAAATTAAAGCTAAATGCAAAAATTACTCTTAAACTTTTTACAGTTTTTGAAACATTCAATTAAATTCTGAAATAGTCAATTGCTAGTGTTTTCCTGAATAAAGCCCCCCCCCCCCATGGGAAAGTTTACATGAAGTCCTTTCCCTAAGATTTATAAATGTATTTTCCTATTCGTGTAGGTTTTGAGCTTTTAAATTTAGGAATGTTATGAAAAAAAAAAAAACAAAACAAATATTACTCTGTTCCATAGTAGTTATAACATTTGTATATAAATTTTATATACTAAAAGTAATAACAATTATAGGACAAGATAATATTTTAGTAATTGGAGCAAAAATCACATTGACCAATATATATATATATATATATATATATATATATATATATATATATATATATATATAAATAATAGAATTATTAATTTAAAAAAAATGAAATCTTGATTAAAAAAAAAGAAAAAAAAAAAACAATTTAAAAAAATGTGTTCAACTCCAGACACTTTGTAAAAAAAAAAAAAATATTGATTAAAATTTGAAAAAAAAAAAAAAAAAAGTGGGTGCCTAGAGATAGGGCTTGAACCTGCTGTGCAATGTTCATCACAGGAAAGTTTTGTACTTGGCATTATCAAAATAATTCTCAGCTTTGTACCTCTTCCCTCTTTTCCCCATTTCATTATTGTCTCAACTCTTTCATGTGTTATTTTTTTTTGTGCACAAGAGGACAGCTGGAATTATTCACAGCATTTTTAAACAAGCTTAAATTAAAAGAAAATAGTTTTTTTGTTTTTTTTTTTGTTCTTAAGCAAAAATTTATTAGAAAATGTTTATTTTTAAAATCATTTTCTTGCAGAAAAGGTCATTCATCTTTTATTTAATGTTTTCTTTGCCCTGACCACCATTTCTTTTTTTTTTTTTTTACCCAGCAACTTTTCATCTAAATTTAAAAAAAAAAAAAAAAATACAAACTGTCATCAATTACTTTGTTTTTGTTTTTGTTTTTAATTTCATTTTGTTATTTGTTTTCTGATCTGTTTCTTCTTTTTCTGCTCTTTGTATAAATCAACTTTTAAGTCTCAAATCTTTGGATGCTAAAAGTCAACCTACAATAATGGCCAGAATGGATGACTCGCATGATTTTTTTCCTGTACTTTTCCATCAAGAAATGTTCATTCATTTCACACATGATAGACTCATTGTTTAAATTGGATGACACATTTTTCTGCCGCCCTGTCGGCTGGGTCGTTAGAATGCCCGACTGCACCTCTGCAGAGGGGTAAGACTCTCCCAATGGGGCCACCTGTTGGCCGTGGGTGGCGACCTGTGATGCTTAAGGATAGAACCCAGGTGGATGAGCAGTTCATGACTTGCAATACTCCACTTTGGCCCTATCTTGGGCTAGACGGGCGGTCGGAGAGGCCCCCTCCGATCAATTGGCTGGTCACGTCAAGCCCTAGCACCTATATGATTTTCCCAACCCTATTGCCCTTATGGCAAGCCCCAACCCCTTTTTATCATATGGGTGCTAGAAGCCGGTGGCTGCGGGTCTACATGTCCTGGGAATGACGTTAAACTCTATCTGATGGTGAGGTTCCAGTTTTGGAGGTTTGGGGAATGTGGAGCACCCCATTCATCACCATTGCTCCCTGGTCCACTCTGACCCGGAGTGGTAATACCTGTTAGGGTCCCATCTATGGGTTAAATAGAAAAATGTATTTATAAAAAAATTGTATTATCCATTAAGAATTGATTTATTTCAAAACTTTATCGGCATTAAATGACCCACTGAGGTTGATATGCCGTAAACCAAACCAAACATTTTTCTGATAAAAAATTTTTAATTTTTTTATTGCACGTTCTCATTCAGGTGGGATTTACCTTTGATTAGAGATGTGATTTAGCTGTGAATTATAGTGATAGAAAGGTAATAATAATGACTATGCCTGGTCACAGTATTTCCTCAGAGATGCATCTGCAGATCGAAATTCTCCGTGAAGAAGGATACACCACTGTCAGATTGTGACTAAAACAACCAACAGTTGCCAGGTCGATAAATGATTTTAAAAATTCTAATAATTATGGCTATCACATGTGAAATGAATGAACACTGCATGATAGAAAAGTAGAGGAAAAAAATCATCTGAGTTCTCTATTCTGGCCAATACTGTATACATAGGCAGGGATGTGGTTAGCCTAAGAGAGGAGCAGGACAAAATTGCCTTGATGGACCCCTTAAAAACGAAGGCACCATGGCAATGACTAAGGATGCCACTGCAATTTTTTAAGAATTTGCAAAATTTGTTTTTTTATTTGTAAAAAGTAATATTAACATAAAAGTTTAAAAACATTGATAAAAATTAAAAAGGCTTTAAATCAAATATTTTTATTGACAAATAACATATGATGACTAGAATTATTTGCAATGATACATTGCAGTGGAAGATTTTCAAAAAAGAAATCAAATATTTGAATTCCAAGAAAAGTTTTGTGATGATGAAATGAGTTAATTTTCTCTCTTTATTTTAGGAAAAAAAAAAGAAATTTTTTAAAAAAAGTTGAAGGCAATAATTGCTGTGGATATTTATTTTTTATTTTTAAGGGCACCTTTTGCCATGGTGCTGTGGTCTAAGCTCATCCCTGCATAGGTAATCCTATATAATACTAGGGTGAGTCAAAAGTTTTGCAATATTTTGGTAATGTGAGACACATTTCGACAGCTCCAGATGCTTTTGCTAAAGTCATAAAAGTAACAAACCACACTGGACTATAATGTGCCAAGCTTCCTTGATACTATTCGAGTGCTACTTGCTGAATTTGTTTCTATTGCTTCTAGAACAACCTTGGAATCCACAGTTTTAGGCTCACCTGACCTGACCATCAATATTTTTGCAACCCAAGTGAAATTTCTTGATCCATCTGGTTACTGTAAGGTCATTAACTGTAAAAAAGAAAAAAGAGAGGTTTGCCTAAAGTTGGTATCAGCCAGCCAGTGAGGGAGTCTATCCCCTTTTCACTAGCTTTTCACTAGGAGATTGTTTTTTTTTAGTATCATCTCACTTAACCGCACAGATCCGTGTGCTACTCATACGCTGAGTTGGTAAGGGCCAGTATTGAACCAGGGACCGATAGGTTACCAACCGAGCACTCTATATCAACTGAGTTAAGTACCTTCACCTTTCACACACCAAATGTTTTTTTTGTTGCTTCTGTGGCATTATGGTCCATTTTGAACTTTTAAAGCACAAGTTCCCAAATTAAGCTAGGTTAAAACAATTGTCTGTGTGTCTTTCAAATCACACTTTGAGTAAAACAGTAAATAGTGCTCAATATCAGCGCAGAAATTATTTCCAATCCCAGCAGGTACCTCCCACAATTTGAATTACTTCAGTCATGTAATATATGCCTTGCAAACTAGCGAAATACCAAAATATTGCAAAACTTTTGATTCACCCAAGTAATTAGCACTGACTTTTTTGTTGTATATATCTTTGTTTTTTGACTTGTCAGGCTAAAGCCAGCATATAAAATTAACAGGGGAATTCTGCCACATTACAAGCATCTGAACTGCAGGTGAGTGAGCAAATGTGCTGCTGCTTGAACAACACATTAAAATTAACCCGGAAATACAGCATACAGATGCTATGCTATTCTGAGGCAGAGGGTCAGGTAACAATGCTATAAACCTAGACAGGTTGGAAAGATATTCTTATCTTAGGTAGCAGTCACAATCCATACTAAGCAAGGACACTATGAATCTGGGCAGGCTGGGAAGATATTCTTATCTTAGGTAGCAGTCACAATCCATACTAAGCAAGGACACTATGAATCTGGGCAGGCTGGGAAGATATTCTTATCTTAGGTAGCAGTCACAATCCATACTAAGCAAGGACACTATGAATCTGGGCAGGCTGGGAAGATATTCTTATCTTAGGTAGCAGTCACAATCCATACTAAGCCTAGGCTTTATCTTAGGTAGCAGTCACAATCCATACTAAGCAAGGACACTATGAATCTGGGCAGGCTGGGAAGATATTCTTATCTTAGGTAGCAGTCATCCATACTAAGCAAGGACACTATGAATCTGGGCAGGCTGGGAAGATATTCTTATCTTAGGTAGCAGTCACAATCCATACTAAGCAAGGACACTATGAATCTGGGCAGGCTGGGAAGATATTCTTATCTTGGGTAGCAGTCACAATCCATACTAACCAACGATGCAGCTCCATAGAACAAAACCACACTGACAAAGAGATACCCACTTTCTTGGATGCCTCAGCAGAAATACTGACTTTAGCAGATAGCTACTGAACCCTTAGACTTATAGTAAACTAGAAGTGGCTACCTGGCATCACCTGTGTAGAAGGGAGATTTTTAAAGTTAGTCTCACAGATCCATTATCACTTATTGTGAGTGAGATCTTCGCTGGTTGCCCCATAAAAATCCCCACAAATATATCACAATACAGTAAGAAATTTCCATTCAATGATTTCCCATTTTTTTTTTTTTTTTTAAGAAAAGATATAAATGGTGCAATTAATTCAATCAATGAATATTATATTTCAAAGCGAAAAAAAAAAAGATACAAACAAAATAACACGCTAATGTCTTTTCCTTCTGTTACTTTTCAAATTTGAATTTTTAAATATCTTCCCAAATATAAATCAAATCTTTGTTATTTTGTTAAAAAAACAAGCCCTGGTGATATTTAATGTGTATATATATTTACTTTGTCGTTAATTGTTTTAATTTCTAAGTTTAGTCCGGACATACATATACAAACAACTGCCCTTTATATATGTATAGATGACCTACAGAAGCAAAATTTGAAATAGTATACAAATATCTGCACAAATAATAACCATACCTCACAAAAGAGTAAAACAAAAATGTCTAGATGTTGGCATAAAATAACCCAAGCATTGACATGCCGTAAAATCCAACCAACCACAATCCATACATATGAGGTGTGTTTAAAGAAATTCAATGTAAAACTGACTCAGTATTTCCAAGACAGAAATAAATGAAAAAGGAAACGTTAATTTGCTTCAAATATGAGATGTGTTCAAAAAAGTATTAAGACTTAAACTGTATACACCAAGATAGAAATGGAAAATGAGTGAAATTTTAATTTATTTAAAAATGGTCCTGTTGGTATTCAATATACCATATTTGACAGCATATAAGACGCACCCCATTTCAGCAGGATTCAAAAAAAAGGTTTTTAGTGTATTTAAGCATTTATTGTTGAAAACCGTCTAGATGTGCAGAAACATAGCTGTATAAAAGAGTACATGGAGTTTAGGGTAGGTAAATGTACTGAGCATAAGCTGAGATTAGCCTAGGCTTACGGGAGGTCTCAAACTTCACCTTTGATGTATAAGATGCAGGGCAATTTTTTGAGCCAAAATTTTTGGGAAAAAAGTGTGTCCTATATGCCATCAAATACGGTACTTATTTCCTTCCCTTGTCGAAAACACCTGAAATTCCTCTTTTTGATAAGGTGTGATGATGCACCGCTGTGTTTTTTTTTTTTTTTTTTTTTTTTTCCCTCATTGTCCTCAAATCTCTTAGCGTTGAGATGAATTTTCAGTTTAGAAAACAGGAAAAAGTGGCATACAGCTGAGGTTCTGGTGAGAATAGATGATGTATTTTTACAATCCTGTGTTTCACTAAAAACATTTAATTAAAAAAGCATTGAACTAACCTTCTGTTTGAGATTCTTTTTTTAAAATTAGAACCAACTTGTCTAGATATTGTCTAGACATCTACAGTTTATTATTATAAGTTGCTCAGTTATACATGTTTTCATATAAATTCTAAAATTAGAAATATTTAAAGCTTCAGTCTCAATAATCTTTGATCATTATTCTTATTGACATGATGTCCACACTACAGGGCACAATGTGCTTCCATTCCACTCTTGCCATCGGCTGGTCACGTCAAGCCCTAGCACCTATATGATTGACCTTATGGCAACCCCAGCCCTTTTTATCATATGGGTGCTAAAAGGCGCTGGTTGATGGTCTTCATGTCCTAGGAATGACATTAAACTTTATCTGATGGTGAGGTTCCAGTTTTGGAAGTTTGGAGAATGTGGAGCACCACTTCATTACCATTGCTCCCTGGTCCACTCTGATCCGAGTTAGTACCTGTTAGGGTCCCATCTATGGGTTAAATAGAAAATGTATTTATAAAAAAATTGAGTATCTATTAAAAATGAATTTATTACAAAACTTTATCGGCATTAAATGTCCCACTAAGGTTGATATGCCGTAAAATAGACAAACCAAATCCACTCTTGCCCTTCTCCATGTTGGCCCAAATTACTTCCCATTATCGTAGAAGGTCTTGCAAGTGTTTTTTTCCGCAGTCTCTCGGATACAACCTGACAACTGCATGGGTACTCTTGTCTGTGAACACCTTGTTATGTGTTAACTCAGCATAACTTCTGCTTTCGGTACTCCATGATTATATCCATCACTCGGCTCTGTTCCCGAATGATCTTTTGGATGTGCTCATACAATATTCCCCAGCAAGCTCCTTGTCTTGCAGCCAGATATTCTCCTTATTTCTGGTAGTCCATATTTCACTTATGTATAACATTGCAGGCAAAACGGTGTTATTAAAGAGACTGGTATGTAGGGTCTTATCCAGCTTGCTGCAACAGTGCCTCAGCAGTGGCAATGGTTATTTGTTACCTATTCTCGTTGGGTGTATGCCCTAGTGAGTCCAACTAAGCTACAAGAGTACCAAACTAAGTACCAACCCTATGGAAGGACTGATCCACAAATGTGTGCATGTGGTATTATTCAATAGAGGTTGAAGCTAGCTAAACTTGAGAGTAACAAAAGCCTGCTCACCTAGCTGGTGGGGTGGTCTGAGAATTGGCTAAAACAATACAAAAAATGGGTCTCAATACCCACCTTTTGATTATGTGTTGCAAATCAGTGGTTCCGAAATTTTTTCAGGCTAGCATTCCCTTGGCTTCCCCCGTGGATTCCTAATGCCCCCTCTCATACACACATGTGAACACACTCTTATTTTATTTATTTATTTATTTATTTATTTTTTAGTATGCTTCAAATTGAAAACAAGATTAAACAAAGATGTATTTCACAAAACCTAATTTATTAAACCAATTTATTTAGCAGTTTTAGTTGTCAGCTATGCGGAAGTGTAAATCAAGATGTCACCAGTAATCATAGTAACTGTTAGGTAACTAACGAGTTGCTAAAGAGTTGCTCCCCTTTGATCATTAAGGGACTGATGGGAACCCGGATATGGAATTCTGCTATGTTACTTTGGACTGTGATTTTTGCCAATACAGACGTGCGTCAGCACGCTTGAACTAGTGACCACGTGCGTCAGCACAGTTGGACTAATTTAAGTCACTTTAGGGTAGAACCATTTTCTACCCTATGTTAAATAAGGACTCGTCAGCAGAGAGTCAACAGACACTGGCCCCATGTGTGAACACACATAACACGCAAAAGTGTGACCACACTCGATAACCAAGGACCGGCCTGAACGTGAGCACACATATCATACACACGGCGCCCATGTGACGATCACGCACATGACATACACACAGCTGAATTCTATCCCAAACCATCCGACTGTATTCCCTGTCAGTGAGAATAAATAAAACAAATATTGATATTGTTAAAGATATTTCACTGTTTTTAATTATCAATTTTGTATATCCTACATTTCGGGATATAACAGTAACATAGTTTATTGTCTTCACAGTTATTGTTAATGGGATAGATGTGCTTGGTGCAGGGATATTAGTTTTTCAATATCCGACTGGATTTCACTAAGAAGTAGATTTTGTGTTCAGTAATCCATGGCATGTGGTAACTGGTGCACCACTGTGTGTGTTGTGTACAGGCATCAACCAAATGTTCAGACTTTGGACTCTGATTTCATTTATAATTCTTATGTCAGTTTTTTCTGTATAAACTGCATACGTGTTACTTTACCTTAGTATTAATGGCATATTTTGTCATTTAAATTTTGTAAAAAGAAAAAAAAGTTATTTATTAACTTCTCCAATGTCGCCCCTACACCGCCTCTTCACTGTCCCTTTTGCTTCAAGGTCCCCCAAGGGGGGCAGGTACCTGGCTTTTTGGGAATCACTTTTGAAAATAATCCTGTCACTTTTTATAGGTTAATCATGGTCTACAAAGACAAAGGTCTGTTCAGCCACTCACGCAGTTGAAAAAAAAAAAAAAAAAAAAATGGACACTACGCCATCGTCTTTAGTAGACGGAAGGATGCCAACAAAAACAAAGACAAGAACGTTATGGTTTGTTCACCTGATAGTGACAGATTTCTTTGACATTGTTGCTGGAGTCCTTCAAGGAAATACGTTAACACCACTTTTATTCATATGCCTAGACTACATACTAAGAATACCATTGGATCTAATGAATGAAAATGACTTCACTTTAAAAAAAAAGTCACGAAACGGGTTATATCCTGTAGAAACTATCACAAATGTATACTACGGAGATGATCCGGCGCTTCTCCTAAATACACCTACACAAGCAGAATCACTGCTGGGTAGACTAGAGAAGGCAGTAAAAGCACTGTGTTTTAAGCAAGATGGAAACATCTCCACTCTAGATGGCAAGACTTTGAAATTAGTTAACCAGTTCAAGTACCTTGGAAGAAATATAGGACCATATGACCTTTAGGCACCCCTTTTTGATCTCGATTCAGAAGGACATGTTTTTCATTTACACTGTCAATATCCGGTTTTTTGTTAACAGACGATTTTTAGAGTTTTTGTTTTAAATGATAAAACTAACCCCTAATCAACAACCGGATATTGACGGTGTAAATGAAAAACATGTCCTTCTGAATCGAGATCAAAAAGGGGTGCCTAAAGGTCATATGGTCCGAAATATCTCATCCACAGAAAGCATAAACTGCTATTGACAGATTATCGATCATATAGAAATTTGATTTCTGATTTGATAAAGTGAAAACCTCCCTACAATGCTAACATCACACTACGATGGAACACCCTATTTACCCAACCTGTTCGCCACGAGTAGGACGTGACACGAAGTCGCAAGTATTGGACATCCAACGAGAATCAAACTTGTTATTCACAAGTAATAGATCAGCGAGACCAGTTTGCTAACCATTCCAGCATGATAGGATGTCCTATGTACCCAACCTGTTCGCTACGGGTAGGATGTGGTCACGGGTATCGAGCATCCAGAGAGGATCAAACTTCTCTAATTGTTACACGCACAAGGTATGATAAAAAGTATCAAAACTGAGACTTTAACTTCTTTTAATTTTAAATTTAATGAAGATGTGCGTACAGTCATTACCATCTGTAATGTACAGGTCTGTTCGGTGAAGTCCGATTCAGGTGTGACGTCACCATAAGTAGGCTCAGTCAAGAAGGCGCCGGCCCAGATCATAAATTCTAAACGTTCGCGAGTTCACCGAAGTGTTTTAAAATATTCAACGACTTTTTCTTTTAGATATTCAATTAATTAATTTTACTAGCAAAATAAAAAACGCCCTGAGGCCTGAGATGGGAGTTGAAAATTTAATATCAGAGAGTTTGTATCATAAGTAAAGTAAAATCATCAAATTTATTAAAGGAGTAAAAAATGGAGTAAAAAATTAAAAAAATTGAAATGGAATTAGTCTGATAACTTTAAATATATATTAAAATAAAATAAACTATATATAGATAGATAATACCAGGTATGTATTTATTAAAACTTGTTTAAAAAAGACAATGAGGGCTGTCTAACATTGCATACTCAAATTTTGAGTGTATTCAATGTATGAGTAGCACAGGGATCTGTGCGGTAAAGTAAGGAGCTGATGGTAGGTGTGGCGCTTCACCTCAGACGCCAAAACAATCTCCTTGCTCTAGCGCTATTGAAAAGGGGATAGACTCCCTCGCTGATTGGCTGATACCGACTTTAGGCCACCCCGACGACTTTACTTTTTTTATTGTGGTTTAGACCAGCATCTTGTTGATTTGTAGATACAGCTTCTTAGATAATCGCCTGTGGTTAGATACAGAATCAGATGAAATGGTCGATTCGTCTACAAAACAAAACAAAACGTTGGAAGAAAAGATCTCAAGAGACAAATCATAGTGAATATCGTTTTTATCGTCAGCAACAGTTCTGAGTTAACAGACTTGGGTTAGAGAGAAGAGCGTCGAATTATCTCAGCAGGGAGCCTGACTAGCTTGAGCGCTTTGGTTGGCCATCCTACTACTGTGTGCTGGATAAAAAAAAATACCTGTTGCTTTTATGTGAGTTTCATCAAGATAGAATGAAGAATGAATGGAACGTTATTTTTTCAGAATAAAAAAAGTGGTCAAAAAGTAAAAAAATCTCGATACTTTTTCACACACACACACACACACACACACACACATATATATATATGAGGTGAGGTAAAAGGAAGAATGAACAAAAATGATGATTCAAATAAGTCCAAGTGGGGGAGAAATATTTCGTCACTTCTGATGCGAACGATTTCCCCAGTCGAAGTCCTTCGCATCAAAGTGACGAAATATTTCTCCCCCACTTGGACTTATTTGTCATTATTTTGTTCATTCTTCCTTTTACCTCGCCTCATACTGTCGGATTTTACNTACTCCAACCCTCCTATCTTCATATATATATTATAATATATATTATTATTATGAAGGTAGGAGAGTTTTATTGCCTTCGAATTTTATTATTTTTATAATATATATATATATATTTATTCTTTGTTGGGGGTACCAAGTTTCTTGGTACAAAGGTGATTCTAGGTGGCCCTATTCTCTACCAGTAGTTTGTTGTAGAGTTCAGGTTCCGTATGAAGCTCAACCACGAGTGGAAATGGTTCATAATCACGATACCCCTGGTATTTAAGCCTTTTTTATTCTCTCTCTCTCCCCCCCTCTCTCTCTCTCTCTCTCTTCCTCTCTCTATATATATATATATATATATATATATATTATATATATATTGGAGGCGCATTGCATAATGGTTAGAGTCGTAGGAAATGGACTCATCGTCGCGAGTTCAAATCCTAGACGAAACTGTTTGCATTTCACATAGCGCTAATACCCTGGGAAACATATGAATCCAACTATACTCCCTCCAACTATGGGTAAATAGTAGGGCAGACTGGGCTCTTCAGCCTTTGTAAGGCAACCTGTCTAGGAGAAGGAAAAACTCGAATTCAAACCTGTTAAACTTCGTTTAAGAAATTGCCATGTTGCATCCTTCTCGTGCGGAAGAGTTGGTATATATATATATATATATATATATATTATATATATAGGATAAGTGTATTATTCTCTCTCTTCCAGAGAGAGAATGCACGCCACTGTCGTTGGTGCGTTAGAATGAACCGACTGCACCTCTGCAGAGGGGTAAGACCCCCCAATGGAACCACCTGTTGGCGTGGGTGGCGGCCCGTGATACTTAAGGATAGAATCCATCAAATGGTTGAGCTGTCCATGACTTGCAATATCCACTTTAGCCCTTTCTTGGGCTATACGGGCGGTCGGAGAGGCCCATTCTGGCTGGTCATGTCAAGCCCTAGCACCAATATAATTGCCCCAACCCTATTGCCTTTTGGCAAGCCCCAACCCTTTTTATCATATGGGCGCTAGAAGGCGGTGACTGAGGGTCTTCATGTCCTGGGAATGACGTTAAACTCTATCTGATGGTGAGGTTCAGTTCTGGAGGTTTGGGGAATGTGGAGTACCCCTTCATCGCCATTGCCCCTTGTTCAATGTGTTTATAAAAAAACATTGAGAACATTAAGAATGACTTTATTTCAAAACTTTATTGGCATTAAATTATCATCATTGCTCCCTGGTCTACTCTGACCCGGAGTGGTAGTACCTGCTAGGTCCCATCTATAGGTTAAATAAACAAAAACATGAGTTTATAAAAATTGAGTATCCATTAAGAATGAATTTTATTTCAAAACTTTTATCGGCATTAAATGACCCACTGAGGTTGATATGCCGTAAAACAAACAAACCAAACCAAACCAAACAAACCAAACCTTGAAGGAAGCTTTTAGAAAGTTTATCAGTATAAGGAGGAAATATGATATCTGCTTTATTTACTGAAAAGAAACGATTGATAATAATTGATAGTCATCCTTTTTCAATAATGTTCATGTATTCTTTAGTATTAATATTCTTGTTGCATCGAATTATTTCCCAAACCCCAGAAAACAAAAAAACACCCTCCACCATTATTCCACCCTTTCCCTATTTAACCGTTTTTTCCAGACATTCTGGCAATACTTTTTCAACTGATCTTCAAAGACAACGTTCCCTGGCACCACTATAAAGGCAAAATATTGTCTCATCTGATCATATTATACTCTCAAAACACTTTGTATCAAAATTACAATATCCTACTGGAAAAATCATCAACTTAATGAAAGGTTCATATTTTAACTCTCACCGGTAAGTTTCGCTTTCAAATATTTGAAAATAAACGAACAGACAATTTTTACAATTATATTGTATCTGACAAAATCAAATTATACAAATTGTGTGATACTATTTCTGAACGACATCCTTTTATTTAAATAAGTATAAAATATTTTGTAAATAAAAACTGTATTTTTATTTAAATAAACAATTTCATTTCTCTTCTGATTGAGTAAAAACTATTTTAGTATAAAAACGTCTTTCGTCTTTTTTTAAATCATCGTTGAATCAGTGTTGAAAAATATTCATAAATTTCTGATTAAAAAGTATTTATTTAAAAAAAGATTTTGCTATTGAATTTTAATTTGATTACGTGTACCAACCATCTATTTATTTAATTTATTGTGAGTTCAACATCTCCATAAACTTCCGATTAAAATCCTTTGTTTACAAAAATTTGGAAGCGAAACTTACCGTTTACGAGTTAAAATATGAACCATTTCCTTAAGCTAATGGTTTGGGGTGCTTATTGGTTACTTGGTCCCAATACTTTTCCCAAAGTGAACGTAATAGCGGCATTGGAGTTTGAACTCGCTTACTACGATGTCGCAGTCTTGTACGTTAGCCGCTACGCCCCGTATTACTTAGTTTGGTTTGTTTTGTTTTACGGCATATCAACCTCAGTGGGTCATTTCAATGCCGATAAAGTTTTGAAATAAATCAATTCTTAATGGATAATACAATTTTTTTTTATCAACTCATGTTTTTCTATTTAACCCATAGATGGGACCCTAACAGGTACTACCACTCCGGGTCAGAGTGGACCAGGGAGCAATGGTGATGAAGGGGTGCTCCACATTCCCAACCTCCAGAACTGGAACCTCACCATCAGATAGAGTTTAACGTCATTCTCAGGACATGTAGACCCGCAGCCACCGCCTTCTAGCACCATATGATAAAAAGGGGTGGGGCTTGCCATAAGGTCAATAGGGTTGGGAAAATCATATAGGTGCTAGGGTTGACGTGACCAGCCGATTGATCGGAGGGGGCCTCTCCGACCGCCCGTCTAGCCCAAGATAGGGCCAAAGTGGAGTATTGCAAGTCATGGACTGCTCATCCACCCCCATCCTTAAGCATCACGGGTCGCCACCCTCGGCCAACAGGTGGCCCCATTGCGGGAGTCTTACCCGTCTGCAGAGGTGCAGTCGGTGCATTCTAACGCCCCAGCCGACAGGGCGGGTATTACTTAGTGTACTAGTTGCAATTCTCTTTAATTACTACTTATGATGATACGAAGAAAAATCTGAGATCAATGATGAGATTAGAATAAATGAATGAATGAAATGAATAAATAAAGCAGTTTGAATTTTCATAGCTGCTTCATCTTCGGTTTTTACGCATCTATTTAAACTTTAATTCATCAAACTTTCTATCTCTGCAGCTTGGCTGGCAGGTAATAAATCACCTTAGCGGAATCACGAAAGCGATGCATAGCAGGGTTGCATAATAAAAATTAATGATAGAAAAACACATTGGCATATAAAATGCCACCAAGGTGCTCTAAGATGACAAAAAGGAGATGAAATATCTTAATGATATTTATTTGATTTTAATGATATTTTTTGGCGGTTTAGCCCAGTCGGTAGAGCGTTCGGCTAGAAACCACAAGGTTCCCAGTTCGACACCGGCCCTCGCCAACTCAGCGTATGAGTAGCACAGGAATTCCTGTGCGGTTAAGTAAGAAGCTGATGGTAGGTGTGGCGCTCCACCTCGGACGCAAAAACAATCTCCTTGATCTAGCGCTAGTGAAAAGGGGATAGACTCCCTCGCTGATTGGCTGATACCGACTTTAGGCCACCCCGACGACTTTACTTACAGTATCGCCAATAAATACAACTACCGTATTTGACGGCATATAAGACGCACGGTCATTTAAGACGCCCCCCCATTTCAGCAGGTCAGATTCAGGAAAAAAAGTTTTTAGTGTATTTAAGCATATATTGTTAAAACAGTCTAGTTGTGCATTACACAAGCAGAAACATAGCTGTATAAAAGCAATTTGGCAGTACAGGCAAGAAATACACATACACAAGATATCTCAATCGCAGGAAATAATAATAATAAAAAAATTAAGATTAGCCTAGGCCTACGGGAGGTCTCAAACTTCACCTACGATGTATAAGACGCAGGGCAATTTTTTGAGCCAAATTTTGGAAAAAAAGTGCGTCCGATATGCCGTCAAATACGGTAATATGGAATTAGCAAATTTTAAACCTTTTTTTTTTATTTAGTAGTAAATAAACTATAAGAACCTGGGTATTAGTATATAACTAACACCGGCACCTGATAATACACCTTCATCGCCGTTACTCCCATGTTCTCTCAGAACCAGAGTGGTAGTACTTGTTTGGGTCCCATCTAAATAGATAAAAAATGAGTTTGAAAAAAAAAAATTGACTACCCAACAAGAATGAATAAAACAAAATATCTTAGGCATAAAATAACCCAACAAGGGTTGACATGCCATAAAATCCAACCGACAACCAACCAACCGACCTGATAATACGTTATTGCATTCGTAGATACACTAACACTGAATATTCGGTAAGGAAGGACAAACAACTAACTCGCATGAACAATGCACATATACTTCTAATAGACTGGTTGCCTAACCCAGGTTAAAGAGTCCAGTCAGCCCTACAATTTACCCATAGTTGAAAGGAGAATGGTTGGATGCATACCTTTCCCAAAGGTATTACAATTACATGAAATGCAAACAGCCTTGACCAGGATTTGAGCTAATTTCGCCGTATCCATTTCCTACGGCGATAACAATATATATATATATATATATATATATATATATATATATATATTCAAAAAAAAAAAATTCATTTAAAAAGAAATGCCATAACTAGACTGCTTCAGTTCCAGTGATCTTTTGAAAAAGAGATGTCTCGAAAATTCAAGAATTAAATACAGGTTAACACACAACATCATTGTTACCGTGTTATTATTTTTTCTTTACACTTGCATTGTGCTAGCCTTCTAAATCAACTTCCTAACCAATATATATATAATCAATAGTAATGATATTATGGATGATTTAGACTCATAACTTAAAGTTTCATGGTTATGCAATCCTCAGATGAGTCATAAAGTTGAGATCTTAAAAAACAGTAGTTTTTTAGCGTTTATATATATATATATATATATATATATATATATATATAATCCACTGGCACCAACTCGGCCGACGAGACTTAGTCACCAACCTCTCATCGACCGACTTAACAACACACAAACTGAAGCCCCAGCTTCGGTTTAAAATTTGCCACTGGTATAAATAACCGAAACACCAGCAAACTCATAGACAAAAACTATTGACACCAGGATTTTGACTTCATCAAAGGTTTCACACGGGGCATAATCGCTGCCTCGCTCAACCACCAGACAGAGGAACATTCCCTACCGAGAAGACACCCAGGCCTTAAAAACCCTCGCCTCCAACAACGACATTGTCATCACACACACACACACACACACACACACACACACAGACACAGATATATATATATATATATATATATATATATATATATATAATTACCAACTCCTCCACACGAGCAGGATGTGACACAAGGCCAATTTATTAAGCAAAGTTTAACAGGTTTGAATTTAGAGTTTTTCTTCTCCTAGACCGGTTGCCTAACCAAGGTTAAAGAGCCCAGTTTGCCTACTATTGACCCATAGCTGGGGGAGAGTAGGATTCATACCTATCCCAAGGGTACTAATAGTAACAATACATATATGTGTCTGATATATTCAGCATCTAATAACATAACATGACATATATGACCCAAACAGGTAAATTGTACACAGTGCTCAACAGAGCAGCGAAACAATGTTCGGTAATATAAAGGGTAACATAAAGGTTTATCCCCCTAAGGTTTGAATGGTTGTGGTGAGCCGGAAGTTAACGCTTTGAAAGCAGAAATAAAATGACGAAATAAACAGTCTGCGCATAGAATCAGCGCAGGTGGGCAGATAAAAAATAGAAATATTAAAAATGATACTTTTCAACCAATCAAAAACGTTCGCGTCTAAAAAAGTTAACAAAAAGACCGATTTCGAGCCTTGGTAAATGCTATAAATAGCAGGGTTTTCGAAAACAGTTCAGAAAGACAAACTTGTGCTTACATAATCCATATCGCCTGACACCGAAATATTTGTCTACCACTGAAGGTACTACAAGCTATATCTTTCTCTATCTACAAGTTACTTCACTGCTCATATATAGAACTCAACACTTTCGTTTTATTTTATTACATGAACTTTTAAAAAAAGCATATTCTGCAGGACTTTGATCAGTATTCTTGACTACTGAAATCTTTTTGTTTTAATGCACATATTACTTGTTGAATTTATGAGTTATTTTTTTCTCCACATCACACCCACCCTAGGGTCTTCATTGCCGCCACGTTGTAGTAACATTTATCTTGTTGGAGAGAGGTAAGAATAGGTGTTCACTAAACTCTAAAGTCATGAATAAAAAGAGGAATAGAAAAAGAGCATTGTTTCTCACGTGACCAATAGTCACAAGATAAGAGACGTTATATATCGAGAGATCAAAGATGGCGCACCTCAAAACCAAGATTAAGATAACTCCTTGTTATCCTACAAATCTAATAATAGCCGAACATTCTAGCTTCATAAAATATTCCTTAAACATACTAGATTAACCGCCTTGTCGACAGGGCTTAGAATACGCTGACTGTATTTCCTGTAAATGGGAGAAGGACCCCTCTCAAATAAAAGTGATGTCCTGGACTGCCTCTTCATTGCCTAGATTCCAGATCCACACTGAATTATTCGTATTCGAGAGAATTGTTTAAAAAACAAAACAAAAAACTCTTAAGAAAAAACAAAACAAAAATGTAAATATGAAAGAACAATGAATTCTATTCACAAATCTTTATGCATAAAATAAACCTACAAGGGTTAACATGCCATTAAAATCAATCAATTATGTTGAAATTTAGAAAGGGATACGCTTCTGGCTACACCGGTAGCAGTCCTTAAGTGACAAACGTCGGATTTCACCTGTAAACACCAGCAGCAGCAGCAAGGTGCCACCCCTTATGATCACGTGATGTTTCTTATAAAAGGGCACACCGCTTCTTCCTCACCAGCTTTTTCCAATCTGCCTTAGGGGACAAAGCTGACTGTTCCCCGCTTCCCAATAGCGGACGTGTAGGTAGGTGCAATTCTGCGCTCTCTTTTCTCTTCTAGTTCTCTTAGGACATAACGGACAAAGAATATCAAACCCTTGAAGGAATTCTGGTCCTTTCCCCTGGAATTACGGATTTTTAGAGACTTTATCAAGAAACCCTACCTATTATTTCTGCACGGGAGAATTTAGAGGAGCCTTCGATAATTTTAGATTGAATTATCTAAATTAATGATATATATTTTCCCAATCCATGCAGATTATTCTATAAGAGTTCTATTTCCTTATTTTTGCTGGGGGTGGGGGGTAACAAAAGAGAAGCTAATTTTTTAATCAACCAAAGATACCAAAATCTCATTATTTCTTTGATTTAGAAGAAACTTATCTTTATGAAAAACAAATTGATAGAAGTGTACTTATCTATGGGTAAATGGGGTTCATTTGCCACAGTCTTTCATCCATTCCAAAATGCCTTATACCTACCAAGAACGCTTGTTGTGTAACGGTTATCATCGTAGGAAATAGACACAGCGATCCGAGTTCAAATCATGAACGAGGCTATTTGCATTTCACATAACGTTAATACCTTTGAGAAATATACGAATCTAAATATTCCCCTCTAGTTATGGGTAAATAGTAGGGCAGACTGGGCCATTTAACTTTGGTACGGCAACCAGCCCAGAAGAAAGAAAACTCTGAATTCAAACCTGTTAAAAATTGACCTTTTTGTCGCATCCTACTCGTGCGGAGGGGTTGGGTTAATCGTAAAACCAGTGTCTGGGTTAGAACTTGATCTCCATAAACCTGTGTTAACTTGTTAAATTTGTCTCTTGCGTTGACCTAACTTTTGATACCGAATTTGATCACGTGATCTATTTTCCCGACACACTGATACCAATCAGACGAACCTTAATTTTGACAGGTAAACATGAAGTGAGTGTTTTCACAAATATTCAAGGTCAGCTGATTTTCAGTAAGGGTTGCCAACCTGGAACATACTGGGCGCTCCGAAAGTAATGTATTCTATCTACTTTCGCGAAAACTATGATAGATCCAGGGAGCACAGTAACGCAGTTCGATTGAGCAAGTTTTCAGTTATAAAATACCCTTTCTACATAGCCAACGCCATTGGCTATACATTTTCGCCAAAGATCTACAAGAGCCTGTACCCCACACTTTAACAAATAGCGGATGCGACCCAAGTTTTCCATAACGGCGATGACGACGGCGTTATGAAGAAAAATTTGATTATGGTGTAGTCTAGGAAACTGTCGTCTTCATAATAGATAACCCATAAAGAGTTGATATGCCGTTAATAAACCAAACCAAAACCAAACGCACCTGTAATCATCTGAGATTGCTCAGGTGAACATGAATTCTGAGAAGCAAACGTGAACTGAATGTTTTAACACATGTTCCACATTCACACTGATTAACCGATTTTCAATCAAGGTTGCCGACCTGGAACCCCCCCCCACTAAAAAAACAAAACAAAGACAAGAAAAAAAAACAAAACAAAAAAACAAAAACAAAACAAACAAAAAATAAAAATAAATAAAAGTTCAATTACTTTCTCGGCTGACATTAGAGTCCCGTCGAAGTATAATGGTTAACCAGCTAGTCTTGCAGATCAATTACTACCGAATGGCGAGTTCGATCCTCGCTGGATGGCCCGTACTTGCGACCTTGTGTTACATCTCACTTGTGCTGAACGGATTGGGTAAATACTTACTAGGGCGTCCAATCGTGGTACAATGGTTAGCAAGCCAGTCTCGCAGATCCATTACTACTGAATAGCGAGTTCAATCCTCGCTGGGTGCCTCATATTAGCAAAATACGTGTCACA
Source organism: Doryteuthis pealeii (assembly GCA_023376005.1). Lineage (NCBI taxonomy): Eukaryota > Metazoa > Mollusca > Cephalopoda > Myopsida > Loliginidae > Doryteuthis > Doryteuthis pealeii. Next base: position 72,768,024 of record CM042147.1, on the reverse strand, counting down.
TCCTTCCTGCGGTGATCGGACCGGGTAAATATCTACTTTCTCGATTGATCTCGTACTTTTAGCACAAACCGTATTTGAATAGGTATAATAAGTATGCAAGGTTTTGGCTTTTGTTATGGTTGTGCACTGACTTTACCATTACTCCATTATTTTTTAAGCCCTTGATTTAATTATTTTCTGCACCCCATCCCTAAAATGATATTCTCGGAGTAAGCGAAAATCGGGGAAAAAAATCACCGCACTAAGATTTGTTTAAGGATTTGTCTGCGTTAAATCTGTTTATTGTGCATTGAAAATAAGAAAACTAAATTGTCTGTTAGAAATTAGTGTAAGCATTATAAACATAATAGGACAATTATATTTATGATATAAATGCATTGTTACTGATTTAACTAGAGTAACTTATTAGAAATAATTTTATTATCGAAATATAATGAGAGTTAAAAATAAATGGGACCATATGACCTTTAGGCACCCCTTTTGCTTTGCTGATTCATAAGTACTGTTGAGAATTTTGGATATAAGGCGTATGCTTGATGTCCACTTCTACTTATAGACTCGTCGGTAACCATGTGACCAACCTATTGACCAACCACTGGCAGTATTCTGCTGCTGATATTATTATTTATACTGGCTCTTCTGGTCATACCTACTCATAACTACTTGAACCTTCGTGGATGACGGAACATAGGATTATATCACTGGACCTTTGACACTACGTAGTATTCCATAACCCAGGACTTATTCACTTACCAAAGGATTCTATAACTCAGGACTTACTTACTTACTTTAAGTCCTTTACAACTGGCCAAGGATGGCGGTCAGAAACTTAATAAGTACATTTTTTCATTTACACCGTCAACATCCGGTTGTTTGTTAGGGGTTAGGGTTAAGGGTTAGGGTTAGGGGTTAGGGTTAGGGTTAGTATTATATTTTAAAAAAACCCTCTAAAAATCGTCTGTTAACAAACAACCGGAAGCTGACGGTGTAAATGAAAAAATGTACTTATGAATCAGCAAAGCAAAAGGGTGCCTAAAGGTCATATGGTCCAATAAATGTACTGTTCGGCTGGATGGTTGGTTTCACGGCATGTCAACTCTTGTTAGGTTATTTGATACCAAAGTCAATCTTTTTTTACAAGCAATTATATAGTTTCAAGTAACTAATGATGACAACCAGGGCCGATTTAGTTCAGTCGGTAGAGCGTTTGACTAGGTAATCACAAGGTTCTTGTTTCGATACCTGCCCTCGCCAACTCAGCGTATGAGTAGCACAGGGTGCGATAAAGTGAGGAGATGATGGTAGGTGTGGCGCTCCACCTCAGATACTAAAATAATCTCCTTGGTCTAGCGCTAGTGAAAAAGGGATAGACTCCCTCGCTGTCTGGCTGATACCGACAATAGGCCGCCCCGACGACTTTACTACTTTACTATATAGTTTCAATTCAAATTAATGATAACAAACATTTACAGACGGTTTAGCTCAGTCGATAGAACATCCTCCTAGGAACCACAATATTCCGGGTTCGATACTCAGTAAAGTTGAGAGCTGACGGGTAGGTAGGGTGCTCGGTATTAGATGCAAAATCAATCTCCCTGGTCTATTGCTAGTGACAATGGATAGACTCCATCGCAGTCCGGCTGATACCGACAATAGGCCACTCTGCCGACTTTACATTTTTACTATGCACAATTATATGGTTTCAAGTAAATTCCTATTTAGTTATTATAATTTGTACAGTTATATAGTTTAGAGCAGCGGTCCCCAACCTTTTTTGCGCCATGGACCGGTTTCATCTAAGACAATATTTTCACGGACCGGCCTTCATATGCTCCGGCCTACATTTGCTCGATAATCGTCAATGACTAATCTAATAAAAATCATCCGCAGTGGTCTTATGTCAAAAACAATCATCAACAGACAATAAACAACCTTTTGTTCATAAATTAAGAGCCAAGAGGCACAGAAGTCACTTTTCAAAATAAAACATCAACATTCAGACTGGTAATCAATAAAAAAAAGAAGAAAAATTCAAACGTTCTGTGCGGCCCGGTACCTAATGGCCCGTGGCTCGGTACCGGGTCGCGAACCAGTGGTTGGGGACCGCTGGTTTAGAGTATTGCTATTTAATACAAATGATTTGTACACAGTTTAGCTCAGTCGGTAGAGCACTGGACTAGGAATCGCAAGGTTCTTGGTTCGATACCGGCCCTCGCCAACTCAGCGTATGAGGATCTATGCGGTAAAGGGAGGAGTTGATGGTAGGTGTGGCGCTTCAGCTCAGACGCAGAAACAATCTCCCTGGTCTAGCAGTAGTGAAAAGAGGATAGACTCCATCGCTGTTTGGCTGATACCGATATTAGGCCACCCCGACGGCTTTACTTATTATATTATTTCAAGTATTCTGATCTAATATAATTTGCACAAAGTTGTATGGTTTCAAGTATTCCGATCTTATATAAGTTGTTCACAATTGTATGGTTTCAAGTATATTCCGATCTTATATAAGTTGTTCACAGTTGTATGGTTTCAAGTATATCAAGTATTCCGATCTTATATAAGTTGTTCACAGTTGTATGGTTTCAAGTCACAGTTGTATGGTTTCAAGTATTCCGATCTTATATAAGTTGTTCACAGTTGTATCACAGTTGTATGGTTTCAAGTATCCCACCTCTCACAGTTGTATGGTTTCAGTTGTATGTTTCAAGTATTCTCCTATGTAAGTGCAGTTGTATGGTTTTAATTATTCCGATGTGATACAAGCAGAACACAGCTGTATGGTTTCAAGTATTCCTATCTAATATTAATGATTTTCAAACAGACTAATTCAACCAATTGGTGGGACCCTAACGAGTAATACCACCCGATCGGAATAGTCCAGTAATGGCAATAAAGGGGTGACAACACATTCCACAGAACAGGAGCCTCACCACCGGGTGTTGTTTAGTGTCATACTCAGGAGTCTCCATTTTATTCAAAACGGATGTTATAAGTTTTATTTATTGCTAATTTCTGCAGCATTGAAACTCTTTTAATTTGGTTTGGTTTCTTCATTTAATGGCATATCAACCTTCGTGGGTTATTTAATACCAAAAGTTATCCTAATAGAAGGACAGTAGGGACACTATTTAACACATAGCTGGGGGGATGAGGGGTTAATACCTTTTCTAAGGGTATTTTCCGAAAGGGAATGTAATAGCGTAACTGGAGTTCGAACTCGTTAACTTCGATGTCATAGTCCAGAACATTAGCCACTGCGTCACAAAGACTCCCCAAAAAACTCTGTAATAAAAAAAATATATGAGAAGAGTTAAAGCCACTGTTAGAATACGGATGAATTCTTTCTTTTTGGAAAAAAAAAAGAAATACAAAACATAAAACAAAAAATAAAAATACATATTCATACACTTAAAACTATTTTCTTTTGGGTTATTATTTTACGCTAAGTTTATTTCTTATTTTTTACTTTTTTGCACACAATCTTCGCACAACGAAAACAGCGTTTTCCAATAATTTCAAAATTTGTGCTGCGTTTGTTGACGGATAAAGGTGGTTATTACAAGACAAGCAATTTAGATGAAGCTTAATTGACATTTCCAGTCGCCAAATATTTAGAATTGATTAAATTTAGGAATCTCCACTTTTTCTTCATCTTTTTTTTCTCTCGAATTCTTGCAATCCGAAAACGTGCTAAACAAATGGAAATTTAATTTCTTCTTCTTCAGTTTTAGAACGAAGAAGACAGGCAAAATGAAATTTATTTCGTTTGCAAGTCGTCGGCAGAAGACAAGAAACGTTTTCTGTTTCAAATAAATGTCACAAAACTATGCATTTCGGAGCCTCGGAAAAATAGATTAATTCATTTGACCAAATTTAGAAGCATTTCCCCGAAAGAGACGTGAATGTCTGCTATAATAAGGTTCAATATTCAAAAATCCTTCTAGACTGTTTTTTTTTCTTTCATCAGTTGACGATTTTTAATTGGGAATGCGTTATAGCGTGTTCCTTTAAAATCATTTTGCCTGTTTTCCACCACAAAGCGACAATTTTTATCTAATAATTCTTGCAAAAACAAACGATTTTTTTTAAAAAGAAAAATCTACATGATCTTGTGGGGAATTTTATTCCGTGTAACTTTTTGTTTGGTTTGGTTTGTTTTGTTTTACGGCATATCAACCTCAGTGGGTCATTTAATGCCGATAAAGTTTTAAAATAAATCAATTCTTAATGGATAATACAATTTTTTTTAAACTCATTTTTTCTATTTAACCCATAGATGGGACCCTAACAGGTACTACCAATCCGGGTCAGAGTGGACCAGGAGCAATGGTGATGTAGGGGTGCTCCACATTCCCCAAACCTCCAGAACTGGAACCTCACCATCAGATAGAGTTTAACGTCATTCGGACATGTAGACCCGCAGCCACCGCCTTCTAGCACCCATATGATAAAAAGGGTTGGGACTTGCCATAAGGGCAATAG
>CM042147.1:72743542-72758542 GCA_023376005.1 Doryteuthis pealeii | reverse complement strand
AGTGTCTCCGATAGGAGGCAAAAAAAATGAGTTATACAATACAAAGATTGCATGTAATTCTCATGCGAGCGTCAGCTAAATTAAACAAATTTAGGCGCCAAGTTAACAAATTACAGAAATATATTCACACACAAAAAACGAGGAAGGTTTGACTTACAGGTAATATAAGGGTGTAGACAAAATGACCCTTAATGAATATCTTCTCTCGCGCAGCAGAGGCGAAAAACAGTTCGAAAGCAATGCGAAAGCTACTGGCCTTAGTAGTATTTGATAATTTGCTTGAAGCATTGTTAAGTATATTATTATTTATCTATATTAAGAAGGCAATTACAATGCGTATAAAAAATAGAATAATGTCCAGTGTCTAATCAATTTCGAAGAAACTTCATCTTCAGAGACTGTTTTTGAAAAAAAAAACAGTATCTGGAGATAAAGTTTCTTCGAAATTGATTAGACACTGGACATTATTTTATTTTTTTATACGCATTGTAATTGCCTTCTTAATATAAATAAATAATACTAGCCTTAGATTTTCTAAAAAAAAAAAAAAAAAAAAAAAAGGTGAAGTCCTTCCCATAATTTTTGCTTTCTCTCGCCAGAAAGCAAGGCTCTTTGTCAGTGTACGAGTATGTCGCCGCTTGGTTCTTCCCTCGTCAGAAGTTAGGTTTTGCACGACGTATGGCGTCCTTTCTCGCCAAAGGTATTCATTAGAACAACGTGCTTCGCTCCAAGGGATCTGGGCTGGCGTCAGATAGCAGTAACCACGTTACGCAATAAAATTTCTCGTTGCGACCGGCCAGTGTCAGTTTCTAGCTTCGTCAACCTGCGCAAGTATAGACAATGTGCTGTTTTTTTCGCCACAGTGAGAGGAGCGTCTTCTCTCCCTCGACCAAAGGTTGAAAAAAAAAAAAAAAAAAGAGGCAGATATCGGTGTCACGTGACCGATGTCCAGCTTCCAGAGCCAACCACAGGGGCCCTTTCTTTAGTTTATTTTAGCAAGATACGAAGCAAGAGATATTAAAAGAAAAGACTAAAAAAAAACAAAACAAAGAAAAAGAAAAAAAGAAAAAAAATATCATACAGGTTTTTTGGAAAAAAATAAAACTTCCGATAATATACAGACTGGCATTCAGTTAAAAACCACTTTAGATTCATAGTGTTAGCTGTCATCAGATGACCTTGGCATTCTTCTCTGTCTCTGTTTCATTTAACTACGTTTATATAAAACTGGCTACTGGCCATTTGGAATCATAAAAAAAGCTACAAAGACGCTTTTATGATTTCCCTAACACTGAGCAAACTATAAAGAATCGCCCAGGTTTCGTCAATTCCTAATAAATAATTTTCTTTTGCGTCTCTACAAAACCAGAGATTTTTATTACCCGAGAGAATTGGTTTAGTCTGAGATGTTGATGGCTGTCCAAGATGTAACAACAATTTTCTATCTATTCGATTCTCGTAATGCATTCGATCTAGATCCTATCAAAAACTAATTTTTGGCACAATACGATCTCTGTGGTCCTATTGGGTTCTACCAAAAGCTATCTAGCTCTTTATATAAAGATATATTATAAGCTCCCAAAAATTTGGTAGAGCTCTCTAAGGGGTGATTTAAATTAACTTTCACTACCAAGCATATATAAGCAATGATCGTCTGCTCTCAGACTAGATCTCTCCGGTGATTGTAAATATATAAACAAGCCTATGTATTTAACAGTTAAAAACCCCCCCCCCGTTACAGCAGCTGTCAAAGTGGCCGAGAGGTTAAGAAATCAGGCTGGCAAATGAAACACCGAAACACGTGTCTGTAGATGACTTGTGTATGTGTATTTGGGCAGCATTCTTTGATTTATACATGTAGAATTAAACAAAAGACACATCTCCTGTTTAACAATTTTATTTTTGATCTTTTCGAGTTTTCTGGCCAACTTTTTAATATTTGGGTGGAATTCGTGGATAAGTCCACCAAAGTATAGTTCCCGACTACCGAAGTGCCGAAAGTACTCTGTCACCTCTTTATTAATATTTCTGCCAGATCCACTCTGATCCAGAGTAGTTTATATCTGTTAGGGTCCCATTTATAAGTCAAATTGGTATTATTGATTGATTTTAACTGCATGTCTAACTGTCTAGGGTTATTTTATGTCTAGAGGTTAAGGAATCGCGTTCATTGTTCGTTCATATTTACATTTTTGTGCAGTTTATTCAAGATTTTTTTTGGTATAAATTCAAATCGATTGCGAATAATTTGATTTGAACTCGGGTCACCGAGTCCATTTCCTACGAAGATAACCATTACAAAATGAGTGCCTCCAAATTTCATCCTCGTATATTAGTTTAATATTTGCTGTAAAGAATCTTATGTTGTTTTTCGCAGACAATAACAAATAAAAGAGTTGAGTAGAAATATAAGACAACGTAAAAATAAGAGAAATGTTTTAATCACCAGCAACTAATTAGTTAATTAGTTGGCCGAGCACTCGTTTCGGTCAAAATAACACAATTCTTATTCCAGAAATATCTCTTTCATTTTTGGCTTTTTTGTGGCTGATACTAACAGGAGTTACAAACTGTTGATCATACAATATTCAGTATACTAGTACAGCGGTCCCCAACCTTTTTTGCGCCACAGACAAGACAATATTTTTACGGACCGGCCTTCATATGCTCCGGCCTACATTTGCTCGATAATCGTTAATGACGTAATCTAATAATAAATCATCCGCAGTGGTCTTATGTCAAATGCAAACATCAACAGACAATTAAAAAACATTTTGTTCATAAATTGATATCAACAACATCTCTGTAAACGAAAATATTTATTTTAGAACGAAAATCCTTTTTAATAAGAAATAATTATAATAAAAAACTCGATTCAAGTGACAATACTGATCATTTCTATATAAAAGAGTGAACAAGTGAATCAAATAATAATAATGAGGCACAGAAGTCACTTTTCAAAATAAAACATCAACATTTAGACTGATAATCAATAAAAAAAAAAATTCAAACGTGCTGTGCGCCCGGTACCTAATGGCCCGCGGCCCGTACCGGGTTGCGACCCGGTGGTTGGGGACCGCTGTACTAGTGCATCCAAATAACGCTTGCGCCAGACATAGAGTAACTCGCAACAGAGTGCTAAAACATCGAGGTAGACGGTTCGCGTAATTGTTCCGTAATCTTCGCAGTCTCAGGGTATTTGCCTCTCACCCCACTTATGAGGACGTGACATTTTTATGTGGCCCACCCACAAGCCGAAGCTCATGGGTGGTAGGCACAAAAATGTGTTGATCTCGACGGCATTTCTCCTCAAGGGGCGCTTCAGGCACTGGGCAATAAACCCCCTGCCCTTTAAATTAAGGGGGCAGGTATTGCCTGGGGGGACAGCCTCCTGGGATCAACGATGTTAATTTTACTTAGCCGCTCCAGAGGCCGAAGCACTCTGAAGCAGGCTCAGGGTATTTGCCTCTCATCCCACTTATGAGGGCATGACACAAGGACATTTTTATGTGGGCCCTCCCACAAGCCGAAGCTCATGGGTGGTAGGCACAAAAATGCGTTGATGCCGTCGGCATTCCCCCCCAAGGAGGGTGCCTCAGGCGCTGGGCAATAAACCCAGCATTGTTCATTTAAATCAAGGGGATCAGGTATTGCCTGGGGGATAAACCCCTGGGATAAACGCTGTGAATTTTACTTAGCCGCTCCAGAGGCCGAAGCGCTCTGAAGCAGGCCAGCAATCACCCAGATGTTCTAAAACGGCGGTGTACAATAATCTTGGACCAGCTCATTTACTCTCTACGAAAGGTAATATAGGCTAGTCCACAACACATACTCTTCTTGCAGATTGCAGTTTCTCTCTAACGTCTCGGCGTCTTAAACATTTCTCTTTCACTCCTTGATCGGCGAATAAAAAGTCATTTTTGGTCGCTACGTAAAATAATGGGATGTGGGGATGTGGAAAACCCCAAAATTTTACTTATACTAATCAGGAAATAAACTAGATTATGGATGACGTGTGAATGGCTGACCTGTTGGCTTTTGATTGGCCGAATAGCGTCAACAGTGCGAGAAGTGACATGGAAATAGTGAGAGGAGAGATTCTGACTGTGTTTTGAGGTGGATATACGGAAGATGCAGTCTGTCCTCCAAGGCATTTTTACTTGGGAGTAAAATAAAATAGACCGCTGTTTGTCTCAGAGCTCATGAGCTCTGAGAAAAACAACAATGCCCTGTGTTCGTTATTAAGAACTGCTAACGTATGCAAGTACATCCCAAGATCCACGTAATTCCAGACTTGAAGAACGGAGAGGTCAACAAGCCAGCAAGCCAATCGAACAACCGATCCAGAATAGTAGATACCAGATATCCAGATAAGTATAGAATTTACATATTCCTTCATTTAGACGCCACGTCACATATAAAAATTTACTAACAACTTCATTTCTTTTAATCGGAAAATAAAATTATATCATAGAATATAGACATGAATTTAATCAATACCATACAACATGATCCCCAATGGTGCTAACACATTGTTAAAACCAATTACTAAAAAAAGTATAAATATAAATACACAACATATATTACTTCCTAACGTTAGGCATGACATAACACCAGATGGGTTGATATGCCGTTAAAATCAATAAAGCAACCAACATTTGATCGGGCCTGCAACATTACATATTTTCATTTGATTACTATTGGCTATTACAACCTACGTACAACCCCTTCAAGATAGATATGGTCAACATATCTAACACCGGTTTCGACCGGGGTCCAGTGAGCTTCGACCGCTGGACCTTACAAGTTAATAGCGTCGATCCTTGGGGGCTATCCCCCCAGGCAATATTCCCCCTTGATTTAAAGGGGCAGGGCTGGGTTTATTGCCCAGTGCCTGAGGCGCCCCCTTGAGGGGGAATGCCGAAGGGATAGACGCAATTTTTGTTCTTTCCCACCATGAGCTTCGGCTTGTGGGTGGGCCCACGTTAAAATGAGGCCTTGTGCCCAGCCCATACAAGTGGGGTATGAGGCAAATACATACAACCCCTTCAATGATCCCGCTACACAAAACCTAGAGATAAAAAAGAACAAGCAAAAAACTGAGAATTTAAAATGATTGATTGATTGATTGATTGATTTTAACATCATGCCAACCCATCATGGGTTATTTCATGCCTAGAGCTTAAGAGTATTTACGGGTATTCGAAGGAGCTCTTATTTCTCCGTAGTTGTAGGCAAATTGTCGGACAAAGAAGACAAACACACAATGGAAATTTAATACATGTATTGACAAATAATACAAGAACTTGATGCAAATTTTATTGGTATTTGCTACAAGACTTATCTGAGTTAAGTAATGTTTTGGAGTAGTGGTGATAACAGGGGTATTCTGTTCGTTGGTAGGAAATGTTGATAGTACGCTTCTTCGGGCCTTTCTCTTTCTTCCTCGTAACCAGTTCAGAGATAAGTAATGGGGGATGCTATTTTAGAAGCTTCTCGCCCTGGTAACAGTTCTTTTAAATGACGGTGAATGGCCCTTTTCAAGTAGACTATTTGGTCTTGGTGTCTTCTGTAGTGTGCTATTGTGACAGCCTGTGGTCTGCGGACACAATGCCTTCGAAAGTATGCTGTGAAAAATGCCTCCCCAGGTCAACGGTCCTTAGAAGTAAGCCCTGTTTTGGGCTAAGTGATGAATGAAGTGTAGGGACCACTATTTACGCGCCTACCCTCAGTGGGTGCTTCGTGATAAGTGAAGTTTTTGATTTTGGCGCCAACATACGATGTTGGCGATTCGCCCCCTAGCGGCAGGGGGAGATAATTAACTATGGAATTTCCAATAACTTAGGGAATCGCGTTCATTGAACATTCATATTTACATTTTTTGTGTAGTTGTTTAAGAGTTTTTGTTTTTGCACACACTCCTATCGAATACGAATGATTTTTCAACAGATCTATTTGACCTATAGATGTGCCCTAACAGATACTACCACTCCGGGTTAGTGGGCCTGGGAGTATTGGCAATGAAGAAGTGCTCCACACTCCTCAGATCTCCAGAAGTGGAGCCTCACCGTCAGATGCAAATGAATGTCATACCTTTTTTGACGGGTGTGTCTTACCCACTCTAAACTTCTTAATCTGAAATGAAAGAAAAGAAAATAATGAATCGACACAATTCTATTTCTGTGGGCCCATTCGAAATGTCGTTTCTCAGCTTTTTCAAACGAAAATATTTCCGTTTTTTTCCCATTCATAATAGACACAAATATTTATTTTTCTTATGCCAGTATTTCTCCCGTCTTGTTCTTTCTCATGGCAGAAAGACGTGCTTCCTTTGAATATATCTTGTTGGTGGGTTGTTTGGTTCAATGGCATATCGACCCTTGTGGGAAAACACACACACACACACACACACACACACACACACCCATATATATATATATATACATATGCACACACACACACACACACACACACACACACACACACACACATATATATATATATATATGTTGTGTGTGTGTGTGTATATAAGAATATGACTGTATCCCCCTTTAGAGTGGGTAAGACACACCCGTCAAAAAAGGTATGACATTCATTTGCATCTGATGGCGAAGCTTCAGCCTTGGGTAAGTAACCAGTCTAGGAGAGGGATAACTCTGAATTCAAAATTCCTGAGGTCGGTCGTTGATTGGGTTTGTGGCAACCCTTGATGCACCAATTCTTTCCTATTGACTGTGCCAAAAAGTGTGGATGGTCCAACACAAGCCTTCACCACTATAAACAAATCCCTGTGTGGATGTTCATTGTGTGTATGAACCCTCATACGTTGAAAAAATCGATATTGTATATATATATATATATATATATATATATATATATATATATATATATAGAGAGAGAGAGAGAGAGAGAGAGAGAGAATTAAACAAAAGGCACGTCTCTTGTTTAACAATTTTATTAACGATCTTTTCAAGCTTTCTGGCTACTTCTTTAACATTTGGATGGAATCCTACCAATTCTCATCCTTCCAGTCCCCCACACCCCTTAATATAATTTTACGAGTTCCCCTCCTAGTTACTCTCACTACTACTAACTTGGAAAAAACTGGAACATAAATACATCACCCCTAATGATGGCACTTCAAAGTGCCGAAAGTACTTGGGATATGAACTTTGGTGGACTAATCTACGGATTCCATCCAAATGTAAAAAAGTTGGCCAGAAAGCTTGAAAAGATCGTTAAGAAAATTGTTAAACAGGAGACGTGCCTTTGGTTTAATTCTTCATGTATAAATGAAAGAATGCTGCCCAAACACACACACACACCACACACACACACACACACACACATATATATATATATATATATATATATGTAGTTTTTTTCTCGTATTGAAGAATTGAAAATAAAGTGCTCGGTTACATGTGTAAGAGCTGTATTTATTTATTCATTATAGTGTACAATACATTTAAGGTATGATTGTTACCATTGGTTTCAAAGTAGCAGTGGCTAACACGCTGCTTAGAAACCAATGGTAACAATCGCACCTTAAATGTATTGTACATTACAATGAAGAAATAAATAAAAAATATATTTACCAAACCCTCCACACGAACAGGGTGCGACACAAGGTCAAATTCTTATGAGGAGTTTAACAGGTTTGAATTCAGAGTTTTCCTTCTCCTAAACTGGTTATCTAGCCACGGTTAAAGAACCAAGTCTGTCCTTCTATTTACCCATAGCTGGAAGGAGAGTAGTTGGATTTGAACTTGGGTCAACGAGTCCATTTCCTTCGACTTTATCTATTATAACACGCGCCCCAACTTGCTCTTTTATACATATGATTTGTTTATAGAAATAATTTATTAACTCCATATTTATTCATAAATTGGTAGAAATAGTTTTCATTAACTTCACGTGTATTAATAAATACTGGTTGTGAACCTACAGACACCGTCTCCTAGTACCTATATGATAAAAAGGGTTGGGTGTTGGAAGCAGTTTGAAGACTTCGGGACAATCGTATAGGTGCTAGAATTATGACGTGACCAGCTGATTGATCGAATGGGGCCTCTCCGACCGCCCGTCAAGCCAAAATAAGAGCCAAGGTGGAATGCTGAATGACACGGGACGACTTAGTACCCAGGTCACAGACTGCGCAGCCATCACACTCCTGTCTTCTGGCATTGCGGGTTATCACCCACGGCCAGTAGGTGGCCCCATTGGAGGGTCTCTCACTTCTCGTGCAGTATGCGTATTCTACATCCCCAGTCGACAGGGATGAAAATTACCTTGACGACTGCTAAGAAGATGATAAAGTGATTTAAGGTATCAATCTATCGAAGCGAGCCACTACCACGTACCACCACAGCAATATAGAGGGGGGATTTTAGAGAAGACAAATAATTTTTATATCGGAATTTTTCCTATTTTTCCTTCTAATAGCAAAAAAAAAAAGAAAAAAAAGAAAAAGATAATGACAATAAAATTAACATTCATACAAGTTCTGGAAGAATGCTGTGTGCTCTCCTGAGAAGCAGCAACCGACAAAAAAAAACCCAGCTGTACGACCACTTACACCCCATCACACAAACCATCCAATTAAGACGAACAATACACGCTAGACGCTACTAGAAAAGTAAGACGAACGCATGTGACGTTCACCTGTGGACAACTACACATGGACACACCAGAGTGGGATAACTTATCAGGAGCGATGACCGATTGGGACAGGTGCAGAGAGAGAGAGAGAGAGAGAGAGAGAGAGAGAGAGAGAGAGAGAGAGAGAGAGAGAGAGAGAGAGAGAGAGAGTCATGATGATGATTCGTTAAAAGGGCATAGAGATAACTAGATTTTTTGTTATTAAAAAAGTAAATGAATTTAGTTGAAAAAAAAATGCTGACAGATGGCAAAGTCACGACTGATTGGGGAAAGTGATCCACTGGGAATTGCGCAAGACGTTCGAAGTTGACCATGCTGACAAATGGTATATATATTTACGAATCCCTTCCGCACGAGCAGGATGTGGCTCAAGGTCAATTTTCTAGGCATTTTTGGATTCCTCGGGCAAAAATACTTTTATAAACCTTTTTTTTAGGAGTATGAAAGCTCTAGGACTCATTTCACAGATAAGAATAAATTACAAAATGTCGCCATTTTTCGCGACCCCCCTCGAATTTGGGAGCTAAAAATCGACATAACTCCGCCAATTCTTGGAATTGGAAGTTCAAATTTTGGGGAATGTCTATTATATGTACAAAATTTCAGAAAAATCGAACATGGGCTGGATGATTTGATATGGGGTTACCTATACATATATGCATATGTGTGAGTACATGAAGTTCACATATTACATTTAAGGTGCAATTACTACCATTGGTTTCTAAGCAGCATGCTTACGCCGCTGCCCGTCATCACGGCAACGCACTTGTGAATAAAATACTTGGAATGTTCGTTTTTTGCGTACGTGACCCCCAGTGTGTTGGCCGTTATTCTTTTAGTCTCTTGTGTTTTTATTGGTTGCGGTTCTTTCTTGTGTTTCCTTTGATCTTCTTATCTAGATATATGCCTCGGCTCTTGGTGCTAATTTTTTTATTTTTTCGTTTTTTTATTTAAAAAAATTTTTTTTTGAGTTTTGAATAAATACAGCTCTTACAGAAGTAATCGAGCACTTTATTCTAATTTCTCCAATACTAACAAAAGATTAACTATATATTTTTATATAACTCTATATTTTTATATAATTATACACTTTTTTAAATAATTTTACATCAGGCTCTTTTGAGTCGTATTATAAACTATAATGCTTCTGATTTAAAAATAAAAAATAAAATTCATTTTATTTTTAAATAAAATTCATTTTATTTTTAATACAGACAGCGCATTTTTTGAAAAATTCCAACTTTTGACTAGCAGCGTTCTGTTTGCGCATTCTTTCTTCTAACGGTCATTTTATCCCGTCTTATTTTTGTTGAAGACCGATCTACATACGGTCGATACAGATATTCCGAGGGACCTCACATCAGTGAGGGGGGGGGGCGATGTTGCTTTTTAAAACCGTTGAGAGGAAGGCTCCGAAACGGTTGCACATTCTCTCCTGATGATTTGTAAACATCATTTGTTTTTTCAATATATCAAATTCCCACTGTCGGATTAAGTTCCTTTTATTTCACGTATATATATATATATATTATATATATATATATATATATATATATATATCTTATTATAATGGAGATTGTATGCTTTTCTGTCTGTAACCGAAACTATATTACTACTCATATCACTATTCCCTTAGTTATTGACATCACATTTTCCATGATTGTATTTTTATTAAACCTCAATTATTAATAAAATTGTTTACATTAACCATATCTACATACTGACAACATGCAATTATATTTATATATACAACAAAATAGTGGTTTACAGTGTGAATGGGAAGGCTAATTTGCATATTGATATTAAAAATGTGATTTTATTAAATATGTGCTTAGTATTATTGGTTTCTAACTGTTTGGTTTTATTTTAATGAATATAAGCAAAAATCTCTTCAATGAATCTTAAATGAAATCCATTAACAAGATAAAATAACTGTCATTTTATTCTTTACTTCCTCTTATAACTAAATACTTAAATTAGAAAAAATAACAATGAAAGACGAGAGTGATGGAAGAGTAAGTTTCAGTTGTTCTATTTATCGATTATACCTGCCCTCTGTTTCAAATCTATTTATCTGCATTCTTATTTAGTTTCCTTAGCCTTTCTAATTTGATATAATATTTTATTACATTAAAACTTAAATACTTGCACCCGGAGGGTGCATATATTTGCTAGTATATATATATATATATATATATATATATATACTGTGAACGCACCTGGATGAGTTTTTCATAGGGTTGTGAAAGAGCGCGTTTCAAATTAGCTATGGCTGATCGTCTGTTTTATTTTATTTTATAGATGTTTGTGACAACCCTTTTTTAAATTTCAAGGCGGGTTAATTAAGTTTCATATCAAATTCAAATGGCACACGTGTTTTGGTACGTTTTATTTATTTGTCTTCTTGTTTTTCAAATTCAATAACGATGACAGTGACATCTTTCAGCAGATTAACACGCTCCTTATGGACACGATGAAGACTTCACTGTATTGCTATGACAACCCAACTCCTTAGGTCTCAATCCCATTGAACACCCAATGAATAAGAAAAAAAAAAGACCTGTTGTTAATATCCTGGTACCAGAGAAAAAAAAAAAATCAAGAGATCTTGTAGTGTTAATGTCTGTTCGAGTAAAAAGCTTATTTGCTGTTAGATGGAGAATCGCCATCTTATAAGGCAAGTGGTCGTAATGTTTTGGCTTATCAGGATATATCCAGGACTTAACAAAGAAACGTGTGACATGTTATTGACAAAGAGTAAAAAGAAAAGAGAGAAAAACAAAGAAACGAAAAATAAATAAAAGGAATAGAAAGAGAAAATAAACAGTAGAATATTTTGACATTTTGGATGGATGAAAGAGAGAGAGAGAGAGAGAGAGAGAGAGAGAGAGAGAGAGAGAGAGAGAGAGAGAGAGAGTAAAAACATAGAAGCGGGAAATCTATAAAGGGAAATAAATGTGCAAATAAACAAACCAAGCTTGCTTCTAATTTGCCGCCATTTTGTTTATTGTTTCTTTTGTGATTTTGTATTCGTTCTTTCCTGCAAAAAAAAACAAAAAACAAATAACAAAAAAAAAAAACAAAAAAAAAAACAAAAAAACAAACAAAAAAACAGAAGCAAATGAGGTAAGTGAATGAATGTTAAATCAGATGACAGAAATGGGAGCCAGCCAAGTTCAACAAGATTTATTCTATCACTTCAATACACGTTTCTGCAAAGACAACGATTGCTTTATTTGGCCTAGATTCATTCTTCACCTTTCTTGTCACTTTTTATAACTACAGGTTTTATTATTTTTCTTCCTCCTACTATTCCTCCTCCTCCTCTTTCGTTCTTCTTCTCTTTCTTCTTCTTCTTCTTCTTCTTCTTCTTCTTCTTCTTCTTCTCTTCTTCTTTCTTCTTCTCTTCTTCTTCTTCTTCTTCTTCACCATCATTTATTTATTTATTACCTTTTAGATTACTATTCTCACTCTCTTTCGTTTCTTCTTCTTCTTCTTCTTCTTCTTCTTCTTCTTCTTCTTCTTCTTCTTCTTCTTCTTCACCATCATTTATTTATTTATTACCTTTTAGATTACTATTCTCACTCTCTTTCGTTTCTTCTTCTTCTTCTTCTTCTTCTTCTTCTTCTTCTTCTTCTTCTTCTTCTTCTTCTTCTTCTTCTTCTTCTTCTCATTATTTATTTATTACCTTTTAGATTACTTCTTCGTTTCTTCTTCTTCTTCTTCTTCTTCTTCTTCTTCTTCTTCTTCTTCTTCTTCTTCTTCTTACTTTTTACTTTATATTCATTACCTTCTTTATGATTATTTTTCATTCTTTTTATTCTGTTGTTTAAATATTCATTCTTCTTCACCACGAAGGAGTGATTTAGTGGCCAATATGGTGGACTGCGACATCCTAGTAAACGAGTTTAATCTCCAGTCGCGCTAATATGTTCACTTTCATAATTATGATCTTGGAAAAGTATGACCCCCCCCCAGCTATGGATTAACTAGTAAGACTACTATTTTTCTACAACGATGTCATTGGCATTAGATAACCCAGTTATCGTTCATCTCGTTCTTACGTGAAAAATATCAAGACTGAACTGTTGGCCGTGGGCGGCGACCCGTGATGCTTAAGGATAGAACCCAGGTGGATGAGCAGTCCATGACTTGCAAAACTCCACTTTGGCCCTTTCTTGGGCTAGACAGGCGATCAATCGGCTGGTCACCATCAAGCCCTAGCACCTGCATGATTGTCCCAACCCTATTGCCCTTATGGTAAGCCCCAACTCTTTTTATCATATGGGTGCTAGAAGGCGGTGACTGAGGGTCTACATGTCCTGGGAATGACGTTAAACTCTATCTGATGGTGAGGTTCCAGTTTTGGAGGTTTGTGGAATGTGGAGCATCCCTTCATCACCATTGCTCCCTGGTCCACTCTGACCCGGAGTGGTAGTACCTGTTAGGGTCCCATCTATGAGTTAAATAGAAAAACATGAGTTTATGAAAAAAATTTGATTATACATTAAGAATGAATTTATTTCAAAACTTTATTGGCATTAAATGACCCACCGAGATTGATATGCCGTAAAACACACCAAACCAAACCAAACCAAACCAAATCAAGACTGAGGCTTTAAAAAATCACGATTTAGAATTTAAATGAAGAGGTGTGCACAGCTGAGTAACTTCTAAAATAATAAATGCGAATCTCATTGCGTTACTTTTTTCTACTTTACTCCTAGAGGCCGTAGCCCAACATATCATACGATTTTGGAATCAGGTCGACTCTCTGAGCAAATGAAAAACATTCAGGGTCGAATTCGGATCTGCAATCCTGAAATTTTAGATTCACAAGTTTTAACTACTGCGATTGTTTTCGGCGTTTTTTTTTTACGTAATTTTTTGCGACTATTTTTTGTACGATAAAATATGATATCTACTCAATGCAGGAAGTGTCATTGTTGGGTCAAAGAGAGTCCAATCAAGAGTCCACCGCAGTAATATTTGCTGTTTAATGGCTTCAGTGTCGATGTTAATGCAATTGTTTCTAGAAATCACAATATTTTCTCATCCATGTTAAAACAATTCAGCATTTCTGTTACATAATTAATAGGTGCCCTATTGATCGTAGAAAATACCCGTAAAATAATAGACAACAATTTATCTTTAGCGAACCTTTTTTTTAGCTGTACTCAGATTGGTCAGTCTAATCGTGAGAACGGGTTTGTACAGTTAGAGATTCAGAGTTAGCTCAACGAGCAAAGAAAACAAATGCCAATGGCGTCACTCCTGCTAGCTATTTCTTCCCTTTGGGTTCTTGAATAAAGACATCTAAAACATACTAAGTCTTTTAAGCTAGTTCATAATAAAATGATCATTTCTAAATTTTCTAGAATATTGTCTTGATTAGTCAGCTACAATTTTCGATACGTTTTGATTGTTTTTTTTTGTTGTTTCGAAACACAGGATTGAACAAGAGTAACATACTCTATAGGGTGAAGATTTGCGGATACAAATAACACTAAAATAAATACGACACCGCAGCTTTACATACAATCAAAAGAGGAGTTTTAGGAGGTGCTTCAACCAATAAAAAACTCACTGGGATAAGCGTATTGAATAGTAAGTAGACAATTTTGAAGAAAATGAATATTTAAGAGGCGATTCAACCAATAAAAAACTCACTGGAATAAGCGATTTGAAAAGTAAGGAGACTATTTTGAAGAAAATGAATGCTTTGGAGGTGCTTCAACCAATAAAAACTCACTGGAATAAGCGATTTGAATAGTAAGGAGACTATTTTGAAGAAAATGAATGCTTTGTTGATTGACCATTTACATCTTGGTAAATACAGAATTAGTCTCAGTGCCTACTGTGAACACACCTCATAATAATCTTCTTCTTCTTCTTCTTCTTCTTCTTCTTCTTCTTCTTCTTCTTTTGAACATGAGTAACATACTCTATAGGGTGAAGATTTGAGGATACGAATAACACTAAAATAAATACGACACTGCAGCTTTACATACAATCAAAAGAGGAGTTTCAGGAGGTGCTTCAACCAATAAAAAACTCACTGGAATAAGCGTATTGAATAGTAAGGAGACTATTTTGAAGAAAATGAATGCTTTGTTGATTGACCATTTACATGCAAATACAGAATTAGTCTTAATACCTACTTTGAACACACCTCATAATCTTCTTCTTCTTCTTCTTCTTCTTCTTCTTCTTCTTCTTCGACTCCTCCTCCTCCTTCTTCTTCTTCTTCTTCTTCTCCTCCCCCTTCTTCTCTTCCTCCTTCTTCTTCTACTCTCCTCTCCGTCTTCTTCTTCTTCTTCTTCTTCTCCACCTTCTTCT
>CM042147.1:72721042-72738542 GCA_023376005.1 Doryteuthis pealeii | reverse complement strand
TGTAACAACGAAGATGAAGACACTAAGGTAATTATGAACTTTTGTTTAGTAAATTAGGGTGTCCCAGAAAAAACAGAACCCACAAATTTTGTAATAAAACTGTTAATTTTAACTAGAGGGTTTTAGGGTTAGAGTTGGTTTTAGGTTAGGGTTAGGGTTTTAGGGTTAGGGTTAGAGTTGGGTTTTAGGGTTAGGGTTAGTTTAATGGGAAAATAAATAAATAATTTGAGTTCTGCTTTTTTCTGGGTCACCCTATATAGAGGGACTCAGAAAAAAACAGAACCCAGAACCCTAACCGTAACCCTAACGCCAACCCCAACCCTAACCATAACCCTAACTCCAACCCCAACCCTGGCCCTAAACCCTAACCCTAAACACCCCTAGTTAGAATTAACAGTTTTATTTCAAAATCTGTGGGTTCTGTTTTTTCTGGGACTCCCTAATTTACTAAACAAAAGTTAATAATTACCGACACTAATCTGCTCCCTTGATCGGAGATTTTAGCTTTGGAAAAAAGCCAGAATTCGAAAGAAGCCAAACGTGGACTGTGTTGAGTCATGACGAGGATCTGGGGGTTTGCGATGTTTTGCCGTGAAACATGAACTGTTGAGATATTCAGAATTCCTGGATACGTTCCAGGCGGTGCGTGGCGTCCCCAGATCTTCTTCCAATACTCGCACTGTCAAGCGTCGATTTCCTTTGATAGCATTGCGCATGCGTACCACGTTTTCGGATGTCCTGCTCGTTGAAGGTTTTCCCCAAAACATGGGTCGCTTTTACCGGATTACCGGTTTAGTTTGAAGCGTGGTACACCGACAATTTTCTTTGGGCTTCCTTCGTTCATTGAATTTTCTTTGAAATCCTACATAATCGTTTGTAAAGTTTCCGTTGATGAATGTAAAATTCTTTAAATTAAGATTTGATGCATAATCGCTGCGAATGAGTGTCATGCATCATCATCATCATCATCGTCATCATCATCATGTCACGCTGTTAGCACGGATTCCCATGACTATTCATCGTCAAAACGTCCCTGGTAGGTCCTCTGCACGGCATCCAGGATCCGAACAGAGCTGATTAATGTAGGTTCTTGCTGGTCGACCTACACTGTTAAAGAATCTCTTTTTTTTTTAGTTTGTGATTGCAATTGTACTTTTCAGAGAATTTTGAATTGTTATTGTTGAATAGCAATATTTGCTTCCTAAAATGTACGGAAGGTCCTTTTATTTTTCTATATTTCTTTCAAATAGGGCAGTATTGGATTACAAAATTAACCAATTCTTTCAGGACTTTTTGATTATTATTACTAATTCATGGATCTTTTATAATAATAATTAATAATAATAATAATAATAATAATATGGGACTTTGAAATAAAAACGGATCACCTTATCCCAGCAAGAAGACCAGACCTAGTGTTGATAAACAAAAAAGAAAGAACTTGCAACTGATGGATCTTGCAGTTCCAGCAGAAGCTAAAGGAAAATGAAAAAATGGACAAATATCTGGACCTTGCCAGAGAACTGAAAAAAGCTATGAAATATGAAAGTGAAAGTTATATACCAATTGTAGTTGGTGCACTTGAACAGTCCCAAAAGGATTGAAAAGGCTAGAAAGTTTGGAAATCAGAGAAGGATTGTAACCATTCAGAACACTGCACTGCTGCAATCTGCCAGAATACTCAGAAGAGTCCTGGAGACCTGAGGAGACTTGCTGTTACTCAGACTCCAGTGAAAGACCATCAGCTAATGCTGATGTGAAACTCAAAAGGAGTGTTAATAAACAATAAATAGAAATTATTATTGATTTTATTATTAATATTATTATTATATTTATTATATATATTATTATTAAAATACTTATGTGTCTTTTATTTTAGAGCCCTTGCAATTCTTTTGGTTCATGCGGATAATAAGTTTAAACGGTATTCTTAAACTTTTATCGACCGTTTCACTTTTACTAAATTTAATTAAATATTTCTAATTAGGTTTAATATGATTGATTGATTTCAATGGCAATGTCAGTTCGTCTAGGTTATTTTAATGCTAAAGGTTTTGGAGTCTCGCGTTACATAACTAATAGCTGGCCTATTAATCACGTCAGTCAGTATTGAATTAAAAAGTTTAACTGGTAAATCGCTTAGAAGAAGAGTCATGGGAAATAACCAGTAAGACTCAATGCAGGGGGCTCATATTAGTATGATTGACAAGACTTAACCTTAGCTGACCTGTTAACGTTCTGTTGTAACCTAACAAGGTTACTAAATGAGAAAATAACCAAAACGGAGGTTGAAAATTAAATGGAATCTTTATGACATTAACAAAATACAATACTCGCCAGCGGCGCGAAGAAAGGCAAACCACTGCTAGTGTATCAGACTACTCCCGTTAGCATAATCTCTTGTACTGATGACGAACTGGGGACTAAGCACTAATTGTTGTATACTCTTCTTTTTACTTTCTTACTACTCTATTCTTCTAAGCGTCTCTTCTAGCGTCTGGACTTCGTCTTGGGGACTTCGTGTCTGGTCATCCATTGGGGATTTCTCTTTATCAGAAGCCCTGTGTCATTGGTAGTTTTTAGATAATAACACAAGACTTCGATTTACTTAGATCATATTTTATTTCGAAGTCCCCACCAGACTACCTGCGCAGGATTGAGTCGGCAGCGAGCATAACACGACTGACCACCGTCGTTGGTTTTGGCCGATACTAATAAATCTCTTTCTAATCTAAACCGGAAGAGGGTCTTCTCCACCGATTCTCAACGGTATCCACACGGAAGGAGGATCAGGACTGAGGTCAAGCCTTGTCATTCAACCTGCGCTGTACTTATAACAGCCATTTTGGTTTCTACACTACTGTACATAATTATTAGGAATCTAAATAATTATGTAAACATAATGATCATAGGTGGGTATCTAACAAGTTCTCTGATTGTCTGGTTTGATCATGTAACCACCCGATCTTGAGAACAGGTTTAGAGTTTTAAGAAGAGTCTCAGGTATCATGGCAACGGGTGCAAAGGTCTATTTCTCCCCGATGTGTGGTAGACTTAGGTTTTTATATATTGACGTCTAAAATATACAATTCTTGTGTGCATTTGTAAGAAGAAAAGTGGACACAGACTAAGACCAGTCCAAGTCAATCTAAGAAGAAGAGAGAATCAGCCCAGATAGAATAGATAGTTGGATTTTACGGCATGTCAACCCTTGTTTGGGTTATTTTATACAGAAAGCGTTTTGTTTCATTCATTCTTGTTAGATATTCAATTTTAAAAAAACTCCTTTTTAAAACAACATATTTTTAAAACTCATCTTTTTGATTTATTTAAGCAACAGATGGGACCCCTAACCGTTACAATCACTCCGGGGCACAAGCACTGTTAAAATCACTAGTGTTGAATAGCTATCGTCGTATATACCCATATCCGGTATATACTTGAGAGAGAGAGAGAGAGAGAGAAGAGAGAGAGAGAGAGAGAGAGAGAGAGAGAGAGAGAGAGAGAGAGAGAGAGAGAGAGAGAGAGAGAGAGAGAGAGAGAGAAGCAGCAACCGACAAAAAAGCAGGTATACGACCACTTACACCCCATCACACAAAACCATCCAATTAAGACGAACAATACACGCTAGGCGCTAATAGAAAAAGTAAGAGGAACTCATGTGACGTTCACCTGTGGACAACTACACATGGACACACCAGAGAGAGAGAGAGAAGAGAGAGAGAGAGAGAGAGAGAGAGAGAGAGAGAGAGAGAGAGAGAGAGAGAGAGTCATGATGATGATTCATGATGATGATTCATTAAAAGGGCATAGAGATAACTAGATATATTGTGATTAAAAAGTAAATAGAATTAAGTTGAAGAAAAAAATGCTTGCAGATAGCAAAGTCACGACTGATTGGGAAAAGGTGATCCACTGGGAATTGCGCAAGACGTTTGAAGTTGACCATGCTGATAAATGCTATATATATTTACGAATCCCTTCCGGACGAGCAGGATGCGGCTAAGGTCAATTTCTTAGCATTTTTGGATTCCTCGGGCAAAAATACTTTTATAAACCAATTCTTAGGAGTATGGAAACTCTAGGACTCATTCTACAGATAAAAATAGATTACAAACTGTCGCAATTTTTCGCGACCCCCACCTCGAATTTGGGGAGTTAAAATCGACATTCTTAGAATTGGAAGTTCAAAGAGAGTTGAGACTTACTTGTTTGTTACTTCTTCCTTTACTGCTTCTGCTGGTCTGGCTGTTTAGTATTTACTTCTAAGCTTCTGGGCTAACTCTGTTCGTCATGCAATCAATCAACTACAAGACTTATTTTCTTTGCTCAAGATTTATTTGCCCGTAACTCACCGCGCGGAGCCGACAGTCGGGATGAAACACGTCTGTTTCATCCGGGGTTTGACTGTCAACTGACCTAACTAACTAAATCACGTGACGTGCGAGATTCCCGCTTTTACCAATGCCTGGTGTTTTTTCCACGGAAACTGCCGTCTACGTACTGATTTGAAAGCCCTCTTCTAAAGGTGCTTGTCAATAATCTATGCTACCACATAAGTTATGCAACACTAGAATACTTAGAAGAGTTCTAAAGACTTGCTGTCACTTGGGACTTCAGTGAGAAACCACCAGTTAAATCTGATGTGAAAACTCACATAATTAAAAAAAAAGAAAATAAGAAAAAGTAAGTAAGAAAGAAAGAAAGAATGAAAGGTCGTAAGAAAGAAAGAAAGAAAGAAAGAAAAAGAAAGAAAGAAAGACAGCAAGCAAGTAAGAAAGAAAGTAAGTAATCTGTTGTGAAAACTCACATAATTTAAAAATAAGTTATTTTGTTCTAAAAAGAAACAACAACAACAACAACAACAACATTGATGATGATGATGATGTGGTAAGAAAGTAAGAAAGAATGAAAAAAACAACAAGAAAGTAAAAAAGAAAGAAAGAAAGAAAGAAAGAAAGACAGTAAGAATGAAAGGCAACAAGAAAGTAAAAAAGAAAGAAAGAAAGTAGAAAAGAAAGAAAGTTAGAAAATAAGAAGAAAAAAGTAAGAAAGAAAGAAAGAAAGAAAGAATGAAAGGTCGTGAGAAAGAAAGAAAGAAAGAAAGAAAGAAAGAAAGAAAAAGAAAGAAAGAAAGAAAGACAGCAAGGAAGTAAGAAAGAAAGTGGTGGTGGTGGTAGTGGTAGTGACGTTGTCGTCACATCACGGTTGAAAATGGCTGTGAAAAATAATTGAGATGAAAATAATAGAAGCGTACACGATGGAAACGATGAGATTGGCTGGAGGAATATTATATACAATTAATTCAGAATCTTGTAAGAAGAAAACAAACGGGGAATTATGAAAACAGACAACGACAATGCTTCAACACAAAACTAATATATGCTCGACAATAATCTAAAAAAGGGAAGAAAAGTAATGAGGGATAATAAAAAAGAAGGTTATAAATATAAAAGGAATTAGAGGAGAAGGTTGCCGTCGAAGATGAGAAAGTGAAAGGAATGGTTATTAGGAATGATTATTTTTACTAGCACAGGTCTTGTTATAGGTGATAGGATTATTTAGTTACTGAAAGAATTAACAAAAGAAAGAAAAAATAGGAAAGAAAGAAGGAAAAAATAGGAAAGAAAGAAGGAAAAATAGGAAAGAAAGAAAGAAAGAAATAGGAAAGAAAGAGAGCAAGAAAAATAAAAGAACGAAAGACAGCAAGAAAGAAAGACAGAAAGAAAGTAGAACAAAAGAATGAAAAACAAGAAAGAAAGAAAGAAAGAAAGATAGCAAGAAAGTGAGAAAGAAAGTAGAAAAGAAGGAAGTAAGAACATGAGAAAGAAAAAGTTAGTAAGAAAAAGAAAGAAAGATCGTAAGAAAGAAAGAAAGAAAGAAAAAAAAAGAAAGAAGGATTACAAGAAAAAAATTAAGGAAAGAAAGACAGCAAGAAAGAAAAAGAAGTAGAAAAGAAAGAATGAAAAAACAACAAGCAAGAAAGAAAGAAAGAAAGAAAGACAGTAAGAATGAAAGGCAACAAGAAATTAAAAAAGAAAGAAAGAAAGTAGAAAAGAAAGAAAGTTAGAAAATAAGAAAGAAAAGTAAGTAAGAAAGAAAGAAAGAATGAAAGGTCGTGAGAAAGAAAGAAAGAAAGAAAGAAGAAAAGGAAAGAAAGAAACACAGCAAGGAAGTAAGAAAGAAAGTAAGAAAGAAATTAGAAAAGAAAGAAAGTAAGAAAATAAGAAAAAGTAAGTAAGAAAGAAAGAAAGAATGAAAGGTCGTAAGAAAGAAAGAAAGAAAGAAAGAAAGAAAAAGAAAGAAAGAAAGACAGCAAGGAAGTAAGAAAGAAAGTAAGAAAATAAGAAAAAGTAAGTAAGAAAAAAGAAAGAATGAAAGGTCGTAAGAAAGAAAGAAAGAAAGAAAGAAAAAGAAAGAAAGAAGACAGCAAGGAAGTAAGAAAGAAAGTAAGAAAATAAGAAAAAGTAAGTAAGAAAAAAGAAAGAATGAAAGGTCGTAAGAAAGAAAGAAAGAAAGAAAGAAAGGAAAGAAAGAAAGACAGCAAGGAAGTAATAAAGAAAGTAAGAAAGAAATTAGAAAAGAAAGAAAGTAAGAAAATAAGAAAGAAAAAAGGAATAAAGAAATAAAGAAAGACATCAAGCAAGATAATAAAAAAATAAGAAAGAAAAAGAGTAAAAAAGAAAGTTATAATGAGAGAGAAAGGAAGAAAGTTATTGTTCCAATTGTTCACGTATTCATATCTAATACAATCAATTTTCTAACAGGTTCATTTGACCTATGGATGAGACCTTAACAGGTTCATTATCAGGTGCACTATGACCCGAAGTGGTGTACTTCTATTCCGGGTCACAGTGGACCTGGGAGTCATGGCAATGACAAGGTACGCCACTCAGCGTATTCTAAGCCTCGCACACGCTGGGGGAGATTGTTGACCTCTTAAGAAGACTTGTGGTCTGTAGCAAGCGCCGTAGGGGCTGCATTTGTGAAAAAGACCTAGCGAAACGAAGATGAAGAACTGGAAGAATCATTTGAAAGCTGCCTTTTTTGCTTCTCTCCCTTGTGTATCTCGGTAGCGTAGTATGCAGCGCGTCAGTCTCACTTCTCCCCCTCACCTTATCAGAAACAATATAATCATTATTATTTTCACTCCATTAGAGATTTTCACACCCACTTTAGCCAGTGGTTCACTGGAGGCTGAGTGACAGCAAGTGTCCTTAGGTCTCCAGGACTCTTCTGAGTATTCCAGCCGATCAAAATAATGCTGTAGTCTGGATGGTCTCGATTCTTCCTCTGATTTCCAGTTCATCCAGACACTTTTCTAGACCTCTGGGAACCGTTCCTAGGGCACCAATTACAATTGGAACGATCTTCACCTTCATGTTCCACAGTTTTCTTAGTTCTCTGGCAAGGTCCAAGTATTTGTCTATCTTTTTGCTTTTCTTTCACTTTCACTCGGTGATCGGCCAGGACGGCAAAATCCACGATATCAATAATAATAAGAAAACTTGTCTTCTTCTTCTTATTGATTAACACCAGGTCTGTTCTCCTGGATGGGATTAGGTGATCCGTCTGTATCTCAAAGTCCCAGAGAATTTTGTACGTCCCCTTCTCCGGGACAGATTCAGGCTTGTGTATATACCATTTAGTTGAATGGTACAAATGGAATTTCAAGCACAGTTCACAGTGAATCACCTTTCCATCCCAGTCGTGCCTTGTCTTGTACTTTCTTTGTGCGAGTTTACTGCATTCACTTATTATGTAATTGACAGTTTCGTATTTTCCCAACACATTCTACACTTGCTATTCATTTGTGTCTTATCTATTTTTGCTTTTATACAATTTGTCATTATGGCATTGTCTTGTGCTGCAATTATAAGAGATTCTGTTTCTCTCTTGAGGTTTCCCCTTCTTAGCCATGTCCATGTCTTCTGATGTGTGATCTCCTGAGTTTAGCTTGAAGTGTCCATATAGTAGTTTTTCTTTCCATTTCTGCTTTCTTGTCTTTCTTATATTTGTGTTCGTCCATATGTTGCAATTGTTTTTTTTTTCTGGCTGCTGCTATTAGTCTTTCTTTGCTCTTTTTAGTATATTCATTGAGTGCCCGAATTGTCGAGTCTACACAATCTTCAATGCTGGCGAGACCCTCTCCTCTTTCTTTTCTTGATACATATAGTCTGTCTTTGTCGTCTCCCGGGCATTGTCATATATTTCCTTGTCCTTTGGTCCATCTGTCAGAGCTCCTCTCTTGTCCATTTTAAGAATGGTCCAGTGTATCTTACAAAGGGGACAGCCCAGGTGTTTATGCCCTTGATGAGATTTCTGCTGCAGAGTTTAGTTTTCCCGTTCTCCTGAGGTACTCTTTCCTTACTCGTTCTTTCATCTCTCCTTGTTTGCTGGTGTCCGCTTCCAGTACTCCCAAGTATTTATAATTTTCCTTTTCTCCCAGTGTCCTTATTTTTTCCTTACTCGTTAGTTCTATTATTTCCGTTATTTCTTTTTTACCCCCTTTTTTTAATAACTATAATTGTGCATTTGTCTATGCCGAATTCCATCCCTATGTTCTGACTGTATATTCTAATTGTTTGTACAAGTGTTTCTAGCTCTTTTTCATTTTTGGCAAAAATTTTGATGTCATCCATGTACATAAGGTGATTTATTTTTACCTCTAATTTGGTAAATTTGTAGCCGCCTGTACATTTTCTAAGTATAAAGATAAGAGTTCCCATTGCTATAACAAATAGCAGTGGAGATAGTGAGTCACCCTGGGAGATACCTCTTTGTATTATCATTATTATTAGTTTTTCACTGGAGTCTAAGTGACAACAAGTCTTCTCATGTCCAAGTGACAACAAGTCTTCTTGGGTCTCCAGGACTCTTCTGAGTATTCTAGCTGATTTCTCAATTTCTCTTCTGGTTTCCAGTTCCTCCAGTCTTTTTTTTTCAAGTTTTTTGGTACTGTTCCTAGTGCACCAACTACAGTTGGTATCACTTTCACCCTCATATTCCACAGCTTTTTCAGTTCTCGGGCAAGGTCCATGTATTTGCCTATTTTTCGTTTTCCTTCATCTTCACCCTGTGATCTGCTGGAACAGATGACAAGTTTTCTTTTTTGTTAACTAATACTAGGTTTGGTCATTAATCTGAGATAAGGTGATCCGACTTTATCTCGAAGTCCCAGATAATTTTATGCGTTTCATTCTCAAAAACAGAGTCTGGATTTTGTTGTATGGTCAAACATTTTTTTTTCATAATTCCCAGTAGATAACCTTCCCAACCCAGTCGTGCATAGCTTTGTATTCCCATTGTGCTAGTTTGCTACATTCGTTTATTATTATTATTATTATTATTATTATTATTATTATTATTATTATTATTATTATTATTTTCACTCCTTTTGAGTTTTTCACATCAACGTTAGCTGATGGTATTTCACTGAGTGACAACAAGTCTCCTCAAGTCTCCAGAACTCTTATGAGTATTCTAGCCGATTGCAGCAGTGCAGTAGTCCGGATGGTCTCAATTCTTCCTCTGATATCTAGATCCTCCAGTCATTTTTCCAAAGTTTATTGGGACCGTTCCAGGTGCACCAACTACAATTGGTATCACTTTCACTCTCATATTCCAAAGCTTTTTCAGTTCTCTGGCAAGGTCCAGGTATTTATCCATCTTTTCATTTTCCTTCAGCTTCACCCTGGGACCACAAAGTCCACCAGTTGACACGCTCTCTTTTTTTTGTTAATCAATACTAGGTCTGGTTATTATTATTATTATTATTATTATTATTATTATTATTATTATTCGGATAATCATTATCATTGTTATTGTAGCTAAGACGAAAGCAAATAAGCAGAAAATCACTTGAAAGATCTTTGCTCATAAAAAGAAATAGAAAATAGAAACTAACAGATAACGAAGAGATGAGGAATATAATAATAAAAACGAGGACCAGGTAAAAGGGGATGGGGTGGGGGTGGGAAATATTGATGAAGAAAAGAAACAAGAGTATTAATAAAGATGAGGAGTGTCGATAACTCACAAAGAAACAATCATTGATACAATAGTAATTATAATAGCGAAAGAACTCATTCTTCATTTCAAAGATTTGCTGTAATTCTATTGTTGCGTGGCAGCATTGGGAGCTGATTGGTACTTGTGGTCGCTTGTTCCCGAGTAAAACTCGAAAGCCGTAAATCGTGGTTTATATTAAAAAAATTTAGGCACCCCTTTTTGATCTCGATTAAGAAAGGACATGTTTTTCATTTACACCGTCAATATCCGATTGTTTTAATAGACGATTTTTAGATAAAAAAAAAAAAATAAAACTAACCCCTAACTCTAACCCATACCCCTAACCCCTAACAAACAACCGGATATTGACGGTGTAAATGAAAAACATGTCCTTTCTTAATCGAGATCAAAAAGGGGTGCCTAACGGTAATATGGTCCAAAAATACGACATAACCAATAGGGAAATAATTCTTAGTAAAACAAGTTGACAAACATCTTGATAATATCTTTGTTGGAGACGCGTGGTGTAATTATTATCATCGTAAGAAGTGGATGCGGCGAGATGAGTTCAAATCCTAGACACGGCTGTTTGTATTTAATATATTGCTAATTCCCTTGGGAAAGGTACGAATCCAACTATTCTCCCTCCAGCTACGGGTAAATAGTAGGGCAGACTTAGGTCTTTAACCTTGGTATGGTAACTGGTTTTGGAGAAGGAAAACTGAATTCAAACCAAAAGGGTTTTCTTCACGATAGTCAAAATTACTTTGAGAGCCTCTTTTCTCCCTCTTCTTCGGGTGTCTCATCGTAGTATAGTAAGTTCCTTTCTCAATGATTGCAAATGGACTATGGAAAGTATCAGTGTTTAAGTAGTGAATCAGCCACGCATTATGGCTGTTGATTGGCGGATGAATAAACCAGGTGATCTCGCACAGTTTATAAATTTAGTGGTGTATTGCAGGACACCTTATATAAAAAGTATTAATAGAGGCGCGTGGTCTAATGGTTAGAGTAGTAGGAAATGGACTCGTCAACGCGAGTTCAATTCCTGGACGAAGCTGTTGAATTTCACATAGCGCTAATACCCTTGGGAAAGGTATGAATCCAATTCTCCCTCCAGGCATGGGTAAATAGCAGGGCAGACTGGGCTCTTTAACCTTGATTAGGCAACCGGTCTAGGAGAAGGAAAACTCTGAATTCAAACCTGTTAAACTCCGCTTAAGAAATTGACCTTGTGTTGCATCCTGCTCGTGCAGAGGGGTTGGTAAATATATATATAAAAAGTATCCAACACTCCCCCTATTTTGGTATAAGTGGACTGTCCCAGTAAGAAATATTTAAGTCACATTTGTTTCTTTATTTTTTTGTTTTATTTTATTTTTTTTATTAACATTACTATTATTGTTATTATTTTGTTTTTGGAGGAAAAGCTGTTGCTTCTGTCAGGTTCAGTTTTTTTTGTTCTACTGGCATATCAACCTTTGTCAGTTATTTAATGCCAAAGCCATCCTTGTAGAAGAACAGTAGTGGTACTATTTAATCCATAGCTAGGAGTATAAGTATATAGCACAGACACCATATTAAAAAACAGAATCACAAAGGATTATTATTGGCGACAATGGAAGATATTTAATATGGTCCAATCATGTTCAGGTTTTATCATGTCTACTTTTTCATTTTCCGCCTCGCTATTACAATCATGATTAGAATAATTCTCGTTTCGGCGGGAGTTTTAATTGCCGCCATCTTTGCTTAATACCGCCCATTTCAATTGTCGTTTTACACTATTGATATTCCTAAACAATCATCAATTTCGACTATTTAGCAATCATCCCCCCCTCCACCTTTGTTTTCTTTTCTTTCTCTTCCAGGGTCATTCAAGTGCTTTTTTTCCGTTTCTTCCCTGTTAATCTTTTGAGAACAATTATAATGGCGACAAACACACAACCGCCAGTTTAATTGCACTAAAACTACAGCAGATACACAGACCACAAAAACGCTGTTGAAAAGAGCAAGTTTTCAGCCATTAAATACTGTTACATAATCTATGCGGTTGCATAAGATTATTGTCAATCCCCTGTAATTCTAAAGGGATGACCCTTTTCATATCACAGGCGGGACTTTCCATGGAATAGTACAGAAAGCCCGCAAAAATACGTGAAGTCACGTGGGACCTGGTTAGGTCCTCAGTTTTCAGTTAGACGTCGGGCAGATAAGGTCTTTCTGCCTTAGCTGAAGCTCACTGCATACGCGCGCTATATTAGTCAAATATTTAGCTACACGAAATGTATAGTTAAGGAAATAAAAGCTTAAGAAAAATAATACGGTCTTGTGATTAATCGGTGTCTTGGTAACAGGACTGATTGGAAGAAGAAATGAGCCAAGTGCGACCGATCACCAAGATGATAGAAGAGACCTAGAAGAATTTAAGATGTCAAAGATGACAGAAGAAGAATAGAAGTAAGTAAGAAGGGTATACAACAATACTATTCTTCCGCATAGCCACAACCGTCAGCTACGCATTTTGGCCAATGACAAACAGAAAGAAGTGTTTCGCTCTGAAATTAATGAGTTCAGTTCTATTATGTTATCCCACATCAGAAGGGGATGTTGGTGATATGGCAGTAGAAGTTGAGCCTTCTCGCCAATCACCCAAGGTCTTTTCTGCCTTGTTACAGATCGCAGTTAAGTGGCAGTTTGGCATAATGGCGTCTAACATGAAAACATAGGTGTGCCATTGAATTCTTTCACGTGGAAAAAATGTATTCATTTTCACTTGTCAACGCGTGATAAACATTCCCGGAGTCCAAACAAACAGGGGAGGGAAGACGAAAATGATAATATACTGGAGGTAAAATGGAGGATTTAAAAAACTAAAAAGGAAATATTAAACGAAATGCTCGTTTTCCTTTGAATAATAGGCATCAATAATGGATTTTATAGAAGAAGATAAACTGCTGAACAAAAAAAAAAAGTGAAATTATTTCCAAATACCGTCACAAGTAAACATTTTTGTGGTCAAGTAAAACTTTGCTATTAAAAAAAAAAAAGAGGTTTAGATAGTGTAACCACTTAGATACATTTTTAAGTAGTGGTAGTGGTTGGTGTTTGTTAAGTGTCTCTTTCGATGTGCACGAATTCCAAAATGTAAGTAAGTGAAATAAAGTCGTCGGGGTGGCCTAAAGTCGGTATCAGCCAATCAGCGAGGGAGTATATCCCCCTTTCACTAGCGCTAGACGAAGGAGATTGTTTTTGCGTCTGAAGTGGAGCACCACACCTACCGTCAGCTCCTTACTTTACCTCATAGATCCCTGTGCTACTCATACGCTGAGTTGGCGAGGGCCGGTATCGAACTAGGAACCTTGTGGGTTCTAACCGAACGCTCTACCGACTGAGCTAACCCGGCTCTTTTCTAAAAAGAAACAATTGTTCGAGAAACAAATAAAATAGTATGATTAATCCTAATGTTGTTGTTGTTGCTGCTGATGCTTCTGCTGATGATAATGATAGTACTATTACGGTAAACTTACGTTGAAAGCACCGGTTTCCTCTCGATCACTGAAGTTAAGCATGTGATGAACCTATTCAGTACTTACATTTAAGCAACAGCAGGTACTGTAAGTAACCTGATGTCAAAATGACTTTATTTGGCAATTTAAATGACCCGAAAATATTATTCTTTCACATAACCATCACCATTTTTGGTTGGTACGATTATCTTGGTCTTTTCTTTTTTTCAAAATTTTTTTCCCCAGGTGATGTTTGGTAGTATATTTTTACAATCAAACTATTTGCCGGGTTTTTCCTCACCGTGAGGATTTACCAACAAGTTTGGTATATTATATATATATATATATATATATATATATATATATATATATATATATAATGGACTCTCCCGTCGATTTTCGACGTATGAAGGTTCATACACACAATGAACTCCGACACAGGGATTTGTTTATAGTGGTGAAGGCTTGTGTTGGACCATTCACACTTTTTGGCACAGTAGCTAGGAAAGAATTGGTGCATCAAGGGTTGCCACAAACCCAATCAACGACCGACCTCAGGAATTTTGAATTCAGAGTTATCCCTCTCCTAGACTGGTTACCTACCCAAGGTTGAAGGGCCCAGTCTGCTCTACTATTTAACCCATAGCTGGAGGGAGAATATATGGATTCATACATTTCCCAAGGGTATTAGTATTAGCGCTATGTGATATGCCAACAGCTTCGTCTAGGAATTGAACTCGAATCGATGAGCCCATTTTCCACGACTCGCCCACGCGCCTCCATATATATATATATATATATATATATATATATATATATATATATATGTGTGTGTGTGTGTGTGTGTATGT
This sequence comes from Doryteuthis pealeii, assembly GCA_023376005.1. Classification (NCBI taxonomy): domain Eukaryota; kingdom Metazoa; phylum Mollusca; class Cephalopoda; order Myopsida; family Loliginidae; genus Doryteuthis; species Doryteuthis pealeii. Next base: position 72,724,171 of record CM042147.1, on the reverse strand, counting down.
GTGTGTGTGTTAGGGTAGTGTGACTTTAAGTTAATGGTGCTTGGTAACTGTCAGTTTCTCGCCTATGCGATTTTCAAACCAGTATTATCAATATATCTATTTATTTTAGTCTACATTATCCTATCAGGTTAACAAAGGATAATCAAAAGGTTGATGCGAAAATAATGCCTCATATTTTCCACGTAGTCACCACCATTGTCTATGTATTTTTAAGCAACTAGCATGACCTGTGGATATACCACAGTATGATAATTTAATTATTACAACATTTGATATGTTTACTTAAGAGCTCTTGCAATAATCAATTAATTATGATAATTGTAAAAAGTACAGTAATCTTGATTTAAATCCCTCTCTCTCTCTATCTCTCACTCTTTTTTCTTTCCTTCTTTTCGCCTTTTCATAATGTTCAATTGAAACAGGTTAGCGTTATCACTTCCGCGCGATCACCCTCTCCCTATCTTTCTCCTACACTCTTTCTTTCTTTCTTTCTCTCTCTATCTCTATTTCTTCCCTTTTTTTCTTTTTAATAAAAACGGAACGGCCCATTATTTAGGTGACGATACACATAAGAAATAAGAATTCTGCGGATAAGCAACACCAGCTAATCAGGATTTGCATTTATGCATTTCGTCTTGGATGATTTGGACAGCTTCATTTTTAACCTGAGAAAAAGGCATGCGATCGATCATCTTGAGGGAATACGGCAAGCTGATGACGATCATTTATGGCCGCACCACTTGCATACTAACGAAGTGCCTTGAGAATAAGCTAGATGGGAGCTGCACAAGAATGCTGCGTGAAGTCTTGAACAAGTCCTGCCCCCCATCTCACAAACCATCCGAGTAAGACGGACTAAGCATGCAGGATGCTGCTAGAGAAGCAAGGACGAGCTCTCTCTCTCTCTCTCTCTCTCTCTCTCTCTCTCTATATATATATATATATATATATATATATATATATATATATAATCCAAAAGTCCAGAGAAGAAATCTTCCTTACGACACAAGAGTTTTTTTTTAAAAACCTGTCGCAGTTTGAGATCTCAATGTGTGCTCTTAAAGTTAGAGTCACAGAACAAATTTATAAGTAAAGAATTATTTACATATATATATACGCAACGCTCTTCTATATAATGAATGGAGCACTCTGTGACGGCCTTTACACACAAAGCGATGTGTGTATTAAAGCAGTTAAAAATCCTCTTCCCATTCTGTAAGTGAAGACAGCCTAATGGTTAAGGTGCCGGACTGGCACCCAACCGATCGGATTTCAATTCCGGTTGTAGGTAGCTTACAAAATGTCTAGCCACACTGAAGAGACTTGATAAGTCGAAACACGTGTCTGAGGATGACCATATATATGTAAACAAGGTTTTTTGCCGATAATTTGGGATCGGACCTAATTTTGAAAATAATTAATTAATAATGAATTAGGCGGGAATACCTATCTATCGAGAAAAATCAATCTCTGTATGTACATTTCGCCTATTAGGCCTCATCAGCAGAGCTATAATCGGACCGCCCTGTGCGTGATTTGAAACCGGACTGCCAAGCTGACAGGCCGATCCCATAACCTCTACACTAAACGACCTCTTAGATTTTTATGATTTGTTTAGAGTAAATATTCCTCTTCTAGTGACTTTTATTACACGACGATATGATAAGTTGTAAACAAGGTTTGTTTAGAATGGCTTTTTGCCGATAATTTTTGGGAGAATAAGTGCTTAATTGGAGTCGGACCTAATGCCATACATTTAATAGGTATTCCCGCCTAATTCATTATTAATTAATTAATTTTCAAAATTAGACTCCAATTAAGCACATATATATATATATATATATATATATATATATATATATATATATATATATATATATCATCTTCGAAGAACCTGCGACAACTAAATCATATAGAAGAAAAAAATACGATTGTCTGTTTCATTGACAAAAAACTTATGAATGAAATATACACAAGCAGGCATAAACAAGGCGAGGAGTCGTATGAATGAAATGTCAACGACCCCGGCCCAGTAAAACCCAAAATTTCACTTGACCGACTCGATTAAGGGAGTGTTGTTTTTGCGTAAACAAAAAACAAAACCTTGTTATTGCTGCTGTTGCTGTTTGATCCGTTGAACAGGAACAACATTCATTTGATAAAGGGTATCTAACGAACCCGAAAATTTATGATAAAAAATCTTATTATAATGGAGATTGTGTGTTTTTCTGTCTGTAATCGAAACTATATCACTACTCAAGTAACAATTTCCTTAGTTATTAACGTCACATTCTCCATTATTCTACTTTTTATTTAAACCTCAATTATTAATAAAATTGTTTTACATTATTGATGCTGTTAACCATATCTACATACAAATTACATGCAATTGTATTTATATATACAACAAAATAGCGGTTTACAGTGTGAACGGGAAGGTTAATTTGCATATTGATATTGAAAATATGATTTTTAATGTGCTTAGTATTATTGATTTCTAACTGTTTGGTTTTATTTTAATGGATATAAGCAAAAATCTCTTCAATGAATCTTAAATGAAATCCATTAACAAGAAGAAATAACTGTAATATTATTCTTTACTTCCTATTTTAACTAAACAGTTTAATTAGGAAAATTTACCAATGAAAGACGGGAGTAACGGAAAATGATGGAACAGTTAGTTTCAAAGTTGTTCTATTTTTCAATCATACCCCCTCTGTTCAAAATCTTTTTATCTACATTCTTATTCAGTTTCATTAGCCTTTCTAATTTAATATCATATTTTATCATAAAATTTAACTAAAATACTTGCACCCGGAGGGTGCATATATTTGCTAGTAATAATGAAAAAATAAGTGAATCCAATATTCCATAACATCGATTTCATTCATTTATTTTTAGATGCTTCGTAATAACGCCCAACTATAAAAAATATAAACCGAAAGAAGCATACAGAGACCTCCTAAAATACAATATATACATTAACAACATATCAACCCTGTGGGTTGTTTAATGCCAAATCTATTTTGCATAAATATTTGTAGGTAGATAGTTTGTTAGTTGATTGATTGGTTGGATTTTACGGCATGTCAACTTTTGTTGGGTTATTTTATGCCGAATCTATTCAAC
>CM042147.1:72681042-72716042 GCA_023376005.1 Doryteuthis pealeii | reverse complement strand
AAAGATACTTAAATCATAAAATCTTTTATAAAGAACATAATGTAACAATAGTACAACACTTTTAAAATACAAAAGGGGGGGGGAAGACGAAAATGATACCGGAAGTAAAATGGAGGATTTAAAAAACAGAAAACGAAAAATTAAACGAAATGCTCGTTTTCCTTAGAATAAAAAGCATCAATAATGGATTTTACAAGAAGACAGACTGCTGACCAAAAAAAAAAAAAAAAAAAAAAAAATCTGAAATTGTTTCCAAATACCGTCACAAGTAAAAAAAATTGTGGTCAAGTAAAACTTTAGTATTATTTGTATTATTCGAACGATTATTCTCACCTTCATTGTTATCTGTACAACGTTTACAATAGCTGGGGGTAGAGACATTAACACAGCTTAACGCCTCTACCCCAGCTATGGTTAGCGGAATGAGAACAAGATACCCCCGTGGATTGAATAAAGGGTTAGGTTCAACGTTCCGTGATGGCTCCTGATTACGACAAGAAGGTTCGTGATTGCGACAAGAAGGTTCCCGAGTCCGAAAAGAAGGTTCCCGAGTCCGAGAAGGTTCAAGAGTTCGACAAGAAATACCTGATGAAGGCCGGAGAGCAGATCGGCCGAAACGTTGTACATATTGAAATAAATCAATCAGTCAGTCAGCCAGTCTACTATTGGTTTGAACAACATCAACTGGCCAAGCACAACTAAACCAGTGTCAAGACAACTGGTACTTATAGGAATTCAGAATAGTCTACTCATGCATTTGGGTGATTCCATTCCTTGAGTCCTGATTGGCTGCTTGGTTTCTATGATGTTCTAAGGTTTCATAAATAACCTGCCATTTTGCAGTAGTCTTTACAGCAAATCAGGTTCGTATTAAATTACGACTGCTTGTTGCCTTGTCTTACCAATTCGGCGGTAATTGGAACTAGTATGATTATTCTACAGTACAGATAACAATGAAGATGAGGACAATAGTCCAAATAATACGAATAATACTAATCATCAAACCTCATCTAAAAAATTAGAGAAAAAGTAAAACTTTGCTATTAAAGAAAAAGAGGTTTAGTTAGTGTAAACATTTAAATACATTTTTAAGTAGAAGTAGTGGTTGTTTTTTGTTAAAGAGTCTCTTTCAATGTGCACAAATTCCAAAATGTACTGAACGTTAAAAAGAAACAATTGTTCGAGAAACAAATAAAATTATTTCTCTGAATATTTGAGATGAGGTTTGAATATTGGTATTGTCTGTGTTATTCGGACTATTGTCCCCATCTTCATTGTTATTTGTACAACGTTTCGGCTGATATGCCCCCCAGCCTTCTTCAGAAGGTTCCTGAGTCTGAGAAGGTTCCTGAGTCCGACAAGAAATACCTGAAGAAGATCGGAGGGCATATCGGCCGAAACGTTGTACAAATAACAATGAAGATGGGGACAATAGTTCGAATAACGTAGATAATACGAATAAAATTGTATGATTAATCCTAACGTTGTTGTTGTTGCTGCTACTGCTGCTGCTGTTGATGATAATGATGATAGTACTATTACTGTCAAGTCACACTGAAAGCACCGCTTCCCGCTTTATCACAGAAGTTAAGCAGCGATGAGTCTGTTCAATACTTAATTGGGTGACCACTTAAGCAACAGTAGGTACTTTAAGCAGCCTGAGTCCAATGTTTATCAAAATTGGTTGTTAGCATTTTATTAGTAGTGCCTGATGTCTGGACTTAAAGTTTATTGTAAAATATCGCTCAGCCCGAAATATTGGATATTACGGCCAAGTCACGCTGAAAGTATCGTTTCCTGCTAGATCACCGAAGCTAAGCAGCGATGATCTTGTTCAATACTTAATTGGATGATCACTTAAGCAACAGCAGGTACAGTAAGCATCCTGATATCAAAATGACTTCATTTGACTCATAATGACCCGAAAATACAATTCTTTCACATGGCTATCACCATCGGCTATCCATTTTTGCAAACGATCACCAAGAGGAGAGCTACTAAAGTAATGAATGATTTAAAATACCTTCCGTATGAAGAAAGACTTAGGAACATTGACTTACCAAGTTTGGTTTATCGACGTACAAGAGGGAATATGATTGAAATCTACAAATATACACATTGATTTTATTCAACGAACTTTGATCTACTAAACATTGCTCAAAATATCAATTCCAGGGGTCATAAATTAAAACTCTTAAAAAAGATTTTGGAAAGCAAATGCAAGACAAAATTATTTTAGTAACAGAGTGGTGAATACATGGAATAAACTACCATCATCAATAGTGAATGCCCCATCACTAAACTCCTTTAAGGCAATGTTAGATAATCTGTGGAAAGAGTATAAATATTCTGTGGAATTAAGATGAATGTTTATAAGGAACAGCTGACAGGTCTCAGACTTAATATACTAGCTGAAAATATATTATTATTATTATTTACTCCTTTTGAGTTTTCACATCAGTGTTAGCTGATGGTCTTTCACTGGAGTTTGAGTAACAGCAAGTCTCCTCAGGTGTCCAGGACTCTTCTGAGTATTGCAGATTGCAGCAGTGCAGTGTTCTGAATGGTTTCAATCCTTCCTCTGATATCCAAACTTTCCAAACCCTTTTCTAATCCTTTTGGGACTGTTCCAAGTGCACCAACCACAATTGGTATCTCTTTTACTTTCATATTCCATAACTTTTTCAGTTCTCTGGCAAGGTCCAGATAGTTGTCCATTTTTTCATTTTCCTTTAGCTTCACCCTGTGATCTGCTGGCACTGCAAAAATCCACCAGTTGACAAGTTCTTTCTTTTTTGTTTATCAACACTAGGTCTGGTCTTCTTGCTGGGATAAGGTGATCCGTTTTTATTTCAAAGTCTCTGAGAATTTTATGCGTTTCGTTCTCAAGAACAGATTCTGGTTTATGCATATACCATTTTGTTGTGTGGTCAAAATTTAATTTTTTGCATAATTCCCAGTGGATCACCTTCCCAACCCAGTCGTGTCTAGTTTTGTATTCTCGTTGTGCTAGTTTGCTACATTCGCAGAGTATATGGTTTACAGTCTCATCTCTATTACCACAAAGTCTACATTTACTATTTTGTTGGGTCTTATCAATTTTCGCTTTTATATAGTTTGTTCTTATGGCATTATTTTGTGCAGCAATTATTATTATTATTATTATTATTATTATTATTATAAAAAAGACTGCATGCTGCGTTTACGGTAATACCTCATATTTTCCATATAGTCACTTCCATTGTCTTTTGTTTATCAAAATGTCTTGATTTGACATTAACTTACCTGAAAAGGGTTGATATACTGTAAAACAAAACAACCAATCAAATGATAGTCTATTAACTATAAGAACGACTCTGCAATCTATTTTAAATGTTAAGAAGTGTTTGTCCTTTACAGATGGTTGGACGGTTTGATGTAGAGTCGTTTATTCTTTTTTATTTGTTTATAAGACAGCCTCCTCCATGATGGAGCGGTTTTTTTTGGGTTCAGAACTTAGCTCACTACTTTTTTGAATATAACTAAAACTTTAAATTTTCTTGTGATCGTCTCTAACCAATGAAGGAAAGCCTCGTGATTTTTACTTGTTGATCCTGCTATATAAGTATAGAAATAATATAGAAAAAAAAATCAGAGTATTTATCTATTTATGAATTAATAAACAGTTCTGCCAACGTTCGAACGTTTCGGTATTCACTCATAAATAAACACATCCTCTGAATATATATTCTTCATACTATTTGTATTATTCAGACTATTGTCCTCATCTTCATAGTTATCTGTACAACGTGTCGACCGATGTGCCCTCCGGACTTCTTCAGGTATTTCTTGTCGGATTCGAGAACCTTCTCGGACAACAGTCCGAATAATACAAATAATACAAACTATTTTGACTGTTGACTGTTTTGGGTTATAAGGCGTTTTGTAAAAGCCCACTCTTATTTATAGACTCGGCGATAACCATGTGACCAACTTCTTGGCCAATCACTGGCAGTACTCTGCTGCTGTTATAGTATTTATACCGGCTGTTCGGATCTTAACTACTCATAACTACCTGAACCTTCGTGGACCACGGAACATAGGATTATATCACTGGACCTTTGACACTACGTAGGATTCCATAACTCAGGACTTATTCACTTACCAAAGGATTCCATAGTTCAGGACTTACTTACTTTAAGTCCTTTTCAACTGGTCAAGGATGGCGTTCAAACACTTAGCACAAGCCTCATCTAAAAAATTCTGAGAAATAATCTATTTTTCATATTTCTATACTTACATACCATCAGTTCTATTTCCGTTATTCGTATATATATATATATATATATAATATATATATATATATATATAGAGAGAGAGAGAGAGAGAGAGAGAAAGAGAGAGGGAGGAAGAGAGATATTTGTTTCTTTGTTAATGGCATATCAACCTACGTGGGTTATTAATTACATAAAAATCCTTGTAGAAGAAGAGTAGTGGTGCTATTTAATTCACAGTTGGGGGTTGAGGGGTTACCTTTACCAAGTGAACGTAATAGGATGACTGGAATTCGAACTAGCTTACTACGATGTTGTAGTCCTACACGATAACCATTACACCATGATGAATCCCCCAGAGAGAGAGAGAGAGAGAGAGAGAGAGAGAGAGAGAGAGAGAGAGAGAGAGAGAGAGAGAGAGAGATGGAAAAAATATAAATATGACCCTCTCCCTTGAGGATCATAAAGCAGAAGCCACAAAACGTCTGTTATGGTGTTGCAATTTCGTGGTCGCTGCTCTCTGGGCTTGAATGTAGACTTTTTCCTTCTCCTAGACTGGTTACATTATCAAGGCTGAAGAACACATTCTGCTTTACTATTTACCTATAGAACCCGTGAGTTATGTGTGTATTACTGACATTGAACACTATTTATTTATGAATATATCAAACTACATATATATATATATATATATATATATATATATATATATATATACATATATATATAGACTGTAGGTAGCTTACAAATGTCTAGCCACACTAAAGAGACTTGATAAGTCGAAACATGTGTCTATGGATGACTATATATATATATATATATACGTAAATATGTAGAAAGAGAGAGACGGGAGAGAGAGGGAAGAGGAAGAGGAGAGAGCGAGAAAAGAGAGAGAGAGAGAGAGAGAGAGAGAGAGAGAGAGAGAGAGAGAGAGAGAGAGAGAGAGATGGAAAAATCTAAACATAACCCTCTCCCTTGAGTATCATAGAGCCGAAGCCACAACACGACTGTTATGGTGTTACAATTTCATGGCCGCTGTTCTCTGGACTTGAACGTAGAATTTTCCTTCTTCTAGACTGGTTACATTACCAAGGCCCAAGAACACATTCTGCTCTACTATTTACCTATAGCTCACGTAAGGTGTGTGTGTGTGTGTGTGTGTGTGTGTGTGTGTGTGTGTGAGACAGACAGACAGAGAGACAGACAGACAGACAGAGGGAGGTTAATGCCTTTATCCAAAAGTATTAACAGGGAATTGGACCATAAACAGTCCTGTCCAGCATTTGAACTTGACCCATTTTCTAATGCAATAACCGTTACGCTACGTACGCACAGCTAGCTAGCTAGCTCCTACTCTCCTCCGTCTCTTTCTCCCTTTTAAATAAAGTTTTCTGAATGCGTATAAGTCACAAAGATAATTATAAAGAGAATAATTGCTGAAGGCTGTAAAATTAAAAGTCATGCATTAGTTTTTCTATTGAATTGTGCTTCTCACGTTTATAATCATGCTAATGGAGATCTTTCGGCATCCTCTCTCTCTTTCTCTCCCTCTTATTTCTCTCTCTCTCTCTCTCACACACACACACACATACACGCACACACACACATATATATATGTGTGTGTATGAAAAACGTAGTTGATCAGATATAAATTTATTTCGGTTATTTTCGCATCTTCAAATCTGATTTACATCAAGCTCTTGCACCTTTATGGTTTTCCGACTCTATTGCCCTGATGACAACCCTTTTATCAAATATGTGCTAGAACGGGGTGGCTGAGGGTCTTAGTGTCCTGGGTACAACGTTAAAGTAAATCGAATGGCGAAGTTCCACTTTTGGAGCCTGGCGAGTGCGGAGTACCCCCTTCATCGCCATTACTCCCAGTTCCACTTTGACCCTGAGTGGTAGTATTTATTATGGTCCCATTATGGGTTAAATAGAAAAAATGAGTTTGAAAAGATGTGTTTAAAAAATTGGGTTAAAAAAAATTGAATACCCATCAAGAATGAATAAAAAAACGTGTTCTGCATAAAATAACCCAAGGTATGGCATACTGAAAATCTAACCAACCAACCAACAACCAACTAGAATGGACAAGAATTAGATATTAGGTCTACTAGCAAATACTTGCAACCTCCGGATGCAAGTATTTAAGTTTTAATGTAATAAAATATTATATTAAATTAGAAAAGTTAATGAAACTAAATAAAAATGCAGATGATAAAAAGATTTGAAACAAAGGAGAGTGTATAATAAAAAATAGAACAATTGAAACTTACTCTTCTATCACTCCCGTCTTTCATTGCTAAAGTTTTATAATCTAACTATTTAGTTAAATTAGGAAGTTATGACGGAGAACGAGAAAGGAAAAAGAGCAAGACATTGTCTTGCCTGCCGGGATCGAACCCGCATCCTCCCGCATGCGAAAACAAATGCGATTTAGGCACTGGACGGACGCAAGGTTCGACTGATGTGCCCGGATGTTTGGGTAATACGCCCATAAAATAACCAAAGCGAGTGGAGCGTGGCGGGACAAGGAGAGAAGCTTTCGGCTTACGTGAGACGACAGTCAGAAAATATTATTTTGACGACGGCGACGGATTTTCAGCTGCTGGTCGAAACTGTTGACCAAAAGAAAGTTTGGCCGCGAGAAGACCGTGAACTCGCTTCTTTTTGGTCCCCCCTCAGCAGGAACTTGTTGAAGCAAATATCTATCCCCCCTTCTATAGAAGTAAAGAATAAAAAGAGTTATTTCTTCTTGATAGTGGATTTCTTCTAATATTTATCTCTGAGATGTTTGCTCATATCCATTAATCAAAAATACTAATCACATATTTATTAAAACCAAATTTTAAATATCAATATGCAAATTAGCCTTCCCGTTTCCATTGTAAATCGCTATTTTGTTGGATATATAAATGCAATTGCATGTTATTATTATGTAGATATGGTCAACAGTATTAATAATGTAAAACAATTTTATTAATAATTGTGGTTTAAATAAAAAATAAAATGTGATGTAAATAACTAAAGGGAATTGTGACTTGAGTAGTGATATAGTTTCGGTTACAGACAGTTAAACACACAATCTCCATTATAATAAGAAGATTTGAATATCTTATTGTGACGGAGAACGAGAAAGGAAAAAGAGCAATACATTGTCTTGCCTGCTGGGATCGAACTCGCGTCCTCCTGCATGCAAAAACAAATGCGATTTGGGCACTGGACGGCCCCGAGTTTCGACTGATGTGCCCGGATGTTTGTATAAATATGTCCATAAATAACAAGTCGAGTCGAGCGCTGGCGAGTCAGCAGCAGCAGAAGCAGTCGACGACGAAGCGCTTTGCCAACGACCCAGTAGAAAAATGGATTTTAGTTCAACAGAAACAAAACTAAATAGGAATTGCGATTTTGAACTGTTAAAGATTATTTCGACTACGACGACGGATTTTCCAGCTGCTAGACAAAGACGAAGAATGTGTTGACTAAGGGAGGGTGGCTTGTGGGAAGACGGTGAACTCGCTTGTTTTTGGTCCCCTCTCAGCAGGAACTTCTTGATTCGAATATCTATTTCCCCCCTTCTATACTTATTCTTCTTCTAAATGATTTTTATTTAAAATTTCCTTTCAGTTTGAACGTTGTGGACTTGTATGCACATAATTTATCAAAACAATTAAATAAATTGCGTTTTTTTTGTGTGTCGGTGAGAGGGCGTCTTCAAAAATAGACGCTGAAAGGAAAGTAAAAAAATCGTTGAGAAGAGGAAGGACATAACACAAATGATCAAGCTTCATCTAAAAAATTCAGACAGATAAGAGTTAACATGCTGTAAGACCAACCAACCAACCAACCAACCAACCAACCAATAAACAAACCAGCTTTTGTGTCGTGAGTAAGGTGGCCAATTACTCACACACAAAGAGAAGTAAGGCATATGTAAAGTGAATAAGACGTTAAGTCAAGGACTTCGTAGTAGTATATTTATTCGTTCATATATATACATTAGGTACCACCAATTTTCCCTGTGAAATTTCCCCCCCCCCACACTATGTCTAACACAATGAAACTTGCATAAAGGTTAATATTATCTTGAATTCTTTTTGTTCATTCGAAAGAAGAAACATTAAAAAAAATTCCTGATGATTTAAAAAAAATATTTTCAGCTTACGGAAATAATGAAAATTATGAACGAAAAACAATGTTTACATTTTTGCACTGTTAAATCAATTGAAATTTAACGTAGCCAAAAACAAGTTATGACTACCGTTTTTTTTTTTAAATCTATGAAAAATCAATTATTCGTCCGATTTTCACGAAAATTTCAATAATTACTTACCTTTTAATGTAAATATGTCTGAAATAGTTTTTTTTTCCTAAAATATATTAGGGGAAATAGTTTTTTACGAGGTCTTCCCTTCCTATTTTATTCTATAAAATATTAAAAAAATGAACCGACAAAAAACAATTTTTACTTTTTTTCTATAAAGCTAAGAGTCTGAATAATTATATCAGAATATTTCTATAAGTGTCGATGTGAGAGCTTTTTAGTAAAAGAACCATGAATATAGAATTCTGCTAAAAAATATCAATAAAGAAAATTGACCCTGTTGTAAAAAAAAGGACTGTTTTACGTATTTTTCAAGATAACAGTGAGTAATTTTTTCCCCAATCGGATAATTTGATCTTTGAATTAACTGTTTTCTTGTAACAACTCTTTATGTTCGTTATTTATTTTTAGCAGGATTTTTTTAAAAAGTTCAAAAATATTTACGTTTCTCTTTTTTAATATGGCCTAAACTGATCACGTGACCTATTTTGGTGGTACCTAGTATGTCTAACAGCTATTAATCAGACAGACGCAACCATTATTCTATGGTATAGAAGGGAGTTAGCTAATCTTATACAACACCAGCTAACCATTTTCTCATGGGGAAGGTTTTCAGCTAGACGGGAAAAAACGCAGTAATTAGAAATAATCAAAACTTGCATTAATCTTTTTTTTGTTTTCCTAGGAAAGTAATGTTTTTTTAGTTTGATCGCAAAAATACGATGACCTTTTTAAGTTTACGTGCTACTTTTAAGGTAAACAACACTGCGAGAATTTTATTGTTACGCCTTTTTGTAAGCGGGAAATTGCTCTGAATCCTAAAAAAAACCCCCCAAAAAACATCATGTGAGATTTTTATAGCACTGTAAAAACAGTTTCTGAAACAACAGAACGTGACTTAGAGTTTTTATATTGATAAACCAATAAAACAACTCATCCAACAACTCTTCCCCTTCACTTCTAGTATTTTTTTTCCTTCTCTTTATAAACAATTCTTCTTCTGCAAAAAAAAAAAAAAGAAAATAACACTGTTCTTAGTTCGTCAAACTTTTAGTTATATATTGTTATAGTAAAAAGCGACATTCTAAAGAAGTTACGAGTGTGGACTGAAAAGTTCATATCGTAGTAAGCGAGTTAAAAATCCACTTGTGTTACTACGTTCACTTTCAGATTAATATCTTTGGGAAATATACGATAGCCCTCATCCCCTCCAGCTATGGATTAAAAGGTATCCCTAATGTTCTTCTACAAGGATGGCTTTGACATTAAATAACCCACAAAGGTTGATATGTCATTAAGCAAAAATACCGAAACGAAACTAAACTTGAGAAGTTCATAGGCTGAAAAGTTCATATCTGTTGTTGATAACTGTTTTTAACCAATGAGATCCAAGCGCGGCAACATTGATGGAAGAAGATCGTGGAATGCAGGGGGTTGAAAAATAAACCTCATTTGGTCACATTCCATGAAGGTATCTTGAACAGCCTATAAACATTTTGGACCATATGACCTTTAGGCACCCCTTTTTGATCTCGATTAAGAAAGAACATGTTTTTCATTTACACCGTCAATAACCAGTTGTTTAAACAGATGATTTTTAGATTTAAAAAAAAAACTAACCCCTAACCCCTAACAAACAACCGGATATTGACGGTGTAAATGAAAAACATGTCCTTTCTTAATCGAGATCAAAAAGGGGTGCCTGAAGGTCATATGGCCTAACCTTTTAGCTGACCCTCGTATTATATCTTAATTTCAATGGATTTTATCGCAACTACTCAGATTCCCATTCTCATTATATCTAACTGCATATTTGTTACGATATTGAAACATATATGACCATGACATGGAAGCGCGTGGTGTAATGGTTAAAGCCATGCGAAATGGACTCGTCGCCCCGAGTTCAATTCCTGGATGTGATAATTGCATTTCACTTAGCGCTAATACTCCTGGGAAAGGTATGAATCCTACTATCTCTCTAGCTATGGATAAATAGCAGGGCAGACTGGGCTCTTTAACCTTGGTTAGGCAACCGGTCTAGGAGAAGGAAAACTTTGTATTCAAACCTGTTGAACTCCGCTTAAGAAATTGACCTTGTATCACATCCTGCTCGTGCGGAGGGGTTGGTAAATATATATATGACCATGACATAATAGATGAATATCACATTGGGCTTTGAGCTAGTTTCTTTAGGAGATTTGGTCACTTTGTGACAGGCTCGCCACGCTCACACCTTTGGTCTGTGACCTGATTCAGGGGTGGAAATTAGAAAAAGAAAGAAAGAAAGAAAAACGGAAATACTTAGAAAATATTTTTTGTCGGCGATCAGAATCTATGGAAAGAAAAAAAAAGAATAAAAGTAATTTTTTCACTGAAACGGTAAAGATAATAATCAGCAATAATATTGACCGCTAGTGTATCTAGTGCAAGGCCGCGATTGAGATGTCCGTAGCGGGGGTGGAATCTTAAGTAGGTCAGAAGACCCGTGGGGTGAATCCAGTCAAGTAGCCGGAAGAGATAGCACATGGATCAGTCAGCGGTACTTATCCTCTGATATGCGAGACGATCCTTTGAAGTAGCTTGACTGATGTCGCTCGGAAGAGATTGATCATGATTGTCTGGAAGACACTTAAAAAAAAGAGATAAAAAAATCGGAAGTAAAGAAAATTCCTAATATTTCCACGCTGACCGGAAATAAGAATTTCCGATTTAAATATTATTTAAACTGAGACGATCTTGACGAGAGATCAGAATGAAGCCGGGTGTGCTTGAGAACGGTAGCAGAGAACGAAGCCGGGCGTGCTTGAGAACGGTAGCTAAGAAAGCTTGAAGTGTGAACGTAAAGATCCTGTTACCGACAGATAGACTGACTTCAGCCAACATTGCCGCGTAAGGTTATTCCGACCAGAACACATTGAATTGAGGTCCATCACTCCCCCGTCTTGAGAAGTAATTATTTGTATTCTTGTATTTTTGAATATAAATGTTGTTGATTTTTGAAGAAGAAAAAGAGTCGTTATTTTTTTTTCATATGACCAATCGGCCGCCATTAATCTCGGAAATCAGTTTCTATAGCAGATTTCTAGTCGTTTGAGATCTTAGCACAACGTGGGGCATTCGGCTAGACTTCCAGCAAATATAGAGACCCTGCAATCCGTGGTTGATGCAGAAAATCCGATCTTGACGGCCAATTTCGGAGATTCTGTGAGCCCTTCAGCTCGGGAGGACCGACGGGTTATATTTGGTGCCTTAATGACCCAGGATTTTTCGACCGGACTGTGACCACAGAAGAAAAAAAAACCTCAAGAAGAAACCACCCCAGGAACCCAGACAGCAAGGACGCTGAAACGTTGAGACCTAGGAACCCAGGAGCTTTGAACGAGACGACAGTTTTTAAAAGAAAAACAAAAACAAAGGAGACTCTAGTCAATTTGACTTTAAAAAAAATAATTCTGAAAGAACCAGCAACCCAGAAACTGAGGAGCCAAGGATCATTTAAAGGTAGGACACTCTTTTGGTTTTTCCCTTTTTCTTTGTTATCATATATCTCTTGCCAGTGTTTTTGAGTATAATGAGTGTGGGCGGGTCTCAAGATAGTTTGAATAGGGGGTGTCAGGAAGCTGATGAGGGTGGATTAGGAAGAGGAAACCTTCATAGGATATTAGGTGGGATGCGAGTGCCAGTGTTTAAGGGTGATTCTACCAGACTGCAAGACTGGATAGAGTCGATAGAAAAAAGAAATTGATCTATGGACTATCGGAGAGGGAATCGGTGCTGTTAGCATTTGAGGCAACAGCGGGACCGGTTTCGAAATCCATAAGAAGATGGATTGAAGAAAGTCCCGGTTTGGGATGGGAAGACTTAAAAGGAGAGTGGTAGAAAAGTATGCTAGTGTTCGTACCGAGATAGAGGCAAATAGGAAGTTACTTAGGCTGAAGCAGGAATCTGGAGGAAACCCCTTCAGAGTTAGGTGAGAGAGCGACCGAATTGGCGTTGCTTGCCTACCCGGAGGAGGGGCTCGGAATGTAAGGTGATCCAGGCCCAGCTGGTGATCTATACATAGATGCCTTACAGGACGACGAAGTGAGGAATGAAATTCTCGTGGGAGACCGGCCAGGTTGGCCGATGCGTTAAAGCTAGCCGAGATGGAGAGAGATTCTGGGATCGATCTCGAATTAGAAAGAGCCAAGCTCAGGAAAGGATTCAGGAAGGAGCGAGAAATATTTGGAAAGAAGGGTCCCAGGTCCAAGAAGGGACGGAGAATACCACAGGAAATAAGTAAGAATTGGGAGGAGGATACAAACCCGATGTGTGAAACATGTCAGTGTGGCGTGGATTTCATAATCCCCCACCGAGACATAACAGGATGGTTTGTTGGACCTGTAAGGGTGAAGGACATAGGTCCGTAGAGTTGTCCGACAGGTAGAAGAGACAGGAAGCTGGGTGGGATAGACGAGATAAGGATAGGCCTAAAGGATCTCCAGTAGCTAGTCCCAAAGCTGTCCCAAGAAATCAGGGGAAGGCCTATGGACAATTATGTGATAAGAACTAGGGTAGCCCCAACTAGAAAGATAAGCCTCAGATGTTGGAACTGTGGACAACCAGGCCATATGTCTGCCAAACTGTCCTCATAGAAAAGTGCTGGGTTTGTGACCAGTTAGGTCACGTGAAGAAGTCCTGTCCCAGGCGAATAAGAGAGAAAACAGGCTGGGAATAAGACGAAGTGTTGGAAGTGCTTTCGATTGGGCCACATTAGCAAGTACTGTTTTAGTGGAACAGAAAGTAAGATAGAGTCGGAATGTTGTGACTCTGTGAGGCAGGAACGGATAATGTAAAATATCTGTTGCCAGGCCCAATGTCTGGAAAGATACAGGCTGGAAAAAACGTAAGTCAGAAGCAAGGCTCAGGTATTCTCGCTCTTAAACTGGGGAGAAACAACTGACCTGTAGAGTTAGAGTAGAGAAAATTAAAGTAGAAGAAGCTTTAATTGACTCTGGGGCATCCGTGTCATTGATTAGTAGGGTCGTTTATGATCGCCTGAAGACCCGGAGGGATTTAAGAAAATCGGACCTAAGTATTAGTCAGCTAGTGGTGAAAAGTTGACTGTGTTAGGTATGACATGGCTACCATTGAGTAGGTGGTGAAAGACACCACAAGCTGTATGTGGTACCTGGTTTGCACAACGAGATAATTTTAGGAGAGACTGGCTAGGACGAAATAGGCACAGTTGACGTTTAACCCCCCAATGTTGTCAGTGGGTGGGGTAGAGGTCCCTAGGGGCGGTGAAGAAAAAGGTAGTAGGAATACTAGCCAAGAAGGATGTAAAAAGTCCGTCCAGAAGAATAATAATAAAGTAAAGGTGAGGGAGAGGAAGTAGTACCTATCTCCCAACTACGAGAGAGACTTGGAAAAGAAGAAAGTGTAGAGAGTGAGCCTGAGTTGCCACTCAAATTGAGGATAAGGGGGAGCACAGGCGTTGAAACCTCAAGGGGAGTAGTGCTGGCCCCCAACAATGAGTAGGTAGGAAGGTAATGGGAAAGTGAATAATGTCTTGGGTTTGTTCGCGTGTGCTGCCGTTCGTGTGGAAGGGCCCCCATGCGGGGGTGGTGCTCGCGGATATTTTGAGACTGAATTCACCAAGCATTAGGGTAGGTAACCGAAGAGATAGATATCTGTATGAATTGATAGAAATACTAGTGGTGGTTACCTATAAGTAAAATAGGAGACTCACTCGTCTCTTGTAAGGATGAATAAAACGAGTGAGGTGATCATAGCCAGATCAGGTGGCTGATAGTGATAGACTTAGGGCTGTATGTGGAGATATTGACCAGGTTGGTAAAAGAATTAGCTGAACTTAGGAAAATTAAAGTTCACTGAGAGAAATTCGGATGATGATAAGTATCTAAGGTTGTTAGATTTCTTGGAGCAGGAGGCTTCTATGGTAGCATTACCGGGGGAAGAAAATGCAGAATTAATTGAAAGGGGGTAGAGTTGTTGCAAACCAGACCAAAAAGAGCGGTGTACCATAGCAGGAAAAGCCCTAAGTGTTGTTGTTCGGAACAGTATCCGAAAGCGACAAGAAAATTGAAAAGATGTAAAAGAAGGTCAGAAAGTGTTAGCCCAGGTAGCTAAGAAAAGCGTATCCATTTTAAACATGACAAGGGTGGAGTTAGCTAAGAACGAAGGCACTATAAATTGGTAGTGTGGAAACCTTGCAGAGAGAAGTGGGGAATGTGACAGAAAAGTATAGTAACCCCTGGTTATCTTAGAAGTATTCTCGTAGGTATACGGGCAGGGCTCTCTCATCATTTGAGATTGCCAGTTGACCCTACTAAAGAATTGTGGATGTATTATAGTGCCTTGGGCTGTGTTACTTGTTTTAGAAGATGATAGACTGTTGGTATTGTTATCCGTTCCCCTACTGGGTAGAGATAGTATTTTTGAAAGATATCAGGTGATGAATTGACATCTCCCATAACCCCGGTAGACCAGACACTTGGAGCAGTTGCTCGATATAAAATTGAAACTGAATTTCTCGTTTTGAGCTTGGTTCGACTAGAATTCCTGCTGTTGTCAGAGGTAGAAGCAATAAGGTGTAAAAGTGATGTCTTAGGAACTTGCGACTCTGTGAGTCCCATATATGTAATGGATAATCGTAAGTTGTGTATACTAGAGTTATACAAAGAGAAGTTTCAGGAAAAAAGAATCAATTTTTAACTTATTGGGGACCAATATTAGCGATTAGGTGGAGTTGTGGAAACCCCTAGTGAAGGATTTTCTGAGGCCACGTTAAGAAAGATACCTAAGCTTTTAGGGCCAGTTGAGAGGATTGATTTAGACCAGTTACAGGATAAGTTAAGTTCAGTAGGGACATCGAATTCAGTGTGGAAGGGAACGTCGGGGATTGTGATAAACTGGTCGGTTATGATAGGAATTTGGCTGATCATAGTGATGGTACTATCAGCAGTATTCTTGTTGAAAAGACGTAGGAAAGTATTAAGCAGGAAAAGAGCACTGGCAGGTGTGTGTGAGAGCAAGGAGGGAAACCCACTAGGTGTCTCTGTGGAAGGCAAGGGAAACTCAAATGAACCATTGCCAATGATTGATACAAAGAAAAAAACTCTTGACGAAGGACTGAAGGCTGCTGTTAAAGCAAAAGCTTGTTGCTAAATATATGTGTGCGTGTGTGTACACATATATTACATGTGTTGATATTCTGAACATAATCTACGGATTGGATTGAGTAATTGGTAAGGAGCGCTGAGAGCTCTGTTTGAATTCTATCCTACTGCATAAAAAGAACATTTGAAAGAAAAAAAAAAAACTCTACTGCATGATTAGTAGAAAGAAAATTAATATGAACGAAAAAAAAAACTGAGAAAGAACTGGAACAATTGCATGATCAAGGAAGAAGTAAAGACGTTTTCTCTTTCTACTGCATGATTAGTAGAAACCTTATGTATGAATTATTTTTTAACTTACCAGTTGGTAGTGGGTTGATATGTCATTTACAAGTAAATGACAAAAGGCGAAGGGAGTGATGTGACCTGATTCAGGGTGGAAATTAGAAAAAGAAAGAAAGAAAGAAAAACGGAAATACTTAGAAAATATTTTTTGTCGGCGATCAGAATCTATGGAAAGAAAAAAAAGAATAAAAGTAATTTTTTCACTGAAACGGTAAAGATAATAATCAGCAATAATATTGACCGCTAGTGTATCTAGTGCAAGGCCGCGATTGAGATGTCCGTAGCGGGGGTGGAATCTTAAGTAGGTCAGAAGACCCGTGGGGTGAATCCAGTCAAGTAGCCGGAAGAGATAGCACATGGATCAGTCAGCGGTACTTATCCTCTGATATGCGAGACGATCCTTTGAAGTAGCTTGACTGATGTCGCTCGGAAGAGATTGATCATGATTGTCTGGAAGACACTTAAAAAAAAGAGATAAAAAAAATCGGAAGTAAAGAAAATTCCTAATATTTCCACGCTGACCGGAAATAAGAATTTCCGATTTAAATATTATTTAAACTGAGACGATCTTGACGAGAGATCAGAATGAAGCCGGGTGTGCTTGAGAACGGTAGCAGAGAACGAAGCCGGGCGTGCTTGAGAACGGTAGCTAAGAAAGCTTGAAGTGTGAACGTAAAGATCCTGTTACCGACAGATAGACTGACTTCAGCCAACATTGCCGCGTAAGGTTATTCCGACCAGAACACATTGAATTGAGGTCCATCACTCCCCCGTCTTGAGAAGTAATTATTTGTATTCTTGTATTTTTGAATATTGGAGTCACTTGTTGGCCGTGGGTGGCGACCCATGATGCTTAAGGAGGGAATCCTGGTGGGTAAGCAGTCTGACATGTAGCACTTCATTTTGGCCCTTACTTAGGCTATACGGTCGGTCGGAGAGGACCCCTCTAATCAATCGGCTGGTCACGTCAAGCCCTAACACCTATATGATTGCCCCAACCCTATTGTCCTTATGGTAAGCCCCAACCCTTTTTATCATATGGGTGCTAGAAGGCAATGGCTCAGGGTCTTAGTTGCCTGGGTATGACGTTACACTATTTGATGGTGAGGTTCCAGTTCTAGAGGTCTGGGTAATGTGGAGTATAAATCCACACGTATGTGCTTTTATAAACCAATTTTTAGTTGTAGGGGAGCTCTATAATTCATTTTACAGAAAGCCGTCTAACCTTTACCTTGTAACCTATCCTGTGTAATTCGTTTCAAAGAAAATATTGAAATGTATTTACAGTTAGCTTGAAATAGTGAAGGAAGAAAAAGGAAAAACACTGGGACACATGGATACCATTTTACTGCGTCCTTTTAGAGTTGTGTGCGTCAGGGATGAATACTAGTAGTTATTTTGGACCATATGACCTCTAGGCACCCCTTTTTAATCTCGATTAAGAAAGAACATGTTTTTCATTTACACCGTCAATATCCGGTTGTTTTAACAGACGATTTTTAGATAAAAATTTTGATAAAACTAACCCCAAACCCTAACCCCTAACCCTAAGCCCTGACAAACAACCGGATATTGACGGTGGAAATGAAAAACATGTCCTTTCTTAATCGAGATCAAAAAGGGGTGCCTAAAGGAATATGGTCCGTTATTTTCATTAAATTAATCTGACATATAAAACTGTTTATATTCCGTCGGAAGCCTAATTTTGAAAAAAAAAAAAGTCTTAATTATCGCACCAGATATAATTTGATGATACCTTCTTTATTTCTGAAAAAGAAATAAGATCAGCGTCATGTGTTTTTAGTATGAAAGTCGGGCATAAAATGGCGGCTAAAACACCTCTTCATTTGTTGCGTAACAAAATTAAAAGAAATATGCCCGAGTCTTTGTTGTTTAATCGCTGTCTCTACATCATTGGTGTTAGAAGCAGGAAAGTAATTAGCATGAAGGGAATGAAAAGTAATTTAATTTCAATGCAGCATAAGTAATAAGAACAATTCTCTATATACACCTATGAATTTTCTTACCTACTTATTGTGAACTACATTCACACATCGGCTCTTAAAAGTATCGATATTGCAAATAATTAGGAAGTGTTTACTCGTTTCAATGGATTGTGAACTACATTAATATATTAGCTCTTAAAATGCTCATATTACTACTAGTCAAAGGGACCGGGTTAGCTCAGTCGGTAGAGCGTTCGGCTAGAAACCACAAGGTTCCTAGTTCGATACCGGACCTCGCCAACTCAGCGTATCAATAGCACAGGGTTATGTGCAGTAAAAAGTAAAGAGCTGATGTTAGGTGTGGCGCTCCACCCCAGACGCCAAAACAATCTTCTTGGTCTAGCGCTATTGAAAAGGGGATAGACTCCCTCGCTGACTGGCTGATATCGACTTTAGGCCGCCCCGACGACTTTACTTTTTTTTTTACAACTAATCATGAAGCGTTTACATGTTTAAAAGCATTGTGAACTACATTAATACATTGGTTCTTAAAACATTCATATTGCAAATAATTATCAAGTGTTTATCCGTTTGAAATTATTTTCAGATTAATTCAATAAAAATAACTACTAGTACTCGTCCTTGACGCACAAAAATCTAAAAGGACGCAGTAAAATGGTATCCATGCGTCATAGTGTTTTTCTTTTTTCTTCCTTCATTATTTCAAGCTAACTGTAAATACATTTCAATATTTTCTTAGAAACGAATTACACGGGATAGGTTACAAGGTAGGGGTTAGACGGCTTTAGTTGTTTCCCCAGATCATAAATAAAAACTTTACAATTTATTAAGAAACTTTAGTAGGAACCCATAAACTTTCACAAACGAGTGGTCATTCATACTTGAAATCTTGCATACCACTTAATATGCTTATAACTAAGAAACACACAAAATTTGGTTCTTGATTTTTAATAATTAAGTGATATAATTAAATAATTAAGAAAAAATACAGATACTTTCACCCCCACTCCACTACCGTCTACATGAGTCGAGTTTTTAACTTTCAAGACAGAAAAATCAAAAACTACCATTAAGATAATCTTCAAACCCCAGCCACCGTTGGCACCTTTGAAGTGGCGCCAGCCGACCTAAACTAACGTCATCTCTAGGCCTCGCTAAAAAAAGAAAGAAAGAAAGAAAAAAAGAATTCTGAAATAAACAACACTACCGTTAAAAACACTTCCGCCCCAACCCAAGCAAAATGTTGTGAACTTGTAGTCCCACCCAACCCCTACTGTATAAAAAAGAAAGACGATTTTTTATTTCTTAGAAATAAAAATCGTCTTTCTTTTCTATACAATAGGGGTTGGGTGGGGCTATTATTCTAAGCATATAATTTTAGCATATGATTTTATCACAAATGATTTTATTTTAGTAATATGTATTTTTATTAGGTATCAACAATTCAAACGCCAATTTTCACTTTAAAAACGAATTAAAATTGATTTAATCGTTTTAAAGTCAATTTTTTGTTTTAGTCGAAAAGTAGTAACATAATGAGCATCAGTTAAAAAAAAGCAAAATAATATTACATATGTAATTAATTTTTGGTACATTTTAAACATTACATTCTGCATAAAACTTGACAAAAACGGGCGCTTTGTGTTAAGTAAATTACGTACTACATTAACACGTTATTTTAAAACACATAACAATTTTCTTCTTAGAAATCAATAACAAAAAAATTAAATACACTATGTACAAGAAATTACTAAACAGCAGAGGTGCTGTCGGAGTATTCTACAGCCTCAGTGGATAGAGTTAAATAACTCTTTTTAATTGTTACTTTTTAGAGGTAAAAAAGAAAATAAATTAATATTTTTTATCATTTGAACGCAATAAGCAATTAAGAAATGAATTTGAGTTTTTGTCATATGTACAAAACAATTTTTAGAATAATAGATGTTCCAAAACATGCAAAAGTTAAGGATTAAACTTTTAAAATAATATTTTAAATGTAAAAAAAAATATTTCCAAAAATAAATATTGTAATGTAGAGAGAGAGAGAGAGAGAGAGAGAGAGAGAGAGAGAGAGAGAGAGAGAGAGAGAGAGAGAGAGAGAGATTCAATGTTGGTTAGTCCAGAGAAGGGGAAAGAGAGAATATGAAAAATCTTTCGTTCCGTATATCGCAGAGTCAAATTTTAGAATTTTCTGTTTTTTTTGTTGTAGCAATCAGCCTCATTACTTTATTAAGTAATGAGACTGATTGTATACAAACTGGGGGATCAAAATGTATCAGGATTGAAGTTTGTACTCAAAGGTTTAAGGCAAGGCGGCTACAAAAGTGAGAGGTGTGTGATAAATCTGAGCAGTCATAAAGAATCTGGGTAAGGCTTAGAAATTTTTGAACGACCCTTTTATATACATATTCACCAACTCTTCCACACGAGTAGGATGTGACACAAAGTCAATTTTTAAGCGGTGTTTAACATTTTTGAATTCAGTTTTTCTTCTAGACTAGTTACCTAACCAAGGTTAAAGAGGCCTGTCTTTTCTACTATTTGCCCATAGTAGGGAGAATAGTAGGTTTCATACGTTTCTAAAGGTATGCTATGTGAAATGCAACCAGCCTCGTCTAGAATTTGAACTCATTTCGCCGTGTCCATTTCATACTACTGTTGGGTTGTCTTCTCTTTGCCTGGAAGAGTTATCTTCCCTCTGTTCCCCGTTTCTGACCACCAGGGTTTTTTTTTGTATTTAAGCGCCTGTTTTGGAACTCTCGGCCTCTCGTCTTCTTCTTCTGCGGCACCTCATGCACATGGTTTAGACTTTTATATCTACACCCTTCTCGTGTGGGGGCTTCTGCCTCCAACGCAACGCTAGTAAGTGACATTGCCCTATGGACTCTCCATAACTACCCATTACTTCTATTTGTACATTTAGGTATCTCTTGTATACCTCCTTATTGTATCTCTGTTC
This sequence comes from Doryteuthis pealeii, assembly GCA_023376005.1. NCBI lineage: Eukaryota > Metazoa > Mollusca > Cephalopoda > Myopsida > Loliginidae > Doryteuthis > Doryteuthis pealeii. The sequence continues at coordinate 72,695,070 of CM042147.1, read as the reverse complement.
ATGAATGTGTCCTTTTTTTATATCTCCTTTGTATTTCTGTTATATGTATCATTTCCATGTGCTTGCATGTGTATGTAAGTCCATTATGTGTATGTAACACTCGTGTCGGAGTTGTGTTGTTCAACTTGTTATAATTAGTATTATTAGCGTTATTCGGACTATTGTCCCCATCTTCATTGTTATTTGTACAACGTTTCGGCCGATATACCCTCCGGCCTTCTTCAGGTATTTCTTGTCGGACTCGGGAACCTTCTCGGACACGGGAACCTTCTTTTCGAACTCGGGAACTTTCTTGTCGTATTCGGGAGCCATCACGGAACTTTGAACCTAACCCTTTATTTATTCCACGGGGGTATCCTGTTCTCATTCCGCTAACCATAGCTGGGGTAGGAGTTGTGTTAGTCCGACAAGAAATACCTGAAGAAGGCCGGAGGGTATATCGGCCGAAACGTTGTACAAATAACAATGAAGATGGGGACAATAGTCCGAATAACGCAGATAATACTAATCTTCAAGCCTCATCTCAAACATTCAGAGAAATTTGTTATAACTTTGAACCTTACACTACCATTACACCAGGCACCGAACCTCTTATATATTTCATTGGTTTGGTTAATTGATTGGATAGTTGTTTTTTCCCATGTTAACCCTGTTTGGTTATTTTATGCCGTAATCAATATGAAAAATATGGTCTCCAATTACATACGGTACAAAAAAGACATATTTTCACGATAATTTAAAACAGGTAAACACTTCAAACTTGTGGTATTAATGTTTTAAGAGCCAACGTATTAATAAAGTTAACAATCATTTTAAATACTCCATACTTAATTTCAATAGCAATCTTCTCAGATGCAATGTAGGAGGGGGAATCAAAAAGTAATGCCATTTTCTTTATTTCAAGTCAAGTGTCAAAAGACAGTATTCTCTCGTGGTTCTAGAAACAGGGTAGGGCTGAATCCGTCTTGGGTTATATTCTGTCCGTATGCCTAATTCATAGGAAGAGAGAGTGCTAAGGGCACTTACCTTATATATGGGTGGGCCGAAGCCAGTAGTCACCCTTAAAAAGGTGATACAACTAAAACGAGGAAGAAGTAACCACTATCATGGCCTTTTATAAAGGACACCACGTGACTAAAATATTAGGTTAGCCTGCTGCTGTTGTGTGTCGGTGACACTCGACCCCTGTCCCCTAGGGGCTCAGGTACCGGTGTAGAATGAAGATAATAACATAATAAAATTTCAATAAGAACCAGTTTCATTTTGATGTATGATACATGTTCACGTGTTGGTAATTATACCTGTTCTAAACAAAATGGCATTACTTTTTGACTCACTTTCGTATTAATAAATTTCATAATCTTTTAAACTTCACATTTACTTGCAATACCAATGTTTTCAGAGCCAATGATTTAACGGCGTTTACAATCATTTTAAACAGTTAAACACTTCATACTTAGTTGCAATATCAATGTTTTCAGAGGCAATGTATTTATGGAGTTCCCAATCATTTCTAAAAATTCAAACACTTCATAAATGTAAACGCTTCATAATTGCAATATAAATGTTTTCAGACCCAATGTATTAATAAATTTCCCGATCATTTTAAACGGGTAAACACTTCATATTGCAATATCAATGTTTTCAGAGGCAATATATTAAGAAAGTTCACAATTCTTTTAAAAATCAAATACCCCATAAATAGTTTCAATATCAATATTTTAAGAGCCAATATATTAATAAAGTTGGCAATAATTTTAAACAGGTAAACACTTCATTGTTATTTGCGATATCAGTGCTTTCAGAGCCAATGTATTAATGTCGTTCAAAATCATTTGGAAGTTTATCTTAAACAGATCTATTTGACTTGTACAGTTACGTATTTTTAAATCCCGATATTTCATACAGACCTCTGTCTTTTGTCAAAGAGTTTCTCTTTCTCTTTCGGGTCATATCGGGTTTGGCGTCTCTCTCTCTCTCTCTCTCTCTCTCTCTCTCTCTCTCTCTCCTTTCTCTCTCTCTTTCTGTCTCTGGGGGGTTGTTTCTTTCCGTATTCCATCTTGTTCTTCTCTCATTAGTTTTTGAATTCTGTACTACCGTACATAATCAATAGACTACCTATTAATTATTTACCACTGTTCCAGACGATCCTGAGTTCAAGACCTGTCAATCAAACTATTTGAACTCAAACTGTTTTCCACTGTTTTACTGTTAATTAAAATTTGTCTACACTTCTTGATAAAAATAATAGGTTAACAAGATGGCGACATTCCAAACGTAACTCAACTTTATAACACAAGACTTGGCTTATTATCTAAAATGATTGTGACTCTCGAAATTCCATTTTTTCAAGAATTTCTGAAAGGATCAACAATGATCTTGCCTTCTTCCAGCTCGAACGAAATTTCTTGAACCATTTGGTTACTGTAATAGTATCAACAGTTCATTCGCTCAGCAAATATCTTAGGTTACTTCCTGTTATTATGTGATTTTCAGACCAAGTGAAATATTAGTGTTCATTTTTGTCCCTATATGCAGTTGTGGGAAGCATCAAACACTTAATTTTAGTTTAATCTGTTTAATTCTAGTTTATTTTGTGGGACATGGTGGGAAGGCTGGTCTCCTTTGTTTGGTGCATTTTGGGAAAGGGTCAGTCACTCACATCATGGTTGTAAAGCTAGTTTAATATATATATATATATATATATATATATATAATATATATATATATATATAGAGAGAGAGAGAGAGAGAGAGAGTAAACTACAGACACGTGTTTCGAGGTATCACCTCTCATCAGTGCAGTTATACCATTTTAGCAGCTACTAATATAAAATGTTGTTCTGGTTCCAACGGGAGAAAATTCAATATTTTATAAAAAAGAAGGTCCGCACAATGTATTATGTTTTCAGAAAAATTTTTAAAATTCTTTTTATCTTACATATTGTGATGTGTATGTGCATGTGTGTGATGGGATGGTGTGTGTGTAGTATGTGAGATATGATAGTGGTGTGTGTAGTATGTGGGATGTGAGGGTAGTGTGTATGTATGTGATGTGTGTATGTAATGTATGTCTGTGGTGTATGTGGTGTATCTGGTGTGTATATATGTGTATTTGTAGTTTGTGATGTGTGTGCATGTGTGTGATGGGATGGTGGTGTGTGTAGTATGTGAGATGTGATGGTGGTGTGTGTGTAGTATGTGGGATGTGAGGGTAGTGTGTGTGTGTGTGGTGTGTGTATGTAATGTATGTCTGTGGTGTATGGTGTGTGTATATGTGTGTATATGCATTTGTGATGTGTGTGCATGTGTGTGATGGGATGTTGTGTGTGTAGTATGTGAGATGTGATGGTGGTGTGTGTAGTATGTGGATGTGAGGGTAGTGCGTGTGTGTGGTGTGTGTATGTAATGTAATGTCTGTGGTGTATGGTGTGTGTATATGTGTGTATATGCAGTTTGTAATGTGTGTGCATGTGTGTGATGGGATGGTGTGTGCGTAGTATGTGGGATGTGAGGGTAGTGTGTGTGTGTGTGGTGTGTGTATGTAATGTAATGTCTGTGGTGTATAGTGTGTGTATATGTGTGTATGTGTGGTTTGTGGTGTGTGTATATGTGTGTATGTGTGGTTTGTGTGTGTGTATGTGTGTGATGTGATGGCGGTGTTAGTATGTGGGATGTGAGGGGTAGTGTGTGTGTGTGTGGTGTGTGTATGTGATGTGTCTGTGTTGTATGTGGGTATAGGTGTGTATGTGTGTATGTTGTGGTTTGTGGTGTGTGTTTGTGATGTAATGTCTGTGTTGTATGTGGTGTATTAGTGGTGTGTATATGTGTGTATGTGTGGTTGTGGTGTGGTGTTTGTGATGTAATGTCTGTGTTAATGTGGTGTATAGTGTGTGTATATGTGTGTATGTGTGGTTTGTGGTGTGTGTTTGTGATGTAATGTCTGTGTTGTATGTGGTGTATAGTGTGTGTATATGTGTGTAATGTGTGTTTTGTGGTGTGTGTTGTGATGTAATGTTGTGTTGTATGTGTGTATAGTGTGTGTATATGTGTGGTAGTTGTGGTTTGTGGTGTGGTGTTTGTGATGTAATGTCTGTGTTGTATGTGGTGTATAGTGTGTGTATATGTGTGTATGTGTGGTTTGTGGTGTGTGTATGTGTGTGATGTGATGGTGTATGTGTAGTATGTGGGATGTGAGGGTAGTGTGTGTGTGTGGTGTGTGTATGTGATGTAATGTCTGTGTTGTATGTGGTGTATAGTGTGTGTATATGTGTGTATGTGTGGTTTGCGGTGTGTGTATGTGTGATGTGATGGCGTATGTGTAGTATGTGGGATGTGAGGGTAGTGTGTGTGTGTGTGTGGTGTGTGTATGTGAATATAATGTCTGTGATGTATGGTGTGTGTATATGTTGTGTATTTGTAGTTTGTGATGTGTGTGCATGTGTGTGATGGGATAGTATGTGTGTAGTATGTGAGATGTGATGGTGGTGTGTGTAGTATGTGGGATGTGAGGGTAGTGCGTGTGTGTGTGGTGTGTGTATGTAATGTAATGTCTGTGGTGTATGGTGTGTGTATATGTGTGTATGTGTGTGTTTGTGGTGTGTGTGCATGTGTGTGATGGGATGGTGGTGGTGTGTAGTATGTGAGATATAATGGTGGTGTGTGTAGTATGTGGGATGTGAGGGTAGTGCGTGTGTGTGGTGTGTGTATGTAATGTTTGTCTGTGGTGTATGTGGTGTATGGTGTGTGTATATGTGTGTATTTGTAGTTTGTGATGTGTGTGCATGTGTGTGATGGGATGGTGTGTGTGTAGTATGTGAGATATAATGGTGGTGTGTGTAGTATGTGGGATGTGAGGTTAGTGCGCGTTTGTGGTGTGGTGTATGTAATGTAATGTCTGTGGTGTATGGTGTGTGTATATGTGTGTATATGTAGTTTGTGATGGGATCGTGTGTGTGTAGTATGTGAGATATGATGGTGGTGTGTGTAGTATGTGGGATGTGAGGGTTGTGCGTGTGTGTGATGTGTGTATGTAATGTAATGTATGTGGTGTATGGTGTCTGTATATGTGTGTATGTGTGGTTTGTGGTGTGTTGTATGTGTGTGATGTGATGGTTATGTGTAGTATGTGGGACGTGAAGGTAGTGTGTGTGTGTGGTGTGTGGTGTGTGTTTGTGATATATGTCTGTGTTGTATGTGGTGGTATAGTGGTGTATATGTGTGTATGTGTGGTTTTGTGGTGTGGGTGTATGTGTGTGATGTGATGGTGTATGTGTAGTATGTGGATGTGAGGGTAGTGTGTGTGTGTGTGGTGTGTGTATGTGATGTAATGTCTGTGTTGTATGTGGTGTATAGTGTGTGTATATGTGTGTATGTGTTGTTGTGGTGTGTGTATGTGTGTGATGTGATGGCGTATGTGTAGTATGTGGGGTTGAGGGTAGTGTGTGTGTGTGTGTGTGGTGTGTGTTTGTGATGTAATGTCTGTGTTGTATGTGGTGTATAGTGTGTGTATATGTGTGTTTGTGTGGTTTGTGTGTGTGTATGTGTGTGATGTGATGGTGTATGTGTAGTATGTGGATGTGAGGGTAGTGTGTGTGGTGTGTGTGGGTGTGTGTATGTGATGTAATGTCTGTGTTGTATGTGGTGTATAGTGTGTGTATATGTGTGTATGTTTGTTTGTGGTGTGTGTATGTGTGATGTGATGTGATGGTGTATGTGTAGTATGTGGGATTGAGGGTAGTGTGTGTGTGTGTCTGTGTGTGGTGTGTGTATGTGATGTAATGTCTGTGTTGTATGTGGTGTATAGTGTGTGTATATGTGTGTATGTGTTGTTTGTGGTGTGTGTATGTGTGTGATGTGATGGCGTATGTGTAGTATGTGGGATGTGAGGGAGTGTGTGTGTGTGTGTGTGGTGTGTATGTGATGTAATGTCTGTGTTTGTATGTGGTGTATAGTGTGTGTATATGTGTGTATGTGTGGTTTGTGGTGTGTGGTATGTGTGTGGATGTGATGGCGTATGTGTAGTATGTGGGATGTGAGGGTAGTGTGTGTGTGTGTGTGGTGTGTGTTGTGATGTAATGTCTGTGTTGTATGTGGTGTATAGTGTGTGTATATGTGTGTATGTGTGGTTTCTGGTGTGTGCATGTGTGTGATGTGATGGTGTGTGTGTAGTATGTGGGGTGGGATATTAAATTTATATATTCAACAAAAAGATTACGTGTACCGGCTGTCAAGAACTCTATAGAGATTTTCCGAGGTTTTCATAACATGTCAATTTTCTTCTAGACCAGACTACTAAATAATAGATTAGCGGTAAGTTTAGTTTTAAAAAAAGATTCTAAGCAGCGATAAGCCTGTTCAATACTTATTTGGGTGATCAGATCACTTAAGCAATAACAGGTACTATAAGCAACCTGAAGCCTGTGTGGCATATCTAAGCAAATTGTCCTGTCTTGTGGCAGCATTCACTTGGGATGGGTTGAGACGGCTTCATCTATTTAAAGATGGAGCATCAAGGGAATAGGAAGAAATTAAGCGGACCCCAAAACCCTGCATTCAGACACTCTTATTTGCCGCAGATTATCCAGCAGACGCAGGGACAAGAGTGATATTACCCCTTATAACATCGTACATCAATAGACAATCGAGAGAGGAAACTCAGGGAGAGAGAGAGAGAGAGGAGAGAGAGAGAGAGGAGAGAGAGAGAGAGAGAGAGAGAGAGAGAGAGAGAGAGAGACTTGGTACTTCATTTCTTCTTTACTCCTTCTGCTAACTTCTTGTCTGGCTTTTTCCTCTACTTTTTTGGCCGTCATCTTCCGTCTAGCTGTCTTCTTAACAAGGGCTTCTTCTAAGGGCTAACTTTTTAGTCTGCAATTAATTAACCACAAGACATTTTTTCCTTGATAAAAATTTTTTCCTCTAGCCCAGGTTCTTCCGCGCGGGGAGATAACAGCCCCAGCAGAGAGATGCACGTGCACTCTGCTTCAATCTGAGGTTGAAACTAAAATCTAAACTAACTAAATCACGTGACGCGCGAGATTCGCACCTCTGAGGTTAAGGGAGCTATAACCGTTACTGGTATTTTTTCCACTCCGTGATCTGGAAGCCAATAGACCCCTTGAATTCTCGTTACAGAGTCTGTAAACAATTTATTCTACCACACAAACTATGTAACAAGAGGATCAAAAAGTAACCGCCGGTTTCCGATACAGACACCTCTTGGAATTTTCACCAGAGCACCTTTGGCCGGATTGTGGATGCCAGATCCGTTCGTCTTGCGTGGCTCTACCAGGAACTTCAGCTCCCGACCGCATACTACTACGTTTACACCACTCTGCTGTGATGGGGACGGGTTGGACTCAGCAAAAAATGAAGTTAAACAGAACATATGTCCTGGTCTCCTGCCCTAAAAACAAACAAAAAACAAAAAACAAAAAAACGCTAAGCAGTGCTTGATTAAAAACCGACCCCTGCTACTTATGAATAATGCACAGATTGTTTTTATTTTCGAAACTAGGTCGTATTTATTTAAAACTTCCTGACAGTTATTTTGAATTAAAATAAAATGAAAATACCGGAAAAAAAAAAGAAAAAAAGAAGATATGTTAAAGGAGGTGAGAACGCCTTCAAGCCACAAAAAAAAACTTATTGTCGACGAAAACGCCTTCAGACCGCTAAAAAAAAATTTTAAAGAGAGGGTGGATTAAAATATTTACATTTACTTGTGAGAAAAGAACGAGGGGAGCTAAAATTCGCTTTCATTTCGCATTAACGTTTCGAGAAAACGCCTTTAAACACAAGGAGTTCATAAGTAGCAGGGTTGGATTTTGAGCAGGCACCGCAGTCGTTTTTTAGGGAAGGAGGGCCAGGGACCCATTTATTTGCGATAATATCCCATTTATCAAATGACGATATTTGGGCCATTAAAAAACCAAAAAGGGTTGATATGTCGTAAAGATTAAAAACAAACAAGCAACCAACTAAACAGTTTTTCTCCCCGAGGGGATTTAGCGGCGAAGGGAAACGTAATTTGAACTCGGGTCCCCAAATCCATTCCCTTGTGGACGATACCGTTACACTGCGAGGGGCCTATATATGTATGTAGTGAGGGTGTGTTCAGCCTGTCACCAGATAATTATCATGAAGGTTTTTAGAAAGTGGTATCCATGTTGCAACAAGCGTTGACCACTATATTACCACAATTTGTACGCATGTCGTTTGCGATCTTTTCAATTTACCAGCCTTCTCTTTTTAAAAGGTTCAATGGCAGTGTGTGTGTGTGTGTGTGTGTCGTCCTGTATGTGTCATGTGTATGTGTGTGTTTGTATATATGTGTGATATGTCTGTGGCGGTATGTATGTTGTGTGTGTCTGCGTGAATGTATGGGTATGTATTGTGTGTCTATATGTGCGTGTTGTGTTTGTATGTTGCACGTGTAATATATATATATATATATATATATATATGTTGTGTGGTGTGTGTGATTTATGTATTGTGTGTGTGCGTGTGAGTGTGGCATGCGTGCAGCCTGGCCGGTTGGAAGTATGCGATTACATACCTATGCAATGGCGGCAAAAGTCAAATCTTAACATCGTTGTTGTGTCTTCCAGTAATGGCGACTGACCAGGGTGGAGACTCTTGTGTCTAAGCAGCCCTTTATTGGGAGAGCGCTGGGATGGTGCTAGAAAAGGTGCACTAACCATTGCCAGTCACTTCAGCCCCGGTTAGTTTCCTGCGGCTAACGTTGGTTCATTTTCGACAGCAAGGTTGTAAGAGTATAGGGGGCGGCAGTGATGTGCAAGAATTATACAGCTGACATGTATGCATAACTTTTCACAGAAACTGTTCGATGCCAGTGTTGGATTTAAAGTTCTTATATTTAGTTGGAAGGTTTAGTGACCTTCCACGTGGGTACATATAAATACAAGTAATATTCCGACAAAGAAAAGAAAAAAAAAACAACAAAAAAAACAAAAACAATATGAGTCTAGGTAAAAAATCAGCACCCCTGGCGGTAGAAACCTCAAAACAAGGGAAGATAACTCTTCCAGACCAAACAGGGGCAGATAATCGGTACACCAGGAACTCAATTCAGCTGAAATCTATCTAGTAATTTTGTTAGTTTTATCTCTCATATTCTTCAAGATCCATGTTTCAAATGACACACCCAATGGCAACGTTCACTAGTATTAAATGTTCAAGTCATCAACAATACACGTATTCAACTGAAATTATAGTTTGTTTAAACAAGCCATACAGAATAATGCATCAACTAGAAACTGATACGAGTTAACTAAAAACTTCCCATAACGTTAATTGACAAATATTTTCTGTATTTGTTGCATACTTGAACGTTTCAGTATACGACGTTACAGTATACAAGTAAACTAGTTGCTACTATAAAAGTAGTTTCAGCTGAGTGTTAAGAATGGGTATTACATAAACGGTTCTCGTAAGAATCTCCGCACGTTTCCACATTTAGGTTAACCCCCACCAGGCCAGGGAACGACGAAAGGTTTTTTTTTAACGTGAGAAGCCACGGACAAACCGAAGTTCATGAGATGGTTAGTTAAAAAAAGATGCGTGGATCCCGTCGGCATTCCTCTTTTTTTTGGGGGGGGGCGCTTCAAGCACCGGGTAATAAACCATCTTTAGACGAAGGGGTGAAATGCTGCCTGGCGGGGGGTGGGTGATCCCCTGAGATCATGCGATTGTGGCGAAGCCTTTAAACCGGAAACCAGAGAAGGTCTCAGTAAGATTCGCCGACTACTCTAAACAGCAGTAAACAAGTAGTCATGGACTCGTTCATTTACTTACGATACAGGTACGATAGGCTAGTCCACAACACTATTCTAAGACATTTTAGCTACGACTCCAAAGATTAATTTGTATTATTTAGATTATTTTGACTGGTGACCTTATATCTATTGTTATATACACAAAGTTTCAGCTGATGTTTCCGGCTTCTTTGGGTGTTCCTCGTCGAACTCGTGAGATTTCATGTCATAATTGGGAGACTTCACAGAACTTCGAACCGAACCCTTTGTTTAATCCATTGGGGTAGATTCTCATTCTGTTAACCATCACCGGCTACAGGTGTTAAGTATTCTATGTTATGAAAGCTCCAGAGTTCGATAAGAAAGTTTCTGTTTTTGACAAGAAACATCTGAAGAAGGCCAGAGAGCACATCGGCTTGTATAAAACAATAAAGATTAAGACAACAGTCCGAAATATTTAAATAATACAAATTATCAGGCCTCATCTAAAAAATTCAGTCAAATAATATCCAAAGATAAAATTAGAATACCTTTTTGTTTGTATAATATTCTACGGGGGAAGGTCAGGGTCTTTAATCAATTGTTTTATTTAATAAGATTTTATAATTAATTAATTAATTAATTAGAATTTCTAATTATTTTATCATAATTCCTAGTTCAGTATTCTAACTAATTAGAGTTCCTAATTAGTTTTAATCAGGTTCGAGTTTTCATTCCAAATTTACCTTTTTTTTTAATTAACGAATATTTTTAATAAAAAAACTTCCTAGTAAATCTACATGCATTATTTAATGAAATCCCGTACAGTTTCCATAGCTACAAAAACAGACAGATATATGAAATAAAAAAAAATGTTTATATATTAGCTTACAAAAAGAAGAGGTGCACAGATATATTTTATTCGTACAGTGGTACCTTAATTTACAAATGCCACAACATACGCGTTTTCCGAGTTACGTGCTATCACTAGGCCGATATTTTGCTTCCGGCTGAGAGTTAAAATTTTAGGTAAGAGCGAGCTTCAGATATGCTTATATCAATAAGTTCACTAAAAACATTTAAGTTTCCGAATTAATTTTGCCAGTGAAAATATTATTTCTAAAAACAGTCGGTAGAGTACTTGCCTCGGAATCCCAAGGTTCTGAGTTCGATACAGCCCCCGCCAACTCAGCGTATGAGTAGCACAGATTGTATAATCTGATCTGTGCGGTAAAGTGGGGAGCTGACGGTAGGTGTGGCGCTCAACCTCAGCAAAAATACTCCCTCTGGTCTAGCGCTAGCGAAAAGTGGATAGACTCCCTCGCTGTCCGACTGATACCGACAATAAGCCACTCCGCCAACTTACTTACAGCACATAATTAATTACATTCTATTTTATACAATGCAATACTATTTTTAGTATTATCTGCGTTATTCGGACTATTGTCCTCATCTTCATTGTTATCTGTACAACGTCTCGGCCGATATGCCCTCCGGCCTTCTTCAGGTATTTCTTGTCGGACTCGGGAACCTTCTCAGACTCCAGAACCTTCTTTTCGGACTCGGGAAATTTCTTGTCGTAATCGGACACATGGCCTAGTGGATAAAGGAGTTAGGTTAAGACAGTTCTAAGTGAGTTATCTCTAGATTGCAGGTTCAATCCTGATCAAGGGCAGCAGTAACATAGAATAATAATTAACACAGCTTAACGCCTCTACCCCAGCTATGGTTAGCGGAATGAGAACAGGATACTCCCGTGGACTGAATAAAGGGTTAGGTACAAAGTTCCGTGATGGCTCCCGATTACGACAAGAAGGTTCCCGAGTCCGAAAAGAAGGTTCCCGATTCCGAGAGGTTCTCGAATCCGTTCATATCGGCAGAAACGTTGTACAGATAACAATGAAGATGAGACAATAGTCCGAATAGCGCAGATAATACTAATTATCAAGCCTCATCTCAAACATTCAGAGAAATACTATTTTTCTCATCTAAAAAGACATAAAAAATTAGGATGTTTTTTTTTGTAGGAAGGCTAGAACGGTTTAATGGTATTTCAATTTATTTCAATGAGTAAAATTGATTTGATATACGAGAAAATTGATTTACGAGCAGAACGAATTAAACTCGTAACTCAAGTCATTAGTTTGCTACAAGGTTAAAAGTGTGACACTATTTCCCGGGGTTCGCCCAATCTCACTTGCTAAACCAACTTTCTGTAATTCTTATCGAGGTGTAATGGTTATCGTCGAAATGGACATGACAACACGAGTTCGAATCCTGGACGAGGCTGGTTGCATTTCACATAGCGCTAATATTCCTGGGAAAGGTATGAATTCAAATATTATCTCTCCAGCTATGGATAAATGATAGGGAAATCCGGTCTTGGAGAAGAAAAGTGAATTCAAACCTGTTAAAAGGCTCTTAAAAATTGACCTTGTGTCGTATCCTACTCGTGCGGAGGAGTTGAGTAGATACATAAACTATCTTTTTCCCCATGCTGTGTTTTTTTTTATCAGTCAGTCGCAGATTTTAGTCAAAACTATATAAGTCATATATATATTTACCAATCCCTCCGCACGAGCAGGATGTGACATATGGTCAATTTCTTAAGCGGAGTTTAACAGGTTTGATTTCAGAGTTTTCCTTCTCCTATACTGGTTACCTAGACGTGGTTAAAGAGCCCAATCCGCCTTGCTATTTACCCATAGCTGGAGGGAGAATTGGATTCATACATTTCCCAAAGGTATTAGCGTAATGTGAAATGCAAACAGCTTCGTCCAGGAATTGAACTCGGGTCGACGAGTCCATTTCCTACGACTCTAAACATTAGACCACGTGCCTCCATATAAGTCATATAAGCAAAAAAAAAAAAAAAAAAAAAAAAGAAAAGAAAAGAAAAGAAAAATAATTCCAGAATACACCACATAAATTTTTATTAACTCTTCTAGAAAACTTGATCGGGGAACAAGTGTAGACCCTTACAATAGCGATATGGATGGTGGACAAAAACGTGGGCACTTGTCAGTTTTCTTCTCGCTCTATGTCCAACGGTCAACTCCTAACTTTTAAATTACCACTGTTCCTAGCGACTGACTACTGCGTACTACCCGAGACTCAAACTGCTATTCGATCCAGCAACGGTTAAGAAGGACAACTACTGTTCTTCTACAAAGATGACTTTAGTATGAAATAACGCATGAAGGTTGATATGCCATTAAACAAAGAAACCAAATAAAACCAACCAGTGGTGTCATTAATCGTTTCAGTTTTGCTTTTATGAAAACTGAAACTAGAAACGGCCGAATAAAACTCCATATATTGTGTTTACTTTGAATATTCAACCAAGGATGACTTTAGCATTAAATAACTCTTTTGAGGGGGTCCAAAAATTCAAGGTAATATCAATCCTTTGCAAGTCTCTCCAGCAAACGAAATGCAATTCCTTTCCCAACCGAACACGCCACTCTCACATCAAATAGCAGTCGTCAGATTTCACTTGCCACCCAAACACTTTCTTCCTCACTCGCCCAGTCAGCGACAGTCCGTCTTTATTTCTGCTCGTTCGGATGCGCTTATGCAAATTCGGATATACTTTATTTGGGTCTCTACTAACAATACCTCAGCTACGAGGGGGTAGCAAGTTCGAGTATCCGTAGCCGCTCACCACAGGCCATACATATCCTGACGCGCTTTGTTTGTGGGGGCTGGGAATCCGCTTGTTCATAGGGCTGCCTTTCAGTCTCTTCACATTAACCCATGAGGGTTGATATGCCATTAAACAAAGAAACAAAAAATCAATTGCTACTTCTAATTCTAGATGCTCTTATGTACTTATAATATACTGTATGTTCATATTTACATTTTTTGTAGGGAGTCTTCGTGATGTAATGGTTAATATCTTTGACCGCGGCTTGATAGTAAGCAAGTTCGTGCTCCAGTCACGTTATTATATACTCTTATGAACTAATACAATACAATTGGGAAAGATTTGAACCCTCTCATCTCCCCAGCTATGGGTTAAACAGTACCACTACTGTTCGTCTACAAGGATGAGTTTGGGATTAAATAACCCGCGAATTTTGATATGCCATTAAACAAAGAAATAAAATCAACCAAATTCATCAATCGTTTTAGTTTTGCTTTTATCAAGGCTGGAATCAGCAACTAGAAATCGCCGAATAAAACTCAATATACGGTGTCTAAGTTGAATATTTAATCAAGGATGACTTTAGCATTAAATAACCCACGAAGATTGATATGACATTAAACTAAAA
>CM042147.1:72655143-72673442 GCA_023376005.1 Doryteuthis pealeii | reverse complement strand
AGGGCAGGGCTCTCTCATCATTTGAGATTGCAGTTGAACCCTACTAAGAATTGTGGATGTATTATATACTTGGGCTTGTTACTGTTTTAGAAGATGATAGACGTTGTTTTTTTATTGTTATCCGTTCCCGCTACTGGTAGCGATAGTATTTTTGAAAGATATAGGTGTGAATTGCATCTCCCATAACGCGGGTAGACCAGACACTTGGACAGTTTGGCTCGATATAAATTGAAACTGAATTTCTCGTTTGAGCTTGGTTCGACTAGAATTCCTCTGTTGTCGAGGTAAAGCAATAAGGTGTAAAAGTGATGTCTTAGGAACTTGCGACTCGTGAGTCCCATATATGTAATGGATAAGTCGTCAGTATTGTAATAACTAGAGTTATAAAAGAAAGTTTCAGGAAAAAAGAATCAATTTTAACTTATTGGGTGGACCATATTAGCGATTAGGTGGAGTGTGGAACCTATGAAGGATTTTCGAGGCAGTTAAGAAGATACCAGCTTTTAGGCAGTTGGAGAGGGGTTGATTTAGACAGTTACAGATAAGTTAAGTTTCAGTAGGGACATCGAATTCAAGTGTGGAAGGGAACGTCGGGGATTGTGATAAACTGGTCGGTTATGATAGGAATTTGCTGATCATAGTGGATTGGTCCTATCAGCAGTATTTTCGTTGAAAAGACGTAGAAAGTATTACGCATGGAAAAAGAGCACTGCCAGGTGTGTGTGAGAGCAAGGGGGAAACCCACTAGGTCTCTGTGGAAGGCAAGGGTAAACTCAAATACATTGCCATGATTGATACAAAGAAAAAAACCTCTTGACGAAGGACTGAAGTGCTGCTGTTAAAGCAAAAGCTTGTTTGCTAAATATATGTGTGCGTTTGTGTGTACACATATATTACATGTGTTGATATTCTGAACATAAATCTACGATCTGGGATGAGTAATTGTAAGGAGCGCTTAGCAGCTCTTGTTTGATCTCTATCCTAACTGCATAAAAAGAACATTTGAAAGAAAAAAAAAAAGCTCTATGCATGATTTAGTAGAAAGAAATTAATATGAACGGAAAAAAAACTGAGAAAGAACTGGAAGCAATTGCATGATCAAGAAGAGTCAAAGACGTTATTCTCTTTCTACTGCATGACATTTAAGTAGAAACCTTATGTATGAATTATTTTTTAACTTACCAGTTTGGTAGGTGGGGTTGATCATGTCATTTCAAGTAAATTGACAAAAGGCGAAGGGAGTGATTGTGACCTGATTCAGGGGTGGAATAGAAAAAGACGAAAGATAAGAAAAACGGAAATACTAGAAGAATATTTTTGTCGGAGATTCAGAATCATGGAAAGAAAAAAAAGAATATAAAGTAATTTTTTCACTGAAACGGGTACAAGTAATAATCAGCAATAATATTGACCGCCTAGTGTATCTAGTGCAGGCCGCGTGAAGATGTCCGTAGGGCGGGGTGGAACTTAAGTAGGCTCAGAAGACGCCGTGGGTGAATCCAGTCAAGTTAGCCGGAAGAATAGAAGCATGGATCAGTCAGCGGATACTTATCCTCTGATATGGAGACGATCTTTGAAGTAGCTTGACTGATGTCGCTCCGGAAGATGATTGATCATGATTGTCTGGAAGACACTTAAAAAAAGAGATAAAAAAAATCGGAAGTAAAGAAAATTCCTAATTATTTCCACGCTGACCCGGAAATTTAAGAATTTCCGGATCTTTCAAATATTTTTAAACTAGACGATCTTGACGAGAGATCAGAATGAAAGCCGCGGTGTGCTTGAGAACGGTAGCAGAGAACGAAGCCGGCGTGCTTGAGAACGGTAGCTAGAGCTTAGAAGTGTGAACGTAAAGATCCTGTTACCGACAGATGACTGACTTTCAGCCAACATTGCCGCGTAAGGTTACTTCCCCGACCAGAACACATTTGATTGAGGCTCCATCACTCCCCCTCTTGAAAGTAATTATTTGTCATCCTTGTATTTTTGAATTTGGGAAGTCACTTGTTGGCCGTGGGTGGCGATCCCCTGATGGCTTAAGGGGGAATCCTGGTGGGTAACATCCTGACCACATGTAGCACTTCATTTTGGCCTACTTAGGCTATACGGTCGGTCGGAGAGGACCCCTCATAATCAATCGGCTGGTCACGTCAAGCCTACACCTTAATGATTGCCCCACCTATTGTCCTTATGTAAGCCCCAACCCTTTTTATCATATGGGTTGCTAGAAGGCAATGGCTCAGGTCTTAAAGTTGCCTGGGTTATCGACGTTACACATTTTATGTGAGGTTCCAGTTCTAGAGGTCTGGTAATGTGGAGTATAAATCACCAGTATGTGCTTTTATAAACATTTTTAGTTGGTTAGGGGAGCTCTATAATCATTTTACCGAAAGCCGTCTAACCCTACCCTTGTAACCTATCCTGTGTAATTCGTTTCAAAAGAAAATATTGAAATGTATTTACAGTTAGCTTGAATAGTGAAGGAAGAAAAAGGAAAAACACTATGAACACATGGATACATTTTACTGCGTCCTTTTAGATTGTTGTGCGTCAGGGTGAATACTAGTATGTTATTTTGGACCATATGACCTTTTGGCCCTTTTAATCTCGATTTAAGAAGACATGTTTCATTTACACGTCAATATCCGGTTTGTTTTCACAAGACGATTTTTAGATTAAAATTTTTGATAAAACTAACCCTAAACCCTAACCTAACCTAAGCCCTGACAAACAACCGGATATTTTGACGTGGAAATGAAAACATGTCCTTTCATAATCTAGATCAAAAAGGGGTGCCTAAAGGTAATATGGTCCGTTATTTTCATTGAATTAATCTGACATATAAAACTTTATATTCCGTCGGAAGCTAATTTTGAAAAAAAAAAAGTCTTAATTATCGCACCAGATATAATTTGATGATACCTTCTTTATTTCTGAAAAAAGAATAAGATCAGCGTCATGTGTTTTTAGTATGAAAGTCGGGCATAAAATGGCGGCTAAACACCTCTTCATTTGTTGGCGTAACAAAATTAAAAGAAATATGCCCAAGTCTTTGTTGTTTATCGCTGTCTTACATCATTGGTGTTAGAAGCAGGAAAGTAATAGCATGAAGGGAATGAAAAGTAATTTAATTTCAATGCAGCATAAGTAATAAGAACAATTCTCTATACACCTATGAATTTCTTACCTACTTATTGTGAACTACATTCACACATCGGCTCTTAAAGTATCGATATTGCAAATATTAGGAAGTGTTTACTCGTTTCAATGGATTGTGAACTACATTAATATATTAGCTCTTAAAATGCTCATATTACTACTAGTCAAAGGGACCGGGTTAGCTCAGTCGGTAGAGCGTTCGGCTAGAAACCACAAGGTTCCTAGTTCGATACCGGACCTCGCCAACTCAGCCGAATAGCACAGGGTTATGTGCAGTAAAGTAAAGAGCTGATGTTAGGTTGTGCGCTCCACCTCAGACGCCAAAACAATCTTCTTGGTCTAGCGCTATTGAAAAGGGATAGACTCCCTCGCTGACTGGCTGATATCGACTTTAGGCCGCCCGACGACTTTACTTTTTTTTTTACAATTAATCATGAGCGTTTACATGTTTAAAGCATTGTGACTACATTAATACATTGGTTCTTAACATTATATTGCAAATAATTATCAAGTGTTTATCGTTTGAAATTATTTCAGATTAATTTCAATAAAATAACTACTAGTACTCGTCCTTGACGCACAAAAATCTAAAAGGACGCAGTAAAATGGTATCCATGCGTCATAGTGTTTTTTTTTTTTTTCTTTCTTCACTATTTCAAGCTAACTGTAAATACATTTCAATATTTTTTGAAACGAATTACACGGGATAGGTTACAAGGTAGGGGTTAGACGGCTTTAGTTGTTTCCCCAGATCATAAATAAAAACTTTACAATTTATTAAGAAACTTTAGTAGGAACCATAAACTTTCACAAACGAGTGGTCATTCATACTTGAAATCTTGCATACCACTTAATATGCTTATAACTAAGAAACACACAAAATTTGGTTCTTGATTTTTAATAATTAAGTGATATAATTAAATAATTAAGAAAAAATACAGATACTTTCACCCCCACTCTACCGTCTACATGAGTCGAGTTTTTAACTTTCAAGACAGAAAAAATCAAAACTACCATTAAGATAATTTCAAACCCAGCCACCGTTGGCACCTTTGAAGTGGCGCCAGCCGACCTAAACTAACGTCATCTCTAGGCCTCGCTAAAAAAAGAAAGAAAGAAAAAAAAGAATTCTGAAATAAACACTACCGTTAAAAAACACTTCCGCCCCAACCCAAGCAAATGTTGTGAACTTGTAGTCCCACCCAACCCCTACTGTATAAAAAAAGAAGACGATTTTTTATTTCTTAGAAATAAAAATCGTCTTTCTTTTCTATACAATAGGGGTTGGGTGGGGCTATTATTCTAAGCATATAATTTTAGCATATGATTTTATCAAAAATGATTTTATTTTAGTAATATGTATTTTTATTAGGTATCAACAATTCAAACGCCAATTTTCACTTTAAAAAACGAATTAAAATTGATTTAATCGTTTTAAAGTCAATTTTTTGTTTTAGTCGAAAAGTAGTAACATATGAGAATCAGTTAAAAAAAAGCAAAATAATATACATATGTAATTAATTTTTGGTACATTTTAAACATTACATTCTGCATAAAACTGACGAAAACGGGCGCTTTGTGTTAAGTAAATTACGTACTACATTAACACGTTATTTTAAAACACTTATAACAGTTTCTTCTTAGAAATCAATAACAAAAAAATTAAATACACTATGTACAAGAAATTACTAAACAGCAGGGGTGCTGTCGGAGTATTCTACAGCCCCAGCGGATAGAGTTAAATAACTCTTTTTAATTGTTACTTTTTAGAGGTAAAAAAGAAAATTAATTAATATTTTTTATCACTTGAACGCAATAAGCAATTAAGAAATGAATTTGAGTTTTTGTCATATGTACAAAACAATTTTTAGGAAAATAGATTTATGTTCCAAAACACTCAAAAGTTAAGGATTACATTTTTAAAATAATTCCAAAAATAAATATTGTAATGAGAGAGAGAGAGAGAGAGAGAGAGAGAGAGAGAGAGAGAGAGAGAGAGAGAGAGAGAGAATTCAATGTTTGGTTAGTCCAGAAAGGGGAAAGAGAAAATATGAAAATCTTTCGTTCCGTATATCGCAGAGTCAATTTTCAGAATTTTCTGGGTTTTTTTTTGTAGCAATCAGTCTCATTACTTTATTAAGTAATGAGACTGATTGTATACAAACTGGGGGATCAAAATGTATCAAGATTGAAGTTTGTACTCAAAGGTTTAAGGCAAGGCGGCTACAAAAGTGAGAGGTGTGTGATAAATCAAAAAATGAACGAAACAGAGTCCTGAGCAGTCATAAAGTATCTGGGTGAGGCTTAGCAGTTTTTGAACGACCCTTTTATATACATATTTACCAACTCTTCCACACGAGTAGGATGTGACACAAAGTCAATTTTTAAGCGTGGTTTAACATTTTTGAATTCAGTTTTTCTTCTAGACTAGTTACCTAACCAAGGTTAAAGAGGCCTGTCTTTTCTACTATTTGCCCATAGTAGGGAGAATAGTTGGTTTCATACGTTTCTAAAGGTATGCTATGTGAAATGCAACCAGCCTCGTCCAGAATTTGAACTCATTTCGCCGTGTCCATTTCATACTACTGTTGGGTTGTCTTCTCTTTGCCTGGAAGAGTTATCTTCCTCTGTTCCCCGTTTCTGACCACCAGGGTTTTTTTTGTATTTAAGCGCCTGTTTTGGAACTCTCGGCCTCTCGTCTTCTTCTTCTGCGGCACCTCATGCACATGGGTTTAGACTTTTATATCTACACCCTTCTCGTGGGGGCTTCTGCTCCAACGCAACGCTAGTAAGTGACATTGCCCTATGGACTCTCCATAACTACCCATTACTTCTATTTGTACATTTAGGTATCTCTTGTATACCTCCTTATTGTATCTCTGTCATGAATGTGTCCTTTTTTATATCTCCTTTGTATTTCTGTTATATGTATCATTTCCATGTGCTTGCATGTGTATGTAAGTCCATTATGTGTATGTACACTCGTGTCGGAGTTGTGTTGTTCAATTTGTTATAATTAGTATTATTAGCGTTATTCGGACTATTGTCCCCATCTTCATTGTTATTTGTACAACGTTTCGGCCGATATACCCTCCGGCCTTCTTCAGGTATTTCTTGTCGGACTCGGGAACCTTCTCGGACTCGGGAACCTTCTTTTCGAACTCGGGAACTTTCTTGTCGTATTCGGGAGCCATCACGGAACTTTGAACCTAACCCTTTATTTATTCCACGGGGTATCCTGTTCTCATTCCGCTAACCATAGCTGGGGTAGGAGTTGTGTTAGTCCGACAAGAAATACCTGAAGAAGGCCGGAGGGTATATCGGCCGAAACGTTGTACAAATAACAATGAAGATGGGGACAATAGTCCGAATAACGCAGATAATACTAATCTTCAAGCCTCATCTCAAACATTCAGAGAAACTTGTTATAACTTTGAATGTTTGAGATGACCATTACACCAGGCACCGAACCTCTTATATATTTCATTGGTTTGGTTAATTGATTGGTTGGTTGTTTTTTCCCATGTTAACCCTTGTTTGGTTATTTTATGCCGTAATCAATATGAAAAATATGGTCTCCAATTACATACGGTACAAAAAAGACATATTTTCACGATAATTTAAAACAGGTAAACACTTCAAAACTTGTGTTATTAATGTTTTAAGAAGCCAACGTAATTAATAAAGTTAACAATCATTTTAAATACTCCATACTTAATTTCAATAGCAATCTTCTCAGATGCAATGTAGGAGGGGGAATCAAAAAGTAATGCCATTTCTTTATTTCAAGTCAAGTGTCAAAGACAGTATTCTCTCGTGGTTCTAGAAACAGGGTAGGGCTGAATCCGTCTTGGGTTATATTCTGTCCGTATGCCTAATTCATAGGAAGAGAGAGTGCTAAGGGCACTTACCTTATATATGGAGTGGGCCGAAGCCAGTAGTCACCCTTAAAAAGGTGATACAACTAAAACGAGGAAGAAGTAACCACTATCATGGCCTTTTATAAAGGACACCACGTGACTAAAATGTTAGGTTAGGCTGCTGCTGTTGTGTGTCGGTGACACTCGACCCCTGTCCCCTAGGGGCTCAGGTACCGGTGTAGAATGAAGATAATAACAATAAAATTTCAATAAGAACCAGCTTCATTTTGATGTATGATACATGTTCACGTGTTGGTAATTATACCTGTTCTAAACAAAATGGCATTACTTTTTGACTCACTTTCGTATTAATAAATTTCATAATCTTTTAAACTTCACATTTACTTGCAATACCAATGTTTTCAGAGCCAATGATTTAACGGCGTTTACAATCATTTTAAACAGTTAAACACTTCATACTTAGTTGCAATATCAATGTTTTCAGAGGCAATGTATTTATGGAGTTCCCAATCATTTCTAAAAAATGCAAACACTTCATAAATGTAAACGCTTCATAATTGCAATATAAATGTTTTCAGACCCAATGTATTAATAAATTTCCCGATCATTTTAAACGGGTAAACACTTCGTATTGCAATATCAATGTTTTCAGAGGCAATATATTAATAAAGTTCACAATTCTTTTAAAAATCAAATACCCCATAAATAGTTTCAATATCAATATTTTAAGAGCCAATATATTAATAAAGTTGGCAATAATTTTAAACAGGTAAACACTTCATTGTTATTTGCGATATCAGTGCTTTCAGAGCCAATGTATTAATGTCGTTCAAAATCATTTGGAAGTTTATCTTAAACAGATCTATTTGACTTGTACAGTTACGTATTTTTAAATCCCGATATTTCAGACAGACCTCTGTCTTTTGTCAAAGAGTTTCTCTTTCTCTTTCGGGTCATATCGGGTTTGGCGTCTCTCTCTCTCTCTCCTTTCTCTCTCTCTCTCTCTCTCTCTCTCTCTCTCTCTGTCTCTGGGGGGTTGTTTCTCTCCGTGTTCCATCTTGTTCTTCTCTCATTAGTTTTTGAATTCTGTACTACCGTACATAATCAATAGACTACCTATTAATTATTTACCACTGTTCCAGACGATCCTGAGTTCAAGACCTGTCAATCAAACTATTTGAACTCAAACTGTTTTCCACTGTTTTACTGTTAATTAAAATTTGTCTACAATTCTTGATAAAAATAATAGGTTAACAAGATGGCGACATTCCAAACGTAACTCAACTTTATAACACAAGACTTGGCTTATTATCTAAAATGATTGTGACTCTCGAAATTCCATTTTTTCAAGAATTTCTGAAAGGATCAACAATGATCTTGCCTTCTTCCAGCTCGAACGAAATTTCTTGAACCATTTGGTTACTGTAATAGTATCAACAGTTCATTCGCTCAGCAAATATCTTAGGTTACTTCCTGTTATTATGTGATTTTCAGACCAAGTGAAATATTAGTGTTCATTTTTGTCCCTATATGCAGTTGTGGGAAGCATCAAACACTTAATTTTAGTTTAATCTGTTTAATTCTAGTTTATTTTGTGGGACATGGTGGGAAGGCTGGTCCTCTTTGTTTGGTGCATTTTGGGAAGGGTCAGTCACTCACACCATGGTTGTAAAGCTAGTTTAATATATATATATATATATATATATATATATATATATATATATATATATATATATAGAGAGAGAGAGAGAGAGTAAACTACAGACACGTGTTTCGAGGTATCACCTCTCATCAGTGCAGTTATACCATTTTAGCAGCTACTAATATAAAATGTTGTTCTGGTTCCAACGGGAGAAAATTCAATATTTTATAAAAAAGAAGGCCGCACAATGTATTATGTTTTCAGAAAATTTTTTAAAATTCTTTTTATCTTACATATTGTGATGTGTATGTGCATGTGTGTGATGGGATGGTGTGTGTCTAGTATGTGAGATATAATGGTGGTGTGTGTAGTATGTGGGATGTGAGGGTAGTGTGTATGTATGTGATGTGTGTATGTAATGTATGTCTGTGGTGTATGTGGTGTATCTGGTGTGTATATATGTGTATTTTGTAGTTTGTGATGTGGTGATGTGATGGTGGTGTGTGTAGTATGTGGGATGTGAGGGTAGTGTGTGTGGTGTGTGTGGTGTGTGTATGTAATGTATGTCTGTGGTGTATAGTGTGTGTATATATGTGTATATGTAGTTTGTGATGTGTGTGCATGTGTGTGATGGGATGGTGTGTGTGTAGTATGTGAGATGTGATGGTGGGTGTGTGTAGTATGTGGATGTGAGGGTAGTGTTGTGTGGTGGTGTGTGTATGTAATGTAATGTCTGTGGTGTATGGTGTGTGTATATTGTTGTGTATATGCAGTTTTGATGTGTGTGCATGTGTGTGATGGGATGGTGTGTGTGTAGTATGTGAGATATAATGGTGGTGTGTGTAGTATGTGGGATGTGAGGGTAGTGCGTGTGTTGTGTTGTGTGTATGTAATGTAATGTCTGTGGTGTATGGTGTGTTATATGTGTGTATATGCAGTTTGTGATGTGTGTGCATGTGTGTGATGGGATGGTGTGTGTGTAGTATGTGAGATATAATGGTGGTGTGTGTAGTATGTGGGATGTGAGGGTAGTGCGGTGTGTGTGGTGGTGTGTATGTATGTAATGTCTGTGGTGTATGGTGTGTGTATATGTGTGTATTTGTAGTTTGTGTGATGTGTGTGCATGTGTGTGATGGGATGGTGTGTGTGTAGTATGTGAGATATGATAGTGGTGTGTGTAGTATGTGATGTGAGGGTAATGTGTATGTATGTGGTGTGTGTATGTAATGTATGTCTGTGGTGTATGGTGTGTGTATATGTGTGTATATGCAGTTTGTGATGTGTGTGCATGTGTGTGATGGGATGGTGTGTGTGTAGTATGTGAGATATAAATGGTGGTGTGTGTAGTATGTGGATGTGAGGGTAGTGTGTGTGTGTGTGGTGTGTGTATGTAATGTAATGTATGTGGTGTATGGTGTGTGTATATGTGTGTATATGCAGTTTGGTGATGTGGGTGTGTATGTGTGTGGATGGGATGGTGTGTGTGTAGTAATGTGAGGTGTGATGTGGTGTGTGTAGTATGTGGGGATGTGTGGTGGTGTGTGTGTATGTGGGATGTGAGGGTAGTGTGTGTGTGTGTGGTGTGTGTATGTAATGGTATGTCTGTGGTGTAAGGTGTGTGTATATGTGTGTAATATGCAGTTTGTGATGTGTGTGCATGTGTGTGATAGGATGGTGTGTTTGTGTTGTATGTGAGATATAATGGTGGTGTGTGTAGTATGTGGGATGTGAGGGTAGTGCGTGTGTGTGGTGTGTGTATGTAATGTAATGTCTGTGGTGGTGATGGTGTGGTTTTATAATGTGTGATATGCAGTTTGTGATGTGTCGGTGCAAATGTGTGTGATGGGATGTGTGTGTGTAGTAAATGTGAGATGTAATGGTGGTGTGTGTAGTATGTGGGATGTGAGGGTAGTGCGTGTGTGTGGTGTGTGTATGTAATGTAATGTCTGTGGTGTATGGTGTGTATGTGTGGTTTGCGGTGTGTGTATATGTGTGTGATGTGATGGTGTAATGTGTAGTATGTGGGATGTGAGGGTAGTGTGGTGTGTGTGTGTGTGGTGTGTGTATGTGATGTAATGTCTGTGTTGTATGTGGTGTATAGTGTGTGTATATGTGTGTATGTGTTGTTTGTGTGTGTGTTATGTGTGTGATGTGATGGCGTATGTGTAGTATGTGGGATGTGAGGGTAGGTGTGTGTGTGTGTGGTGTGTGTATGTGATGTAATGTATGTGTTGTATGTGGTGTATAGTGTGTGTATATGTGTGTATGTGTGGTTTGTGGTGTGTGTATGTGTGTTATGTGATTGCGTATGTGTAGTATGTGGGATGTGAGGGTAGTGTGTGTGTGTGTGTGGGTGTGTGTATGTGATGTAATGTCTGTGTTGTATATGGTGTATAGTGTGTGTATATTGTGTGTAATGTGTGGTTTGTGGTGTGTGTATGTGTGTGATGTGATGGCGTATGTGTAGTATGTGGGATGTGAGGGTAGTGTGTGTGTGTGTGTGTGGTGTGTGTATGTGATGTAATGTCTGTGTTGTATGTGGTGTATAGTGTGTGTATATGTGTGTGTATGTGTGGTTGTGGTGTGTGTATGTGCGTGATGTGATGGCGTATGTGTAGTATGTGGGATGTGAGGGTAGTGTGTGTGTGTGTGTGTGTGGTGTGTGTATTGTGATGTAATGTCTGTGTTGTATGTGGTGTATAGTGTGTGTATATGTGTGTATGTGTGGTTTGTGGTGTGTGCATGTGTGTGATGTGATGGTGTGTGTGTAGTATGTGGATGTGAGGGTAGTGTGTGTGTGTGTGTGGTGTGTGTATGTGATGTAATGTATGTGTTGTATGTGGTGTATAGTGTGTGTATATGTGTGTATGTGTGGTTTGTGGGTGTGTGCATGTGTGGTGATGTGATGGTGTGGTGTGTAAGTGTGGGATGTGAGGGTAGTGTGTGTGTTGTGTGTGTGTGTGTGTGGTGTGTGTATGTGATGTAATGTCTGTGTGTATGTGGTGTATAGTGTGTGTATATGTGTGTATGTGTGGTTTGTGGTGTGTGTATGTGCGTGATGTGATGGCGTATGTGTAGTATGTGGGATGTGAGGGTAGTGTGTGTGTGTGTGTGTGTGTGTGTGTGTGTGTGTGGTGTGTGTATGTGATGTAATGTCTGTGTTGTATGTGGTGTATGGTGTGTGTATATGGTGTATATGTGTGGTTGTGTGTGTGTATGTGTGTGATGTGATGGCGTATGTTGTAGTATGTGGGATGTGAGGGTAGTTGTGTGTGTGTGTGGGTGTGTGTATGTGATGTAATGTAGTGGTTGTATGTGGTGTATAGTGTGTGTATATGTGTTGCATGGTGTGTGATGTGATGGTGTGTGTGTAGTATGTGGGGTGGGATATTAAATTTATATATTCAAAAAAAGATTACGTGTACCGGCTGTCAAGATACTCTATAGAGATTTTTCCGAGGTTTTTCATAACATGTCAATTTTCTCTCCGACCAGACTACTAAATATAGATTAGCGGTAAGTTTAGTTTTAAAAAAAAGATTCTAAGCAGCGATAAGCCTGTTCAATACTTATTTGGGTGATCAGATCACTTAAGCAATAACAGGTACTATAAGCAACCTGAAGCCTATGTGGCATATCTAAGCAAATTGTCCTGTCTTGTGGCAGCAATTCACCTGGGATGGGTTGAGACGGCTTCATCTATTTAAAGATGGAGCATCAAAGGGAATAGGAAGAAATTTAGCGGACCCCAAAACCCTGCATTCAGACACTCTTATTTGCCGCAGATATCCAGCAGACGCAGGGACAAGAGTGATATATACCCCTTATAACATCGTACATCAAATAGACAATCGAGAGAGGAAACTCAGGTGAGAGAGAGAGAGAGAGAGAGAGAGAGAGAGAGAGAGAGAAGAGAGAGAGAGAGAGAGAGAGAGAGAGAGAGAGTTACTTGGTACTTCATTTCTTCTTTACTGCTTCTGTTAACTTCTTGTCTGGCTTTTTCCTCTACTTATTTGGCCGTCATCTTTCCGTCTAGCTGTCTTCTTAATAAGGACTGCTTCTAAGGGCTAACTTATTAGTCATGCAATTAATTAAACCACAGAACATTTTTTTCCTTGATCAAGATTTATTCCTCTAGCCCAGGTTCTTCCGCGCGGGGAGATAACAGCCCCAGCAGAGAGATGCACGTGTTCTCTGCTTCAATCTGAGGTTGAAACTAAAATCTAAACTAACTAAATCACGTGACGCGCGAGATTCGCGTCTCTGGGGTCAGGCAGCTATAACCGTTACTGGTATTTTTCCACTCCGTGATCTGAAAGCCGATAGACCCCTTGAATTCTCGTTACAGGGTCTGTAAACAATTTATGCTACCACAAAAATTATGTAACAAGAGGATCAAAAAGTAACCGCCGGTTTACGATACAGACATCTCTTGGAATTTTCACCAGAGCACCTTTGGCCGGATTGTGTATGCCAGATCCGTCCGTCTTAGGTGGCTCTACCTGGAACTTCAGCTCTCGACCGCATAGCTCTGATACTACTACGTTTACACCACTCTGCTGTGATGAGGATGGGTTGGACTCAAAAAACATGAATTTAAACAGAACATTTATCGGTGCACATCGCATAAATATGTCCTGGCCTCCTGCCCTAAAAAAGAAAAAAGAAAAAAAAAAGCTAAGCAGTGCCTGATTAAAATCCGACCCCTGCTTCTTATGAATAATGCTCTGATTGTTTTTATTTTCGAAATTCGGTCGTATTTATTTAAAACTTCGTGACAGTTATTTTGAATTAGATTAAAATGAAAATACCGAAAAAAAAAGAGAAGATATTTTAAAGGAGGGGAGAACGCCTTCAAGCCACAAAAAAAAACTTATTTGTCGACGAAAACGCCTTCAAACCACTAAAAAAAAATTTTAAAGAGGGGGGGGATTAAAATATTTACATTTACTTGTTGAGAAAAGACTGAGGGGAGCTAAAATATCGCTTTCATATCGCATTAACGTTTCGAGAAAAACGCCTTTAAACAGCTAAGGAGTTCATAAGTAGCAGGGGTTGGATTTTGAGCAGGCACCGCTAGTCGTTTTTTAGGGCAGGAGGCCAGGGCCCATTTATGCGATAATACCCCATTTATCAAAATGACGATTTGGCATTAAATAACCCAAAAAGGGTTGATATGTCGTAAAATAAAACAAACAAGCAACCAACTAAACAGTTTTCTCCCGAGGGGATTAGCGCGAAGGGAAACGTAATTTGAACTCGGGTCCCCAAATCCATTCCCTGTGACGATAATCGTTACACTGCGAGGGCCTATATATGTATGTAGGTTGTTTCAGCTTGTCACCAGATAATTATCATGAAGGTTTAGAAAGTGGTATCCATGTTGCACAAGCGGTTCAACACTATGATACCAATTTGTACGAATGTGCTGTTGCGATCTTTTCATTTACCAGCCTTTCTCTTTAAAAGGGTCAATGGCAGTGTGTGTGTGTATGTGTGTGTGTATGTGTATATATGTGTGTATGTATGTGTGCGTGTATGTATGTGTGTGTGTCTGCGTGAATGTATGTGTATGTATGTGTGTGTGCGTGCGTGTGTGTATGTGTGTGTGTGTATGTGTGTGTGTGTGCGCGTGTGTGTATGTGTGTGTATGTGTGCACGTGTGTATATATATGTGTGTGTGTATGTGTGTGTGCGTGTGAGTGTGACAATCCATGCAGGCCTGGCCGGTTGGAAGTATGCGATTACATACCTATGCAATGGCGGCAAAAGTCAAATCTTAACATCGTTGTTGTGTCTTCCAGTAATGGCGACTAACCAGGGTGGAGACTCTTGTGTCTAAGCAGCTCTTTTTGAAGGTGCTAGAAAAGGTGCACTAACCATTGCCAGTCACTTCAGCCCCGGTTAGTTTCCTGCGGCTAA
This sequence comes from Doryteuthis pealeii, assembly GCA_023376005.1. Classification (NCBI taxonomy): domain Eukaryota; kingdom Metazoa; phylum Mollusca; class Cephalopoda; order Myopsida; family Loliginidae; genus Doryteuthis; species Doryteuthis pealeii. The sequence goes on along the minus strand of CM042147.1, from coordinate 72,658,838 downwards.
CGTTGGTTCATTTTCGACAGAAAGGTTGTAAGAGTATAGGGGGCGGCAGTGATGTGCAAGAATTATACGGCTGCCATGTATGCATAACTTTTCACAGAAACTGTTCGATGCCAGTGTTGGGTTTAAAGTTCTTATATTTAGTTGGAAGGTTTAGTGACCTTCCACGTGGGTACATATAAGTACAAGTAATATTCCGACAAAGAAAAGAAAAAAAAGAAAAAAAACAAACAATATGAGTCTAGGTAAAAAATAATACATAAAATGATTAGGTAGATATTCTAGCCAAAACAAGACATTAGGTTTATAAGTTCCCAAAATTCACACTGAACTGTCGAATTGGACACATGGCCTAGTGGATAAGGTAGTGGATAAGTGACAGTTATCTCTGGATTCCAGGTTCAATCCTGACAGGCGGCTATGGTTAGCGGAATGAGAACAGGATACCTCTCCCTGGACTGAATAAAGGGTTAGGTTCAAAGTTCCGTGATAGCTCCCGATTACGACAAGAAAGTTCCCGAGTCTGAGAAGGTTTCCGAGTCCGAAAAGAAGATTCCCGAGTCCGAGAAGGTTCCCGAGTCCGACAAGAAATACCTGAAGAAGGTCGGAGGGCATATCGGCCGAAACGTTGTACAGATAACAATGAAGATGAGTACAATAGTCCGAATAACACAGATAATACTAACTAAGTAGGGCGTAGGGTTTCGGGTAATTTTCACCTTTAGATGTCAAAATTCCTAGCAAATAAGGCAATTAGAGTAACCTCCCTTGACTTTCACTTTGAACTAAGCCGGTAGCTATTTTGAAATTCTCCGTGCGAAATAAACAATACAACTGCATGTTTTAACACGAAACTATAATAAAATGTGTTCTTTATAACAATTAAGTTCATTTCAGAATAATTTTATGCTAGGAATTTAGCTAACTGACTTTCACTTTGAAACAAGACGGTAGCCATTTTGAATGTTTTCGTGCGAAGCCCCCTCCCCACACACACATAAAAGGTATAGACGCAAAATGTCTAACCCATGTTTCCTGCTTGCTGTCCCGGAGCGAAGAAGGTGCAAACTTGGCGTTTCCCTGATTAAATAGTCAGCACCCCTGGCGGTAGAAACCTCAAAACAAGGGAAGATAACTCTTCCAGACCAAACAGGGGCAGATAATCGGTATACCAGGAATTCAATTCAGCTGAAATTTATCTCGTAATTTTGTTAGTTTTATCTCTGATATTCTATCAATACTTCAAGATCCATGTTTCAAATGACACACCCAATGGCAACGTTCACTAGTATTAAATGTTCAAGTCATCAACAATACACGTATTCAACTGAAATTATAGTTTGTTTAAACAAGCCATACAAAATAATGCATCAACTAGAAACTGATACGAGTTAACTAAAAACTTCCCATAACGTTAATTGACAAATATTCTCTCTATTTGTTGCATACTGGAACGTTTCAGTATACAACGTTACAGTATACAAGTAAACTAGTTACTACTATAAAAGTAGTTTCAGCTGAGTGTTAAGAATGGGTATTACATAAACGGTTCTCGTATGAATCTCCGCACGTTTCCACATTTAGGTTAACCCCCACCAGGCCAGGGAACGACAAAAAGGTTTTTTTTTAACGTGAGAAACCACGGACAAACCGAAGTTCATGAGATGGTTAGTTAAAAAACATGCGTGGATCCCGTCGGCATTCCTCTTTTGTTGGGGGGCGCTTCAAGCACCGGGCAATAAACCATCTTTTAGACGAAGGGGTGAAATGCTGCCTGGCGGGGGTGGCGGTGATCCCCTGAGATCACGCGATTGTGGCCGAAGCCTTTAAACCGGAAACCAGAGAAGGTCTCAGTAAGATTCGCCGACTACTCTAAACAGCAGTAAACAAGTAGTCATGGACTCGTTCATTTACTTACGATACAGGTACGATAGGCTAGTCCACAACACTATTCTAAGACATTTTAGCTACGACTCCAAAAGATTAATTTGTATTATTTAGATTATTTTGACTGGTGACATTATATCTATTGTTATATACACACAAAATTTCAGCTGATGTACTCTCCGGCCTCTTTGGGTATTCCTCGTCGAACTCGAGAGATTTCATGTCATAATCGGGAGACTTCACAGAACTTCGAACCGAACCCTTTGTTTAATCCATTGGGGTAGATTTTCATTCTGTTAACCATCACCGGCTACAGGTGTTAAGTATTCTATGTTATGAAAGCTCCAGAGTTCGATAAGAAGGTTTCTGTTTTTGACAAGAAACATCTGAAGAGGGCCAGAGAGCACATCGGCTTGTATAAAACAATAAAGATTAAGACAACAGTCCGAAAAATTTGAATAATACAAATTATCAGGCCTCATCTAAAAAATTCAGTCAAATAATATCCAAAAATAAAATTCGAATACCTTTTTGTTTGTATAATATTCTACGGGGGAAGGTCATGGTCTTTAATCAATTGTTTTATTTAATAAGATTTTATAATTAATTAATTAATTAATTAGAATTTTTAATTATTTTATCATAATTCCTAGTTCAGTATTCTAACTAATTAGAGTTCCTAATTAGTTTTAATTAGGTTCGAGTTTTCATTCCAAATTTACCTTTTTTTTTTAATTAAACGAATATTTTAATAAAAAACTTCCTAGTAAATCTACATGCATTATTTAATGAAAGATCCCGTACTGTTTCCATAGCTACAAAAAAACAGACAGATATATGAAATAAAAAAAAATGTTTATATATTAGCTTACAAAAAGAAGAGGTGCACAGATATATTTTATTCGTACACTGGTACCTTAATTTACAAATGCCACAACATACGCGTTTTCCGAGTTACGTGCTATCACTAGGCCGATATTTTGCTTTCGGTTGAGAGTTAAAATTTTAGGTAAGAGCGAGCTTCAAATATGCTTATATCAATAAGTTCACTAAAAACATTTAAGTTTCCGAATTAATTTTGCCAGTGAAAATATTATTTCTAAAAACAGTCGGTAGAGTACTTACCTCGGAATCCCAAGGTTCTGAGTTCGATACAGCCCCCGCCAACTCAGCGTATGAGTAGCACAGATTGTATAATCTAATCTGATCTGTGCTGTAAAGTTGGGAGCTGACGGTAGGTGTGGCGCTCTACCTCAGCAAAAATACTCCCTCTGGTCTAGCGCTAGCGAAAAGGGGATAGACTCCCTCGCTGTCCGGCTGATACCGACAATAAGCCACTCCGCCAACTTACTTACAGCCCATAATTAATTACATTCTATTTTATACAATACTATTTTTTAGTATTATCTGCGTTATTTGAACTATTGTCCTCATCTTCATTGTTATCTGTACAACGTTTCGGTCGATATGCCCTCCGGCCTTCTTCAGGTATTTCTTGTCGGACTCGGGAACCTTCTCGGACTCGGGAACCTTCTTTTCGGACTCGGGAACTTTCTTGTAATCGGACACATGGCCTAGTGGATAAAGGAGATAGGTTAAGACAGTTCTAAGTGACAGTTATCTCTAGATTGCAGGTTCAATCCTGATCAAGGACAGCAGTAACATAGAATAATAATTGACACAGCTTAACGCAAACCCCCCCCAAAAAACCCCAAAAAACAAACAAACAGCCGAATAAAACCCAATATATCATTTTTACTTTGAATATTTAATCAACGATAACTTTAGCATTAAATAACCCACAAAGATTG
>CM042147.1:72630143-72650143 GCA_023376005.1 Doryteuthis pealeii | reverse complement strand
TGTATAATGATTGGCCAAGAGTTTAGATCACATTATTCTGGCTAGTCTATAGTAAGAGCGGGCATTTAGCACACACCTTATATACCAGAAATTCTCACAATTAGTCTTTTTAATCTTCCTGGACCAACAACCAAACAATGTGCACCTAAAAACATAAAGCTATCTCATCTGCTTGTCTAGAATAATTTACTTTTGAATTCAGACTGGAAACGACGATTTCTAATGAAACTTATCTGTGATGTTCCGCTCTTGAAAACTCCATCACCGAAACTGAATGTAAATAACTCTAGAAATAATAGGCGAGACTTGCGGCGAATTGACATCTTATTTTGCATTCGACAATTTTATATTATATTCAAATAAAGTCGAGCCACACTCGCACAACTTTCTTACCTGTCTACGTTTCGCCGCTACTAAAGTGCAAGGGGACGCTTTAAATGGCGTAATTGCATACGTTCATTGGGGTGTTTCTCTTATTTATCTTACTAGCGATTTTAAATAATGAATTCATATTGACGCCGTTAAGAACATCACCAAGTCGTTTACATTAGCAGGAGAGAAGAGAGAGAGAGAGAGAGAGAGAGAGAGAGAAGAGAGAGAGAGAGAGAGAGAGAGAGGAGGGGGAAGGGGGTTCTGCCTTGTAGACGAGATAGTAGCGATTTTCCTACGGCGTCATGGACCAGGGGTTCGAGAACAATTTAGGAGCGAGGATTTCGAATACTGTTTCTGAAAGCTGATAGGAAGGTTCATTTAATAAGATAGAAAAAAAAAGAAAGAAAAGGGAAAATTTATCACACACACACACACACACACCACACACACACACACATATATACCTACACAGAACACAGACAGACAGACACACAAACACACACATGCAACCCACACACACACACACAACAAACATCTAAAAATGCCAATGTCCATTTTTCGAAATACACACACACACAACACCACACACAACAAACACACAACACACATACTCACACACACACCAATAAAAAAAGAATATTTGACGTCATATTTCAAACCGTCTACCTTCCAGCGTTCCTTCTTCAAACTTAAATTTTGAACAGATTGATAAACAAGGACTATCACAGTTTTTCTCATTATTCTGTGATAATTTTGTTTATTACTTTTCCTTATATCAATAAATTCCCTGAAAGAAGATCTACTTAATAGATCGAAACACTGCAGCGTCGGCTAATAAACTTACCACTCATTCTATTTAAACCTGTTTTTTTTTTCTCAAATTTCTTAATATACTATATACAGTCGAATTCACTTCCATCTCTTCATATATATATATATATATATATATATATATATATGAAGGATAGGAGGGTTGGGGTAAAATCCGACAGTATGAGGTAAGGTAAAAGGAAAAGTGGACAAAAAATAATGACTCAAACAAATTGGAACGAAATATTTATCTCATACTTGTTTGAGTCATTATTTTTTGTCCACTTTTCCTTTTACCTTACCACACACACACACACACACACACACACACACACACACACACGCATACATAAAAGGAAATAAGAAGAGAAATTATAACCACACAAATAAAAACATAAGCACGCCCATTTCTGAAAATAAACTCTGATGATGAAGTTTATGCTTCGAAATCGATAAGACAAAAATAACATCTTTTTGTTTTTATTTTTCATACGCATTGTATTGGCCTTCAATATATATATATATATATGGCAGTCGGGGCTCTTTAACCTTGGTTAAACGACCAGTCCCTGAATTCACATGACGTGACAAAAGGTTTTAACAGTTTTTAACACTTTTCTGTCTCTTAAGCTGGTTGTCTAACTAGGGTTAAAAAGCTCAGACTACCCTATTATTTACTCATAGCTGGAGGGAGGACAATGGATGCATACCTTTCCCAGGGGCATTAATGCTATGTAAACAGTCTTGTCTGGGATTTGAACTCTGTTCGCAGTGTCCATATCCTAATAATAATCATTACACCACAAACACCTCCTTATATAATATATTATATATATATATATATATATATATATATATATATATCAGTTAAAGTCAACGGCACTTGGTAACTGTCAGTTTCTCTCTATTATTTACCAAACCAAATGCTTAGTTTTATAAAAAGGTTACCAAGTGCCGTTGTCTTTAAGTCTACACTAACCTGATATATATATATATATATATATATATATATAATATATATATATATATATACTCTATCACTGATATTGATCACTATTTATAATATAGCAAACTACATAATGTATATAATATATATATATATATATATATATATATATATATATATATATATATGTGTGTGTGTGTGTGTACACACACAGAGAGAGAGAGAGAGAGAGAGAGAGAGAGAGAGAGATCTTTACTTCAAATGGAATCAACAACAAATTAAACTAACAAATGATGTCAATAGGTGCAGTTAATAAACAGTAATCTGTATGCAAGTCTAAGCAAGACTTAAACAAGTAAATAACTTAATTTACCAAGTAAATAACGACAAGTTCTTATCGTGTATTCATCATCACAAGAATTCAATATTTTAAATTGAAAATATCAAAAAAAAAAAAAATAAATAAATAAAAAAATAAAATAAAAATTGCATGCTGTCTCTAGCGTAACGGGTTCATTATACGAAAACACTGTGATATTGACATTTAAGAAATTTCACCCCCCCCCACTAAAAACAACAACAACAACAAATAAAAAACAAATTTAGATTTAACAAATATATATGGTTTATAAGCTCGTTCTTTTAATACTTATACACACACACACACACAAACAAACAAACAAACAAACTCATACACAAATACGCAATACTTTATTCTATCTGGTTGAGTATATTCAAGAGTTGAAACATTTTGCAAAACTCCGCCAATATATGTGTTCGATTCCAGATGGAGGCGACGGTATCAAATACATATTTGGACCATATGCGATCTCGACTCGTGGGGACACTTTTCTCATTTGCACCGTAAAAATCCGGTTGTTTGTTAGGGGTTAGGTTAGGGGTTAGGGTTAGGGTTAGGAGTTAGTTTTATAATAAAAAAAACTCTAAAAATAGTCTGTAAACAATTAACCGCATTTTGACGGTGTAAATGGAAAAAATGTCCCACGAATCGAAATTGTAATTGGGGTGCCTTAAGGTCATATGGTCCACATATTTTAACGGCAGGTATGCCCTCCTGATATATTTTTACCATCCAGTCGTCCTATTTCTGTATACCCTCCCCCCACACATTCAACCCTGCATCGCCACATTGTAAGAGTTTACACCGCTTATGTGAGTCAGCGGTTATATCGAATTCAAAGACCGTAAAATAAACCATAAAATAAAGGCACACATTTTCAACCTTATGCCAGCCATCACAAAAATCATAACTCAAGAAAACAATATCAAAACAACCAAAGGAAAACTAAAGTAAATGTTTTCCCCTTTGTTTCCCAACTTTTAATCATATATATATATATGGTGAGTCTAGTTCTCAGTGAGAATATATTATATTTGTATATATGTATGTTATACATACCTATAATATTCATTTTTTGGATTATGTGTAAAGCATGGGCGGTGAAATGAATAAGAAACTCGGTTGGTGTTTAAGTTTTATTTTATTTCATTCTATATTTCGGAAGTTCGACCTTTCTTTGTGAAGATAATCTAGACTGACTACTGAGTTTCTTATTCATTTCACAGCCCGTGCGTCACACACAATCCCAAAAAATAAAAATAAATATAATAGGTATATATGAAATACACGTATACAAATATGCTGAGAAATTCACATAGGAACTGGACTCACCAATATACCAACAAAGAAGAATACGTGGACTTCACGACGACCACAACACACACACACACACACACACACACACACACACACACAAAAATATATATATATATATATATATATATATATATATATATATATATATATCAGTCGTTGATTGGGTTTGTGGCATTCCTTGTGCACCAATTCTTTCATATAAACTGAGCCAAAAAGTGCAGATGGTCAAACACAAGCCTTCACCACTATAAACAAATCACTGTGTGGGTGTTCATTGTATGAACCTTCATGCGTCAAAAATCGACGAGAGAGTCCAGAATATATAATATATATATATATATGATTTTAACTCTTTTAGGTTTTATTCAGTAAAAAGACTCCAAATATTAGAAGCTATACTTAAAAATCAGACACACCAAACTTAACAATATCTTTTTCACTTTAGGAGCCGGAATACTTAAATGCATGTGACATGAGTGCATAATTCCATAGCCTCAGGATTCATACAAACGTAATCCTAATCTGTGATTCTACTCATTCAAACCAGCACCAACGGACTGTGCGTTCAAACAGGACGACAACTGCATACGATGAACACCCTAAAAAATCATTATAGAAAACATCTTATAATCTATGGCATGGTCATACTCAGATCCTCAATATTGTATTGTTTACAGACTGGAGTTCTCTGGTGATTGTAAAACCATACACCCTGTAAGTTTGTTTGTATAAATTAATTGTTCACCCCTGGCTGACTTCCCGATAGCCGAGAGGGTAAAGAGCTTGATGGAAGAAAATACTGTCAGGTTTCGCACCCGACTAGAGGTAGCTGTTAAAAAGTCGAGCCGCACTGACGAGAAGTATACTTCGAAACACGTGTGTGTCGATGACTAGAATATATATATATAATATATATATATATATATATATATATATATATATATTGAAAAAACAAATGATGTTTACAAATGTATGGGATCATCAGGAGAGAATGTGCACCGTTTCGGGGCCTTCCTCTAATAAGACTCAAAAGAGCCTGATGTAAAATTGTTTAAAAAAGTGTATAATAGTATAAAAAGTGTATATTAAATATCAAAATTGTTCATAATACACTCCAACTATTAAATAAGTAACCAATAAGTGTTGGTAAATCCGTGGTGTTTATGGATAATTATCTTCAGAGGAGTAAACATCCATATGTATTGTTTTTTCGTAGACAAGTATGTGAAATAAAAGGAAATTAATCCGACAGTGTGAATTATATATTGAAAAAACAAATGATGTTTACAAATATCAGTAGATAATGTGCACCGTTTTGTTCCCGTTGGAGTGTATTATGAACAATTTTGATATTTAATATACACTTTTTATACTATTATACACTTTTTAAAACAATTTTACATCAGGCTCTTTTGAGTCTTATTGAGAGGAAGGACCCGAAACGGTGCACATTCTCTCCTGATGATCCCATGCATTTGTAAACATCATTTGTTTTTTCAATATATCAAATTCACACTGTCGGATTAATTTCCTTTTATTTCACACACACACACACACACACACACACACACACACACACACATACACATATATATATATATATATATATATATATATATATATATATGAAGGAAAAAAACTTAAAATTTGGTTTATGTAATCATTTATTTTAACTGCAGCAATCGTAGCTCATAACAGCACCTCCAGCTATAGAGCAAAAACAGTTATTACTGATTTTTCCGAGATTTTTTGAGCATACATAGATAGGTTTCAGTTTTTGTGTGGAAGTGTTTTAACTTGTGGTGGGAGGGAAAAGTGGGATATATTAGGGAGAGGGGAGGTAAGCGGAAGATGGATAAAAGAAATGGGGAGGTTAATTAAACATATTTAGGGGTGGGGGTGGGGGTCCCTATTCTTGAGATCTTTGGCTGAATAAATGGTTAATATAAATTGAAATAGAATCAAAGACAAAACTTCAAAGGAGTCTTCTGATTATAGTCACTATCTATTTTGAATTTCGCCCGGATTATCGGACCATCAAATCAGCTAATTAGGAGACAAAGGGATGCAAAATAACCCCAGACAAGATGTCTACGCAGCACCTGCGCTCCTGAGAGGCAAACAAAAAACCACAGGGGTTATAAAAAAAAAGGAAAACCCACACAACAGGGCTTTCTAGACAGACACTTATCTTTGAAGTTTTCTTTTTGTTTCTACTACCATTTGTTACGTAGCGGCCTTCTTCGCTACTCTAAACCGTGTACGCTAGTACTAGGGTTTTCATTGTACCCAAAGCGATGTATGTTAGTAGTCAGCTACTACCGACTACTGGACTTCAATAAACAACAGATACGTATGTACAAAGAGAGGACCCTTCTTTATTTTCTTCGGTGTGTGGGTGGTGAAGGCGCAGAGATTACAATGAGTGCCGGAGGGGTGTTTTCTGACGGGAGACGTGAAGTGTCCTTTCGGCTGCCGGCTGGCGTCTCTGTGTTCTGACTGCTGTCGGCTCGACCCTCTGGTTTTTTTTATTGACGACACGCTTACGCATCTTTATCTTTTGATCTGATAACGTATGTTTGTTATATATTTCTTTACCTTCTCCCTGCTTCATTGACCGGAAAGCCTCGCTTTCGTTTTCCACTTTTTAAAAATATTTATTTTTATATTTCTCTTTGTCTTTTTTCCGGAAGCTTCGTTTTCCGGCCGAGGACAATACAACACATTTATTTTCACTTCTTATTGTTATGACCAGCCCAAAAGTCAGGAGGATGGACAAAAGCTGCATCCCCAAAGACCTACTGTATGGTGAATTAGTTGAGGGCATCCGACCGGTAGGGGGACCACGCCTACGCTTTAAAGATGTCTGTAAGAGAGACACGAAGACATGCCACATCAACACCAACACATGGGAGGCTTGTGCAGAAAACCGTACGATCTGGCACCTCCTCGTCAAACACGGAACGAAAAGGAGGGAAAAGGAGAGGAAAGAAGCCGCCACAGAAAGGAGAGTTAAAAGGAAGGAGAGACAACAGCATCTCCAGCTAGCATCACAGTTTCTTTGCAATCACTGTACCAGAGATTGCCATTCAAAAATTGGTCTTTTCAGCCACTCACGTAGCTGTAGATAAAAAAAGGTAATTTATGAGGAAGTGTGTCCCGGTCTCCTGCCTCAAAAATAACAACCCCAGCTCGTCGTAATTCTTGTTTATTTATCGTAATTTGTAGTAATTCTTGTTTAGATATGAAGATGGATATATAGTTTGGAATAGACTGAGATAGATAGATAAACAAACAAAATAATATAGATAGATATGAATGAACAAATAGAGATAGATATTTTCGACAAGTAAATGTATTGGGGGGGGGGGTCGCATCTTTTTTGTCGTAATTCTTGTTTATTTAAACTAAAAACAAGATATTAAACAAACATGAATAAAAAAAATCTTAGTATTTAAAGTAATATAGATAAATATGAACAAATTGAGATAGATAGATAGATATGAAGATGGATAGTTTTGAATAGACTGACCTGGGTCGTTATTTTAATAGTCACCGGGTAGCAATTTATGAGGCAGGAGACCGGGACGAACTTCCTCATGAATTACCTAAAAAAAGTGGACTCTACGCCATCGTCTTTAATAGACGTAAGGATGCCAACACATCTATATATATAAAAGAAAGGTTTTGTCTGTCTGAATGTTTGTTTGCATAATGACCGAGAACATGTCTTATTATATGAGACACACACACACACACACACACACACACACACACACAAGCACACATACACACACACATACACACACATATATATATATGTATGTATGTATGTATGTATGTATATTGTAGCGTCACTTATTTTACGAACATAAATCCACATAATTTGACATAATGTTTTTCTTTAATAATATCTCCATATATAAAAGATGTCTGCAAGAGAGACATGAAGACATGCCACATCGACATAAACACATGGGAGGCTTGAAGACCGTACGATCTGGCGCCTCCTCGTCAAACAAGGAACGAAAAGGAGTGAAAAAGAAAGGAAAGAAGCCGCCGCAGAAAAGAGTGTTAAAAGGAAGGAGAGACAACAGCATCTCCAGCATCTCCAGCAAGCATCACCTTTTATTGCAATCACTGTACCAGAGATTGTCATTCAAAAATTGGTCTGTTCAGCCACTCGCGTAGCTGTAGATAAAAAAAGTGGACTCTACGCCATCGTCTTTAATAGACATAAGGATGCCAACACATTGTTATGACCAGCCCAAAATCCACAGCATCAAAGACATTCTTCTTTTTTTTGTCTGAGAGTGAATCAATAAAACATAGCTTAACACAAAGCTGAATTTTATCAGAAATTTTCACTGTATAATATATAGGATTAAGGGCATTGACAAGAATAAAGAATACATGGAAAAATGAATATTGGTTCTGTAAAATCATATTATAATGGAGATTCAGTGTCAGTTTGTAAACAACACCACTGTATATATATTTACCAACCCCTCCGCACGAGCAGGATGTGACACAAGGTCAATTTCTTAAGCGGAGTTCAACAGGTTTGAATTCAGAGTTTTCCTTCTTCTAGACCGGTTGCCTAACCAAGGTTAAAGAGCCCAGTCTGCCCCACTATTTACCCATAGCTGGAGGGAGAGTACGATTCATACCTTTCCCAAGGGTATTAGCGCTAAGTGAAATGCAATTACCAGATCCAGGATTTGAACTCGGGGCGACGAATCCATTTCCTTTGACTTTAACCATTACACCACGCGCTTCCATACTGCACCACTGTATAAGGGCCGGGTTAGCTCAGTCGGTAGAACGTTCGGCTGGAAACCGCATGGTTCCTAGTTCGATATCGGGCCTCGCCAACTCAGGGTATGAGTAGCACAGGGATCTGTGTGGTAAATGAGCTGATGGTAGGTGTGGCGCTCCACTTCAGACACAAAAAACACAATCTCCTTTGTCTAGCGCTATTTAAAAAGAGATAGACTCCATCGCTGATTGGCTGATACTGACTTTAGACCACCCGAGGACTTTTACATATTTATATTTTCGTAGCTTCAGCTGTAGAGATATGAAATAAAAGGATACATAATAATATACGTTTTGAATGTTACACTATCTATTAATAATGGAGATTCGCTTCCGGTTTTTGTCTGTAACAAAAATTACGTCACTGATTACGTCACATTACCCAAACATAGAATAAATACATTCAAAATTTGAACATACAACATTAGACAGTCCTCATTGTTTTTTAAAACAAGTTTTAATAAATACATGACTGGTATTATATATCTATATATAGTTTGTTTTATTTTAATACATATTTAAGGTTTACATTTCAAATTGCTTTATTTCCTAACCCTTTAATGAATTTGATGATTTTACTTACTTAGGGTACAAACTCGCTGACATTGAATTTTTAACTCCCACCCCTCAGGCAATATGTTTCAAAAATCTATTTTTACATCGCCCGGAGGGTGTTTTTTATTTTGTACTAGTATAAATAAATAACAAAAGAAAATCTGTAATGTTAATCACAGACACATATAAAAAAAGGAATCAGATGTGAGCCAGATCTGGAATAATAAAAAAAAGGGTCAGACACACATACAAACACAAACACACACATAAACAATCACCCCCCACACATAGACAGACAGAGAATTTGGAAGACATGAGACAGAAAAAAATGAACAGCAACAACTTCAGTTCTGGTGATCTTCTGTAGAAGGGATTTTTTTCCCGAAATATCAAGAATAAATCACAGGTTAACAAACAACACCATAGTTACCTTCTTTTTTCTTTACACTTGTTTTGTGATAACCTTCAAAACCAACTAACAGACCAAATAAATATTCATGTCCTAGTCTGCCCAGCATGACTGACTTGTTGGTCATGCATCTTACTTTATCTATTAAAAGGATTTCGAGACATATACGCCTACTCTTTATAGCCATAAATATAAGACATTAGAAAAATGGATATTGGATTAATCTTTTTTTTCTTTATTACACTGGGTAACAAAAAAACATGTTTTGAAAATCGTCCAGGGTTTTACAGCTTATTTAAACTAATTTTGATGCTCTGAGTCCGAAAATGACCTTGGTTTTGCTCAATCAGGTCAGGTTTTTTTGCTACAGAAATTTTTAATAAATCGATTTTTCGTAAAAAAACAAATTTCTGCAGATCATCAGCTGAGAAACCCCTGACGATTTTTCCGTTTTCCTCAAGAAATAAAAGTCAACGTATCCAAATTCATTCAGTTTTTATTTAGTCCATCAAATTTGATAAGCATAATTATCATAATATTAGTATAAGAATGAGCGTTACGTGACACAAAAGTTCAGAGTTCACGGCATAAATCGGCGTTTCTTCGATTCCCGTGTGTGAGCAGCTGCTGGGTTGTCTCTCTTCAGCGACCAGCAGTTGTCCGCCATCATGACTGCGTCCCACCTCCCTGGTACCTCTCCTCCATTTGGCGCATGTCCTGATGGAACCTTTCTCCCTGCTCGTCGCTCATCGCCCCAAGGTTTTCAGGAAACTTCTCCATGTGTGAGAACAGGAAGTGCATCTTTATACTCATCAAACACCCGAGTTTTTGGAAGGCCTCTATCATGCTGCTGATGAGTGTGGCGTGGTTTGCTGCCTTCGTGTTCCCCAGGAAGTTGTTCACCACCTGCACAAACGATTTCCACGCGTCGCACTCTAGCGTGTTCATGGAGTTTTGGAACTCTGTGTCCTTTATGAGCTGCCGTATCTGTGGGCCATCGAAAATGCCGGCCTTCAGCTTCTCAATGGTCAGTCGAGGAAAGGCTCGGCACAGGTAGTTGAAGCATCTCCCATCCTTGTCCAGAGCGCACGTGAACTGTTTCATTAACCCAAGCTTCATGTGTAGCGGTGGTATCAATATCTTCTCCCGGTCAACAAGAGGTTCGTTTATGATGTTTTTCGCCCCAGATACTAACTGCTCTCGCGCCGGCCACTCTTTCTTTACATAGTGCTGGGCTCTGTCTCGACTGTCCCACATACATATAAAGCATGGGTACTTCGTGAACCCGGACTGATGACCAAGTAGAAAGTTCACCATCTTGAAGTCGACGCAGATGACCCATTGGTGCTGCTCATATTGGATTTTGTCGAGCACGTACTTCACTGCTTCATATTTCTCTTTGAGAATTGTGGAGTGCGCAAGAGGGATTGAGGCGAACTGGTTCCCGTCGTGGAGGAGCACACACTTCAAAGAACGCTTGCAGCTGTCAATGAAGAGTCGCCAATCTCTCGGATCGTATTGAGGAGCGCAGAGTTTAACAAGAAGACCGGTGACATCTCGGCAGTACACGAGGTCTTCCTCTTGGCAGAAGTAGCCCATGTAGTCCTCATGCCTTCTACGAAAGAAAGTGATACGCGCGTCCTTGCCAAGTAGATTTTTCTCTTTGAGTCTGGAAGCCAACAGCTCGGAGGAAGTCTTCGACAAGCTGAGATCCCGAACCAGATCATTAAGCTCACATTGTAAAAAGGGCTGCGGACTATCTTGTGCTCCATACTCTTCTTCTGTATATCCTCGCTCGTCTGTAGTGGTGGCCTCGTCGTCGCTGTCGGGAAGCTCTGTGAACGCTGGTACAGGAATTTCTTCGCAGTGAGCCAGTGGACGGCGGGCAGATGGAAGGTCGGGGTACTGGAGGCTGTGCCGATTCTTCCGGTTGATGCCAGTAATATTGATGGCGCAGAAGTAACAATCCGATGCATGGTCAAACGGCTCCCTCCAAACCATCGGAATCCCAAACTTCAGGGAAGTTTTCGCGCCCTTCGTCCACCGCCGGAGGTATTCCACGCTCGTCTTGCACACCGTGTGCGGTGCCCAGGACTTATATTGGTCACCCAGCTTGGCTTTAAAGTAAGCCTCGTAGGCGCGCTTCACAAATCCTCTGATGTTCTGCCTGTCTCCTGACTGCGTGTATTCTCCGCAGATGTAGCAGAAAACGTCAGGATTATTCCCGCATGACCGTCGCGCCGAAGCCATCACAATAAACTGAAAGAAAAAAATGAAAAAAATGAAAAAAATGAAAAAAGAAAGATGGAGTAATGGTGAGACAGGTATTGATTTGATTGGCTAATTGTGGAATTCCCTTTATTCGTGTCTGTGCATTGTAATTCGATATATTCTTCAAGAAAAATATGATTGAACTCAAAACCCCTGATATTAGCATATGTATAGCTCGTCAGGTAGGCCTATGGCTGTATCTCAAAAAGTTGACCTGATAGAGCAAAATCAATGTGATATTCGGACTCAGAACACCAAAATTAGTCTAAATCAGCTGAGAAACCCCTGACGATTTTTTGGCTGTTACCCAGTGTTATCATACTTGTTTTGATTAGGGGGGGGGTGATAGTTGCCAAGTTAGTCTCGGAGATCAATTACTACTGAACAGCAAGTTTAATCCTTGCTAAATGGCCCATACTTGCGACCTTGTGTCACATCCTATCTATGTCGAACGGGTTGAGTATGTCAAGACCGTCACATCGTGGCGTAATAGTTACCAAGCTAGTCTCACGGGTCCATTACTACTAAATAACCAGTTCGAAAAGCTAAAAGGAAGGAGAAACAGCAGCACCCCCAACACCCACAGAAACATCACCTTTTGTTTGCAGCCACTGCACCGGAGACTGCCATTCAAGGATCGGTCTGTTCAGTCACTCACGTAGGTGTAGGTAAAAAAAACCCCAAAACAAAAGAAAACGGACACTACGCTCTCACCTTCCCCAGACCTCCAGAACTGGAACCTCACCATCAGATAGAGTTTAACGTATTCCCAGAACATGTAGACCCTCAGCCCCCGCATTCTAGCCCCCATATGATAAAAAGGGCAATAGGGTTGAGGCAATCAAATAGGTGCTAGGGCTTGACGTGATCAGCCGATTGATCGGAGGGGGCCTCTCCGACCGCCCGTCTAACCCAAGAAAGGACCAAAGTGGTGTTTTGCATGTCATGGACTGCTCATCCACCTGTGTTATATACTTAAGCATCACGGGTCGGCACCCACGGCCAATAGATGTCCCCACTGAGGGAGTCTTACCCCTTTGCAGAGGTGCGGTCGGTTCATTCTAACGCCCCAGCCGACAGGGCGGTCAAAATAAGAAAAAGTTGCATAAAAACATTGTCAATGCTCCTATAGATACCTTTTCAATTAATCGTTCATTTTAAAACTAAGCAATGTTCGGCACAAAGCCACAGTGAGAATCAAACTCGCCAACAATCGTCTACTAGACTAGTTCATATCACTTCACCGAAAAGTGGAGAAATAAGAAAAAGCCTTATGTGGTTAAGTTTGATCTACTGGAAATAAAGAATACAACTATATTGTTACATTTGTGCTTCTGCAGCATTGGCTCTCGTAGCTCCTGCTGTAGATCAGCTTTTTCAAATTACTTCATCAAAAAGTTTAGGTAAATAAGAAATAACGTCATTTGGTTACGCTTGATCTACTGAAAATATGGAATAAAACTATATGGTTATATTAGAGCTTTTGGTTATCGTAGCTTCTGCTGTAGATCAGTTATTGTGGGTCATCCAATATAAAATGAAATAAATTTGAGTCCCGCTGGGAGTTTAATTTTTATTTCCAATCCGCGCTGCTTACTACTAACCGTGAACAAACCTAGAATACAAAAAAAATGATGCCATCATTGAGTTACTAACAGTTTCACATCGTAAAGAAGAGAAGAATACCGAGTCAACCCGCGGTGTAATTGCTAACGTGCTGGACTGTGATATCTTAGTGCGCGTGTTCAAACTCCAGGAAAGGCATGAAACCCCTCATTCTTTCCAGCTTTGGATTTGAAGGCATCCGTGATTTAATGGTTACCGACGTAAATGAACACGGTGAGATGAGTTTATATTCTGGATGCAACTGTTTGCATTTCATATAGCACTAATACCCTTGGGAAAGGTGCGAATCCACCTATTCTCCCTACAGCTATGAGTAAAGTAGGGAAGACTGGGCTCTTTGATCTTGATATACCAACCGGTCCAGGAGAAGGAAAACGGGAATCTCTTCTCATTTGACAAAACTACCTCCTCATATTAATAGTACAACTACTGTTCTTTTACACGGTTGTCTTTGGCATCAAATAACCCATGAATGTTGATATGTCCTTAAACAAAGAAATAAATAGATCATAAAAACTGGGAAAAGCTGGCATTGAAGAGAATTGACTGGAGAATCCACGTGTATTATGGCTGTACCAGTTTTGAGAGTGAAAGTATTGAGCATGAAAACCTCAAGCGTCAACTTCGAAAGGAATACACCTGTTATATTGATGAGAACACAGAGGGTTGGAAATGTCAAATATGTGGTCGGTCTTCTTTCTAAGGCTGGATATGTCAATCATACGAAATCTCATCAAGGACCATTCATGCACGCCCCAGGAACAAACAACGTGTCTTCTGCAATCTGTAACAAAGTCTGTAAGTCGGCTTCTGGACTTAATAGCCATACGATGGTGCATAAGCATCATTTTTTTTCTCCATCTGATCCATTCGATCCAGTGGGAAGGACGTCTTTCCTATGTTATAAAAAGTAAGTAAAGTCGTCGGGGCGGCCTAAAGTCGGTATCAGACAATCAGCGAGAGAGTCTATCCCCTTTTCAGTTGCCCTAGACCAAGGAGATTATTTTAGCGTCTGAGGTGGAGCGCCAAACCTATCATCGGCTCCTTTACCGTACAGATAAAACTTTGTGGATCTGCTGCATGATTGATGAGAGGAAAGGTTCTGGTGGAGGGGTTGTAAAATTGTGAGGGACGGCAGTGATCTGCTATGTAAACAAAGAAATCAAACCAAATCAAAACATATTTTGAGGCATCAGGATTTTGTCACGTACAATGATGTTTTTGCCCCTGATACGCACACACACCACACACACACATGTACATACACACACACACACATGCATACACACACACACACATTCAAAAAGTTATTATTTATTTATTCTTATGATCTGAACATTCAAGAATATGTCGGGATATTAAGAAAATAATCTTAAAATCAATCAGGTTGTGTCGCAGGAGATATTTGTTAATATGTCTACGTTTAGAAATCAATTGACATTTTTTTGTTCAGCAATTTATTATGTTCTGCGTATTCCAGAATATATTATTTTTCTTCCCGACACAATCTACAATTTTTATAACCTCCTCTATACGCAGGGGCTTCTTTTCATAATATCTTTTATTTGTCATGCATATTTTGATAATGGGGTGCTTTTAGCGTATTATTGTCGGTGAAGTTGAAGTGGTGACTATACAGTTTATTTTTCCAATTCAATACAAGATATATATATATATATATATATATATATATATATATATTGGAATAAAATCCCGTGGAATGAGGAAAGGAAGTCAATACGGCACATCAAATTGATATGTTACCTTATAAGGATGGCTCCGCCATAAAAAAAAAATCTGCGAAATAAAATTTATTTCTGCAAAAGTTATCTTTATAGCGAGAAATGTCAATTTAACTTTTTGTATTGTCATCCTTCTCTCTCTCTCTCTCTCTTTCTTTCTCTCTCTCTCTCTCTCTTTTCTCTCTCTCTCTCTCTCTCTCACACACACACACACACACACACACACACACATATATATATATGTATGTGTGTGTGTGTGAAGAAAATAATAGATTTTGGAAAATCCGAAAAAATGAGAGGAAAACTCATGGTAAAAAGGGAATAATTTAGAATTATTCACTTTCTACCATGAGTTTTCCTCTCATTTTTTTCGGATTTTCCCAAATCCGTTATTTTCTTCATATATATATATTACAATATAGGTACAAGTGATAACCTACTCGAGTTTCACCATAAGGATCTTCAGGGTGAAATCCACTGAATTAATCGAGATACTGATTAATTGCAGTCGATTACACGTGTGTGTTCATTGTGTCAAACGGTTCGATTTTTACCCTGAAGATCCTTATGGTGAAACTCGAGTAGGTTATCACTTGTACCTATATTGTAATAAATTTGCTCTACTAACGTATTGA
Organism: Doryteuthis pealeii; assembly: GCA_023376005.1. Classification (NCBI taxonomy): domain Eukaryota; kingdom Metazoa; phylum Mollusca; class Cephalopoda; order Myopsida; family Loliginidae; genus Doryteuthis; species Doryteuthis pealeii. Next base: position 72,634,281 of record CM042147.1, on the reverse strand, counting down.
GCACTTTGTATTTGTTATATCGCTGACTTACCTCCCTGAATTCTGCACCATCTAACCATCGTGACCATATTCACCGGTAAGTCACCTTTTCCATTACACACACACACACACACACATATATATATATATATATATATATATATATATATATGAAGCCGAAATATTAATTGAATATAATTTTCTATGTTTGTTATTTCCTTTTTTTCACATAATCCCAATACACCCTTACACCATTCATATTTTACATAAAAAGTAATTTAAAAAAATAGTTTAATAAACATTTCTTTTCTGAAAAAATCCGTTACTAACCGACTATGAACGGGTTAAAACTCTTTCTTTTGAAAAAGAGAATTTTTCTATTTTTGAATTTGAAGTATTTCTTTTTCTTTCAAAAACTGTTACACTGAAGAAATACAATGTAGCGAAATGTACATGACGTTAGCGTAACACGCAGCGAATGCACAAAGACGAAGCGATCGCATGGCTTACACGCTTTTTAGAAAAATAATGTTTCCGATTTGAATTTAAATTATTTTCTGCTTCTCTCTCGATGAATCCGGATTAAAGACATTTACATCTAAAAACGGACATAATTATCATTATGCTCTGATGATGATTTTTTATAAATCGAAATATTGTCAATATTAGCAATGAAAATGATATAAAAATATATTCATTTTAACAACATTGTGTGTTTTCATACCCTTTTATCTCTCTCTCTCTCTCTCTCTCTCTCTCTCTCTCTCTCTCTATATATATATATATATATATATATATATATATATATATATATATGTTAGGAGAGTTATCTCCCCTAACGATTCGAACCGGACTCTCTAAAGAGGAGGGAAAAACAGACTGCACAGCAGATCAGAACCGAGCAGGTCATACACTCTCATCCTCATTAAGCTAGAACTCTAATCTAAACCCATCCACTGTATTCCCTGTCAGTGAAGCATAAATAAAACAAGTATTGTTATTGTTAACAATTTCCCTGTTTTTATTATTATTTCTGTTATCCCTACATCTCGGATATAACAATTATAATATATATATATATATATATATATATATATATATATATATATATGCTTAATTGGAGTCGTACCTAATTTTGAAAATTAATTAATTAATAATGAATTAGGCGGGAATACCTATTAAATGTATGGCTAAACAAATCGAGAAAAATCAATCTCTGTATGTACATTTCGGCCTATTAGGCCTCATCAGCAGAGCTATAGATCGGAAGACCGCACTGTGCGTGATTTGAAACCGGACTGCCAAGCTGACAGGCCGATCCCATAACCCCTACACTAAACGGACTTCTTAGATTTTACGATTTGTTTAGAGTAGGTTAATATTCCTCTTCTAGTGACTTTTATTACACGACGATATGATAAGTTGTAAACACGGTTTGTTTGGAATGGCTTTTTGCCGATAATTTTTGGGAGAATAAGTGCTTAATTGGAGTCGTACCTAATTTTGAAAATTAATTAATTAATAATGAATTAGGCGGGAATACCTATTAAATGTATGGCTAAACAAATCGAGAAAAATCAATCTCTGTATGTACATTTCGGCCTATTAGGCCTCATCAGCAGAGCTATAGATCGGAAGACCGCCCTAATTCATTATTAATTAATTAATTTTCAAAATTAGGTACGACTCCAATTAAGCACTTATTCTCCCAAAAATTATCGGCAAAAAGCCATTCCAAACAAACCGTATTTACAAATATATATATATATATATATATATATATATATATATACAGGGTGACACAAAAAAACAGAATTTGGGTTCTGTTTTTTGTGCTGGTAGCCTGCATCCATAAAAGTATATATACAAGCTGACCCCTTCCCCCCCATATATATATATATATATATATATATATATATGATAATGTGTGTGTGTGAGTGTGTGTGTGTGTAGTCATGTTGTCATCTTGTTTTTGTTCGTGCGGGTGTGTATATGCGTGTGTTTATGTGTGTGTGTGCTTATGATTTAGCTATTTCAAATATATCAAATATATCTAGATCATAACCACACACACACACACACACACACACTCACAAACACACGTGCCCGAGCAAAAACAAGAGGCCAACATGACGTAACACACACACACACACACACACACACCACACACCGATTAGCCTAAAATACACCTATGTATCGAAACAATTACATTCTCAATCACACTTAATAACCTCGGAAATATATACATTTACAGTTAGCTCAGCTGATAGAGCGTTTGGCTAGGAATCACAAGGTTCTTGGTTCGTATACCGGCCCCCGCCAACTCATTGCATGAGTAACACAGGGATCTGTGCGGTAAAGTGAGGAGCTGATCGTAGGTGTGGCGCACCACCTCAGACACTAAAAATAATTTCCTTGGTCTAGCGCTAGTGAAAGGGGATAGACTCCCTTACTGTCTGGCTGATATCGACATTAGGCCGCCTCGTCGACTTTACTTTTTTTTTTTTTTTTTTACAGATTCGTATATACACAAGTACAGATACTTGTATGTGTATGTGCGTACGCACATGCACTATTTACGAGTCGTAACATAAATACGCACACACATTGAATACATGAACGTTCTAGAGAAGGAGAGGCGTGGAATGAACAGACGAAAGAAGTGCGCTGAAATAAACACATACTTTTAGACTGAACATGGCACCAACTGAAATGAACGCAGTGCTTATTCCACGATCATTCCGGCGTATGTCGACACGGAACAGTTCCTGGCGGGAAAATTGTATGATTTTGGTTTGGAAATTTCAGAGAGACAGGTTCAGCTTTAAAAAGAAAATCGTCATGAAATACCAGAGGCAATGATTAGGTAAGCGCTGCAGAGCCTTTAGGTGAGGCTTCGGGCGTGCAACAGCTAACGAGGGCATTTGGACAATGAAGTCTTAAAAAAACAATGGAATTACAAATAACAAAACAGAATAGCAAATATTGTTATCTCTTGCGGTAAAACTAAATTTTGAATAGGATATTTGTTGTTTTGTTTATTTTATTCTTTTTGTTTCAAAACCGAGAGATTATTATGGCTAATATATATATATATATATATATATATATATATATATATATATATATATATATATATATTCCTGTAGCTAGGATCTTTCTATGTATGGTTTAACCATGCAGGTAGACAATATGGAGATCTCAATGTGCTTAATACCAGTGAATGGAAAGGACAGAGCAAAATATTTAGTAAGAAGCAAGTTTAGAGTTTTTTCCTTCATTTACTATATATATATATATATATATATATATACTAGAAGAGGCCACCAGGGTAGAAGGGGTATTTTTAAAAAAGTCCTGAAGATCCATCATTACTGTTGTGATGTTAGTCCCAACAGTAAAAAGAAGTCAAGTCGAGATGGGGTAAAATAAGACAAGTGTATTTACAATCAATGGTACATGTACGACTAGCTTGTCGTTAACGGGAACAGTCCTCCCTTTCCACTCGGTGTCTCACTATTTATATTTATAGTGAGAACCGGTGCATGTTCTCCACTGTAGGAACGGCCGGTACAACAATTACTGAGTTAGATCCTCCTAGGATGCCCAATTAAGATCCCTACGTAAAAAAAAGACCTTGCATCCAGCCACTCTGAAAATAAACGTTGTCTACTAGTCAAAATATTAAATGCAAAAAAAAAAAAATTCCATTCTGTTATCATTTAAATTTTATCTTTTAATCCTTTTCACAAATACAAATAAGATTTTTTATTATTTTTGCTCACAAACCAATCTCTAGTGATATTTAATATGTATATTTTATTTACTTTGAATATAATATATATATATATATAATATATATATATATATATATATATGAATTAAGGAAAAAACTTTAAATTTGCTTCATTGTAATAATTTATTTCAACTGCATGATTACAGTGCTCTGTCCGTCCACTTGCAGACACTAGGCATATCGAGCTCTCACTACGGTTTACCTGTATCACTATGGTTAAACTACGCATAGAATGATCCTCATTACCACAAACACACACACACACACACACACACACACACACACAAAAAAAAAAAAAAAATATATATATTTATATAATTAATGAAGGAAAATTTAAATTTGCTCCATTGCAATAATTTATTT
>CM042147.1:72615143-72625143 GCA_023376005.1 Doryteuthis pealeii | reverse complement strand
CTGTACGACTCGGAATTCCTTGACCTTTGACCCCGTGCTGAGTGCGAATACATTCGAATCCTAAGCCGTATTGTCAGAAGATATAGTTAAATTTCAAGCGTTGTGCCATGACAATCTTATTCCACGTGTAGTGCCGTGTGCGTTTTAATCGAATTCCTAGCGTCGTGTCATGTGCAACGATATTCGAATTGCTAGCGTGTCGTGTGCAACTATAGTATAAATACTTGGAACGTGCCATGTACGACTTTAGTCGAATTTTTACCATGTCGTCTTTAATTATAGTGTTGTATTGGAATATTCTACACTCTCTCTGAAAAGTGCAAAATTTGAACTGATGTTGTAACTTCGCTTGTGTACAAAAACCAAACTCTATTTTTGGTACAAATAATGTTCAATGTATGTAAAATAATAATTTAAAGAAAATAATTTTTTTATATGCAGTGCCACATTGCTGTGCGATTTTTCAACTTATTGATCTTGCTATGAAAAAATCAGAAATCATCAATTTTTGGATTCCTCGGGCCAAAAAGCTTCGATAAACCAATTTCTGGGAGTAGGGATGTCGCCATTTTTATTGCCCCTCCTCAAACTTTTCAAGTTTAAAATCGACATAACTCAGCCAATTTTTGGAATTGAAAGCTGAAATTTGGGTGATTTTCTAACCTAAACATAGTCAATAGCTGTACAAAATTTCAGAAAAATTGAAGGGTGTGGTGACAATTTTACTTTTTTCTGGATGATTTGACATGGAATTGCCCTGTTGGAAAATGCAGCAGTGGTAGAAAAATGGTTAAACCAATAATTCCCAAAATGGGTGGTACTGCCCACGAGGGGGCCGTGGAAACATCTAGTGAGTGGTGAGCCAAAAAGGGGAGGGGATGACAGGATGGCATTAGGAGTAGTGAATATAGATAACTTTTAAAAATAAAATCTAAATTAAAAAAAATATATGGCCTAAATACTAAAGTAATGGAACGGGTATGCAGTTTATACAGAATAAAATTGACATTTGAATTATAAACGAATGTAGAGTTTTGTTACGTAGTCCGAAATCAAAGTCAAATGTCTGATCAATCACTTAACTCCTGTACATAACACATACAGTGGCGCACAAGTTAACATATACCGCTTCGAAAGACAACTACAAGGGTTAAAGCTCAGCTTAATTTGTAGCACTACACGTTCATTGTTTGTTTGTTTATTGATTTTAACGACATATCAACCCGTCTGGGGTTATGTCATGCCTAACGGTTAGGAAGTTATACATATCGTGTATTTATATTTATACTTTTTAGTAATTGGTTTTAACAATGTGTTAGAATTATTGGGGATTATGTTGCATGGTATTGATTTGTTTCATGTCTATATTCTAGGGTATAATTTTATTTCCCTCAAAAAAAAGAGAGAATATCCTCCATGTTGACATTTTCAAACAGATCTTTCATATTGTTTGCTTTAAAATAATGGTTTCTGATGTGAGCAAAAACCTGCATTCAATGAATAAGTGTTTAACTGTCAAAGGTGTTTGACATGTTTCACATTGTGGTTGTTGTTCTTGTTTGAGTATATTGGAGTGTGTTAGTCTTGTATGATCAATGCGTAATCGGGATACAATGACTTTCTAGACTTAAAGTTGGTCTCCAGCCTCATAAAGTGGGTTTGATAAGGAAGAGTTTATTGTGGATGTTGTTATTCCAGTGTTGTTGCCATTTTGTATGAAGGAATCTATTAATTTTAGGTTTCAAGTCAGTATATGGTATCTTGAAATTGTCGGGGATCAAATCTAGAGCCAATTTAGCTGCGGAATCAGCTCTTTCATTCCCCCTCACTCCTATATGGCTTGGGATCCAGCATATCATAATCTCCTTAGAGTTAGACATCAAGTTTAATCTATTCAGGAGCTTAATGATGAGAGGATTTTCCAGTTTTTTTAATTTCTTAATGATAGTAGGACAGAGAGCGAGTCTGAGAAGATGATATATTTTTTGTGGTTATTATCATAGATTATGTCAAGCGCTAGATCTATTGTACACGGGTTTCAGGTGAGGGCCTCCAATTTTCTGTTTAAATGTTACCTTGTTTCCAATTCCGATTTTGGTAAGTTCCGTTTTTTTTCTCCTTTTTCACTCTTGAGAAATTACATTTTTTTCTTTTTCCATTTTGTAAGAATTTTATATTGTTAACACTGCTAAAACTGCTAAATAAATTAGTTTGATAAATTAAGTTTTATTTGTGAAATACATCATTATGTTTAATCATGTTGTTTTCAATTTGAAGCATAAAAAATAATGTATGTTTACATATGTGTATGGGGGCGGGGGTGTACTAGGAAATCACTGGGGAGTCAATGGGGTGCCAGCTTAAAAAAATTTGAGAACCACAAGGTTAAAGCTTTTATACACTTTTATAATGATAATATGTACGAAGTGACATCTAAAATGACATGAAACATTTATCATCATCATCATCATGTCGTGCAGGCAGCACGGATATCCATGACAATCTCTCGCCAACCTTCCCTATCATTCATCGTCCCTGGGAGTTCTTCCGCGCAGCAGACAGCAACTTCACATAGTTGGTCAATGTAGGTACTTGCTGGACAGCCCACATTAGCATGTCAATGCTGGCTTCCACAGGAGAACGTCGCTTATGAGCTCGTCTCTGCTTCTCCAGCAGTATCCTGCATGCCTAGTCCGTCTCACTCGGATGGTTTGTGAGATAGGGGGCAGTTGGCCATATAGCTGCTTCCTTGTGGGGTGCTGTTTCCACGACTTGTTCAAGACTGCACGCAGCATTCTTGTGCAGCACCCATCTAGCTTATTCTCAAGGCGCCTCGTTAGGGCCCAGGTGGTGCAGCCATACAGCAGTACTGATATGACTACAGCCTGGAAGAAATGTCGCTTTAGCTTGTCAGTGAGATCGGATTTCCATATGACTGATAATTTGTTTGTGGCCAGCCATGCCTTTACTATTCGTGTATTAATATCGTTATCTGTGGATGAGATATTACTACCTAGGTATGTGAATTGTTCTACTGGCTTACCGTCTAGTGTGGAGATGTCTCTTTTCTTTTTGAAGCTCATGAACTCTGTTTTATCAGAGTTCACATAGAGGCCGATGTTCTTTGCTGCCTCCCCCAGGCTATGTAGTAGTGACTCAGCCTGTGCCGGTGTATCTGCAAGAAGTGCGAGGTCATCAGCATAGTCTGCATCTGTGACTGTGCGGGATATCTCCTGCTTCTCGCCTTTCTTAATGTGAAACCTTTTTCTTTTATGGTATCTAATGATATTCGGAGTACATAGTCTAGGCATATTATAAATATATATATATTTACCAACTCATCCGCACGAGCAGGATACGACACAAAGTCAATTTCTTAAGCGGAGTTCAACAGGTTTGAATTCAGAGTTTTCCTTCTCCTAGACTGGTTACCTAGCCATGGTTAAAGAACTCAGTCTGTCCTGCTATTTACCCATAGCTGGAGGGAGAGTAGGATTCATACCTTTTCCAAGGGTATTAGCGCTAAGTGAAATGCAATTAACACGTCCAGGATTTGAACTCGAGGCGACGAGTCCATTTCCCATGACTTTAACCATTACACCACGCGCTTCCATTATAAATATATATGGTGCTAATGTATCTCCTTGTAGGACTCCAGCGGTGATGTCAAAGAAATCTGTATCGCCATCAGGTGAGCGTACCATTGCCTTAGTGTCGTTGTAGAACATCATTATAGCGGCAACCGTTTCTTTGGTGAGACCATATGCTAGTAGTATTTGTTCCATTTTCCCTCTGTGTATGGAATCAAATGCCTTGGAAAAATCTACGAATAATAGCGTTGCCTCCAGATTCTTTGCTCGAACCCCTTCTATGATCCGTCGTATAGTCAGAATCTGAGAGGTTGTGGATCGATTTCTGCGGAATCCGTTTTGGTTTTTCCTAAGGATTTTCTCTATTTCGGGTCGGATTCGATTAAGAAAAAGGGCATTATATATCTTAGCTGCAATGGCAGTAAGAGTTATGCCTCTGTAGTTTTTAGCGATTCCTAGGTCTCCTTTTTTGGGAATGGGAGGATGCATCCTTTTGTCCATTTATCTGTTCTATTTTGTCTATATACTGCATTGCATAGCATAAGCAGTATGTCATTGAACTTACCCATCTTCCATACATCGGGGAGTATTTCGCCAAGTTCTGCTGTTTTTCTACCTTTTAGTTTTTTAAGACTTCGTCGAGTTCTTCAGTTAAAAAATCCCCTAGTTTGATGTCTAGTTGTCTATCTATGATCTTTTGGGTGTTATTTTCTATGATTTTAGGTGGGTTCCCCAGAAGTTTCTGGAAGTGGTCTTTCCATTTCTGAAGTCTATATTTTTGGCTGGTTGCCTTTAGCTTTGATCTAGAGGTACCTTTCCTACCGTACTCTTTGATAATAACATATAGGTAGTGACGTTAAGTATAAAGTATAACACCTTAATATACCTAATGATAATATATAGGTGACGGCTAGCATACCATAAAACCTTTATACACTCTAATGATAACATATAGGAGGTGACGTCTATAATACCATAAAAAACTTTATACACTCTAATGATAATATATAGGTGACATCTAAAATACTATAAAATTTTTATACACTCTAATGATAACCTATTGGAGGTGACATATAACATAGGATAAAACAATTATACACTCTAATGATGGATTATACGAGGCGATGTCTAAAATAAAGAGGGACTTGAGGCTCGAATTGGCTTTTTCAGAGAAATAAAAAATAATAGTAAATGAGGCAGTTTTTACATAGTTAAGTGATGTGTGAAATCTTTGCCAAAACATGGGAAACGTTGGGTGAGTTGACAGATGGCAGTTTGCTAAAAAAAAACTAAAATACTCTTAAATGCTGGGTAGAATAACAAGTACAAAAAATATAGGTGTGTGTTAATCTATTTTTATATCGATCTATTTAACGTATATTTGTGATTACTATATATATATATATATATATACTAGCAAATATATGCACCCTCCGGGTGCAAGTATTTAAGTTTTAATGTAATAAATTATTGTATTAAATTAGAAAGGCTAATGAAAATAAATAAGAATACAGATAAAAAGATTTGAAACAGAGGGAGTATAATAACAGATTTGAAACAGAAGGAGTATAATAAAAAATGGAACAACTGAAACTTACTCTTCCATCACTCTCGTCTTTCATTGTTATTTTTTCTAATTTAAGTATTTAATTATAAGAGGAAGTAAAGAATAAAATGACAGTTATTTTATCTTGTTAATGGATTTCATTTAAGATTCATTGAAGAGATGTTTGCTTATATTCATTAAAATAAAACCAAACAGTTAGAAATCAATAATACTAAGCACATATTTATTAAATTCGATTTTTTAATATTAATATGCAAATTAGCCTTCCCGTTCACACTGTAAACCGCTATTTTGTTGTATATATAAATATAATTGCATGTTATCAGTACGTAGACATAGTTAACAGTATTAATAATGTAAGACAATTTTATTAATAATTGAGATTTAGATAAAAATAAAATCATGGAGAATGTGATGTAAATAACTAAGGGAATTGTGACTTGAGTAGGAATATAGTTTCGGTTACAGACAGAAAAACACACAATCTCCATTATAATATATATATATATATATATATATATATATATATATATATGGACACTCCCGTCGATTATCGACGTATGAGGGTTCATACACACAAGGAACTCCCACACAGGGATTTGTTTATAGTGGTGAAGGCTTGTGTTGGACCATCCACACTTTTTGGCGCAGTCGATAGGAAAGAATTGGTGCATCAAGGGTTGCCACAAACCCAATCAACGACCGACCTCAGGAATTTTGAATTCAGAGTTATCCCTCTCCTAGACTGGTTACCTACCCAAGGTATATATATATATATATATATATATATATACTTTCAAAGAAAGAAAAAACTTACCAAACCGTCAAATACAAAAAAAACATAGGCGTGTATTAATATATTTATATCAATCTATTTAACGTATATTTGAGATTACTATATATATATATATATATATATATATATATATATATATATAATATATATATATATATATATACTTTCAAAGAAAGAAAAAAAAATTACCAAACAGTCATTTGACAATTATAAATTTATTTCGACCAGAAGTCGATATGAGACTTGTTGGAATATTTTGACATATAAGGTGTGCTACAATACACCACCTAAATTTATAGACTAGGCGAGGTCACGTGGTTTATTCCTCCGCCAATCAACAGCCATAATGCGTGGCTGGTTGACAACTTAAGCACTGATACTGAGAGCCGTCCATTTGCAATTATTGACGAAGGAATTTACAATCAAATGATTCTTTACCAAGGATTTCCGCTGGACAACCGCTCTTACTTGAAGCCTAAAGGATAGCCCATAAAATCGTAGCAAGCCTAGTCTCATCATCTAGGCTCATATTTCAAGCTTTTTCTTGTGTGTCGAAAACTCAAGTCACTTGTCTGTGAGGAAAACATCATAATGACGCAATTTACTTCTCTAGGAATTTGGAAACGGCATTCTGCTCTGTTTACCATTCACATCGAGGGTTCATATACGAAGATTTCACAATGTTTTGGTATCAATCTGAACCCATTCCGGATTATTTGAAAAGAGTTGGATAAGTCCAATTTTGATTACGAAGTTATGGCAGCTCGGAAGCCTCACCCTGATCGTTCTTATAAGAAAAAGACCTCCCGAATTTGTTCCTAAGAACCAGGCCATGATTAACAACGATTCCAGCAAGTCAATCGGTTACATAGCCAGGGATATGAGATTGTCTGAGTTTCTTATCAGAGGGGAAGTGCATAAAGACATTCGCTATTTCTCATACAAGATGAGAAAGCAACAATTTTTATAACAGGCCATGAAGGACAAGAGGAAAGACCGCACTGCAAAGCTTTAAAACAAGATCAAGCATCCTCTCCAACCGAACATGCTTTGGTTTTCCTCAGTTGCAAAATAATTTCTGCCAGGATCTGATGGTGAACCCATAGAAGAACCGTTGGCTTGTGCCGTCTCCACAAGATCAGTATGATAGAAATGAAAAGCCAACACACAGTCCACATCATGGTGTTTGGGGTTGTCACTGGTGATGTTAACATTATGCCTCCATTCATCTTCCCATTCGATCTCAGACTCAATCTTACATCAAATGCCTTGGAAGCGCATGGTCTAATGGTTAGAGCATGGACTCGTCAAACCGAGTTCAATTCCTGGACGAAGCTGTTTGAATTTCACATTGCGTTAATACCGTTCGGAAAAGTATGAATCCAATTCTTCCCCCAGCTATGGGTGAATAGCAGGACAGACTGGGCTCTTTAACCATGGCTAGGTAACCAGTATAGGAGAGGGAAAATCTGAATTCAAACCTGTTTAAACTCCGCTTAAGAAATTGACCTAGTGTCGCATCCAGCTCGTGCGGGGGGGGTTGGTAAAGTATATACATCAACTGCTTGGCGAAGGTAGTGCTGCCCTGCAGATTGCAATCCACTTGATTATTGGGATCAAGTAACCAATAAGCACCCCAGCTCTGGGCTGTTAGCTGCTGGAAGACCCTACGTCTGACAACAGAATTCTGCGCATATCACGGCATCAGGAGAACCCAGTATTGACTGTGATGAAATTTCTGCGACGACATTACCCCTAACATCTGGCCCCTAACTCCCGAGATTGCAATCCACTTGATTATTGGGACCAAGTAACCAATAAGCCCCCCAGCTCGGGGCTGTTTTGTAAGGAACACATTTTGCTTTTCACCGTAAACTCCCAGTTGTTTGTTTGCAAACTACAGACGATTTTTCTTTTGTATTAGAATTTCACTGTAAGATCTTTTGAAAGTTTGTTCATGTATATTTACAACCTAAAGGCATGTTTTTATACTAAAATAGATTTCGATCTTAATAAAAAAATTATTTTATGTTGTTGTTAATTCAATAGGAATTTTGAAAAAAACTTTTAAAAACTTTAAACGAAAGACACGTTTTTATATTAAAGACACAATTTTATATGTGAATAGTTTTTATTTAATCAGAAGAGAAATGCAGATATGTTTTTTTTTAAATGAAAATAGTTTTTATTTACAAAATATTTTGATGCTTATTTAAATAAAAGGATATTGGGATCAAGTAACTAATAAATAACTATATTTTTTTATTAAAATCGAAAACTATTCTAGTATAAAAACGTGCCTTTGTGTTGTAAATATACATGAACAAAACTTTAAAAAATCTTACAGTGGAATTCTAATGCAAAAATCGTCTGTTGTTTGTAAACAAACAACCGGGAGTTTACGGTGAAAAGCAAAAGGTGTTCCTCTCAAAACAGCCCCAAGCTGGGGTGCTTATTGGTTACTTGGTCCGATTATTGTATGTGGGGTGCATTTGAGCGAGAGACCAGCACAATTCCGTGCAAATCACAAAGATGAACTGCAGGCAAGAATGACGGCAACATTCAACGTAACCTAAATTGGTAAATGCTGTTTTGTTTACAAAGAGACCGTTGGAAAAGCTTTCAAGAGATTTTGAAATCGTCTAGGGACCGTGTTTGTAGCCAATGGCGATTACTTTGAATAAATTTAATTTTCATATAATTTCGGTAAATCTATCTGATAAAGTGGGTTGTCAATATCATTTTAATCTTTGCGGAATTTAAACTATAATTTACCTATCCCCCCACTATATATATATATATATATATATATATATATATATATATTACCACAGTGTATAGTTAACACAATCTGACTTGGTGAGAGAGTAGTAAGCCAATATATACAGTCTTGATAGAAGAGTGCTCAATATCTGTGATAGAGCGATATCAATAATAATAATAATAATAATAATAATAATAATAATAATAATAATAATAATATTACACAAGGAAGAGCAAAGGCAAATTACTTATGGCGGCCAACAATAGTAGAAACGGCAGATGGACAAACAGAAAAACGACAAAGACTAGAAAACAAAAATGGGAAGAAAAACAATTATATGGACGCTTCAAAGGACAAATAGATGAGGTTACACATGGAAAGACTTGGACATGGTTAAGAAAGGGAAACCCCAAAAGAGAAACAGAATCACTTATAATTGCTGCACAAAATAATGCCATAAGGACAAACTACATCAAAGCGAAAATTGATAAGACCCAATAAAATAGTAAATGTAGACTTTGCGGTAATAGAGATGAGACTGTTAACCATATACTCTGCGAATGTAGCAAACTAGTACAACGAGAATACAAAACTAGACACGACTGGGTTGGGAAGGTGATCCACTGGGAATTATGCAAGGAATTAAATTTTGACCACACAACAAAATGGTATATGCATAAACCAGAATCTGTTCTTGAGAACGAAACGCATAAAATTCTCTGGGACTTTGAAATTAAAAACGGATCACCTTATCCCAGCAAGAAGACCAGACCTAGTGTTGATTAACAAAAAGAAAGAACTTGTCAACTGGTTGATTTTGCAGTGCCAGCAGATCACAGGGTGAAGTTAAAGGAAAATGAAAAATTGACAAATATCTGGACCTTGCCAGAGAACTGAAAAAGTTATGGAATATGAAAGTGAAAGTTATACCAATTGTAGTTAGTGCACTTGGAACAGTCCCAAAAGGATTAGAAAAGGGCTTGGAAAGTTTGGATATCAGAGGAAGGATTGAAACCATTCAGAACACTGCACTGCTGCAATCTGCCAGAGTACTCAGAAGAGTCCTGGAGACCTGAGGAGACTTGCTGTCACTCAGGCTCCAGTGAAAGACCATCAGCTAACACTGATGTGAAAACTCAAAAGGAGTAAATAATAATAATAATAATAATAATAATAATACCTCTTCCACTTTCTTTTCTTCATACGTATAGCCTATCTCTCATCTCTAGCGTGTAGAGCCTTGTGCATTATCATTAGTTTCGTATTAGTTTCCGACCATTCCC
>CM042147.1:72607643-72610143 GCA_023376005.1 Doryteuthis pealeii | reverse complement strand
TTAGCAGCTCAGTGGACACCCCGTCCGAAGGACAGGTGTTTCTAAAGACTACTATCGACTGAGTAGTTTTACTCTGCCACATATGTACCTTTGGGTAAGTCCATGTTCGTGTCATAGGTGAGTCACCTACAACAATAATAAAAATAGAAAAAAAAAATATATTTTTAAGTATACAGAAGAACGGCCGACGTCGGGGCAAGATGTTTGATATTTGAAATTAAAACGGTAAGAGCATTTGGAAGTGTTCGAAAAAAGATTATTTTTGAAAAATTTGAGAGACGCAGCCGTTTAAACGTTTATGGGTGACATATGACCATTGAAACATAAATTTCAATTCTTGTATGTATATAATTAATCTACGATCTTGAAGCAGACATTTATTTATTATTATATTGTAATTTTATTTAATTTTGATATAACTTTCTGTTATTGTAAAGCGTGTGTTTATTGATATTTCATTTACTTGTTCTTTGATGTAATAAATTTTAAATGATCAAACATCATATATAGAAGAGATGGTGTATGCAAACATGTGTATAGTTAGATAATTTTATATTTAACATATAAATTCATAGCGTTTTGCGTTATTTAAAAAAATATAATTGTTTAATGATAAAATTGTTTACTGTATTGTAATAAGTTAGGCAGTCTAGGGAATAATAATAATAATAATAATAATAATAATAATAATATAATGCAAAAAAATAAAAATTTGAACATACAACAAAATGGTATATGCATAAACCAGAACCTGTTCTTGAGAATGTAACGCATACAATTCTCTGGGACTTTGAGAAAAAGACGGATCACCCTATCCCAGCCAGGAGACCAGACCTAGTGTTGATTAACAAAAAAGAAAAAAAGAAAAGAGAACATGTCAACTGGTGGACATTGCGGTTCAGCAGATCACAGGGTGAAACTGAAGGAAAATGAAAAGATGGATAAATACCTGGACCTTGCCACGTAATTGAAAAAACTGTGGATTATGAGAGTGAAAGTGATACCAATGGTAGTTGGTGCACTTGGAACGGTCCCAATTAAATCTGGAAGAAAGACTGAAGGATCTGGAAATCAGAGGAAGAATTGAGACCATCCAGACTACTGTACTGCTGCAATCGGCTGGAATACTCAGAAGAGTCCAGGAGACCCGAGGAGACTTGTTGTCACTCAGACTGCAGTGAAATAACATCAGCTAACGCTAATGTAAAAAACTCAAAGGAGTGAAATAATAATATAATAATAATAATAATAATAATAATAATAATAATAATAATAATAATAATAATAATTACAACCCAGAGCGTTATAATAAAGAAATAAAAAAGCAACAATGTAATAATATAAAACAAATAATAAAAACAATAATGTAAAAATAAATTCCAAATTTAAAGGAACGTTTCTATCGTTATTTTCAAAACAAATTAAATCTACTTTTATTCCTTTTGTAAAATATTTGATTGTGTCATTAATTTAATAAATAAATGTTTCTGCATCATTTTAAATACATTGTTCTCAATTTCTACCGCAACAAAAGGAGGATCTAGAAATCAGAGGAAGAATTAAGACCATCCATAATACTGCACTGCTGCAATCGGCTAGAATACTCAGAAGAGTGCTGGAGACCTGAGGAGACTTGCTGTCACCCAGACTCTAGTGAAATACCATCAGCTAACGCTGATGTGAAAAACTAAAAAAGAGTGAAAATAATAATAATAATAATAATAATAATAATAATATAATAATAATAATACCTGGACCTTGCCAGAGAACTGAAAAAGTTATGGAATATGAAGGTCAAAGTGATACCAATTGTAGTTGGTGCACTTGGAACAGTCCCAAAAGGATTAGAAAAGGGTTTAGAAAGTTTGGATATCAGAGGAAGGATTGAAACCATTCAGAACACTGCACTGCTGCAATCTGCCAGAATACTCAGAAGAGTCCTGGAGACCTGAGGAGACTTGCTGTTACTCAGACTCCAGTGAAAGACCATCAGCTAATGCTGATGTGAAAACTCAAAAGGAGTGAAAATAATAATAATAAAGATCAGCAGGAATACTAAAAGATTTCAGAAAAGTTAAAGAGACTTGCTGTCACTTGTCCTTCAATGAACCAACAGTTAAGGCGAGCGTATAAAACTCTAGTGGTGTGACAGAGATATGAATGATGATATATTGATATTTCAGTCTCGGAAGACTATAATAAAGTTTTTGTGTCCCTGACGTTACAGCGTCACTTGTGACTATGAAGTCCGATATTTTGAAAATATTATCGACCCCAGATGTCACATTTGAAGGCTGTCTCTGAAGATGTTGATGTTCCGGTGCTTTGTTGCCGCTGCTTTCTTCTAGACCACTTAGCTTCATGGTGTTGCGTCAGGGTGACTTCTGACATGAACAGTCCTCTACGGAGAGTCTTCCGCCACCGAGGGTGGTCCTGAGCCAAATTTTCCCAGCTGAAGGGACAATGCCAAAGCACCCGAGATCATTCTTGCAGACATCCT
>CM042147.1:72600143-72602643 GCA_023376005.1 Doryteuthis pealeii | reverse complement strand
CAGTATAGGAGAAGAAAAACTTAATTGAAACCTGTTAAAATTCGCTTAAAAATGACCTTGTGTCACATCCTGATCTTGTGCATAGGTCAGTATGTTGAATACTCTCTTGACATTCAACACGCTCACTCCACTGAATTTTCTATTTGTCGAAGCACCAATTGAGACTCATATTTCGTAAGTCTGCGTTGTCAGTTTTGCGATAAAGTTTTGATTTAGGAAACAAAGAAAAGGTTGCAGGGTGTTAAGTGTATTGAATATTGAGGGTGATATACTTGCTTAATCCCGTATTTTGCATATATATATATATATATATATATATATATATATATATATATATATAAAACAAATAGAAAAAAGAAAGGAAAATGTCAATGAAAAAGTATCGATATTTTAAAAGTATTTAGAATTAATCTTGACTCACCTGATAATCGTGTAGACGCTTAAATGGTCCTATCGAATGCGAATACCTGTGAAAGAGATTTATTTAAAACCCTATTTTGAACCCTAACAGGTACTACCACACAGCTAACAGTTTAAAATGAACCAGTTATTTCTGACGTTTCCTATAATTAAAATACTTGGAACAACTCCAAAGAACCGGAAAAAGAACTGGATATCTGGGACAAAACTGATACCGTCCAGTTCAATGTACTGCTGAGATAGGCTAGAGTACTGAGAAAAGTCCGGAAACTTGCTATCACTTAAATTTTAATGAAGGTTACAGATTACTAAAACTCACAGAAAGATAAATGGTGTCTAAGATTGCTTTTATCTGTAAGTATTTACAAACCCCTTGGCACAAACAAGATGTCAGACAAGGTAAGACTTTTAAAGCGGAGTTTAACAGGTGTGAATCCAGTTTTCCTTCTCCTAGACTGGTTGCTTAACTACGGTTAAAAAGCTCAACTTTCCCTACTATTTACCCATAGCTGGAGGGAAAATTGGAATAATTCTTATTTTATATTAATTGATATATATACGTATGTATTTACAACCCTTCTCCAAGAAAAGGATTAAAAACAGTCAGTTTTCCTTGTCCTAGACCGGTTGTCATACCGAAGTTAAAGAGCCCAGTTGGCTCATAGCTGGAGGGAGAATAGTTAGAATCATACCTTTCCCAAAGGTATTAGCGCTATATGAAATGCAAACAGCTCCGTCCAGGATTTGAAATCGGTTCGCCGTATCCATTTCTTACGAGTATAACCATTACATGACGTGCGCCCTGTCTTTATATGTGTACACGAAATATGTTTCAGATTTGGCACTCCAGCAATAACTCACAATGCCACCAGGCTTTGTTGGTTTTAAGTCACAGTGCGAGAATAGCATGTCCATGTAGATGCAGCCTCTGTCTGATCTTGGAGCGTCTTCATATATTTTCGTTTTTTTTTCTGTGGCGACCGTTAAGTTTTTAAGGGCCATTCCTTGGCGTTATAACAGAAGCGCTTATCTAGTGGAATCCTTGATAAAGAGTCCTTCAACAATGTGCATCCTTTGGTTACTAAAGTGTCCTCAGTTACTGGTAATCGTATAAGTCCTTCGTGAGTATTGGTAAAGATCCCGGCAATCCTATGTACGTCCTCCAAGAGTGCAATCTGAATTATGACCAATATGGGGGGTTTAAGTATCTTATCAGGTCAGTAGTACTGCCAGTGATTGGTCAGAAGAGTCAATCACGTGACCTTGGTCAGTCTATAAATAGAGGTGGGTATTTAGAGCACATCTTGTATCAAATAATCACAACAGCGACAAGTCGAGTTTAGCCACAGGTCAGTCTCCGATTTCAACGCGAAATATATCGGTAGTCCAACCATTTTGTATCCACAGCTCTCGCAGTTTTTCCTATTTTTCCAGCTTATGTTGATATGCACAAACAATATTTTCCTTAGGAGGAACCGTTAACTGAATTATGGACGCTTGTTTTGAATTACCCGACCAGTTCATCAGATACGGACGTTGGTCGGTTAACGTTATCACAGCTGGAAATGGGAGATGATGTTCCAATATCTACAGCGATGCCACAGTTCGTGCAACCATCAAACAACGAGAAATTTTACTTATTTAGAAATTAATTTCCTTCTCTTACAAAATGTTTTATTTTTTTCCTATACAAAAGTTTATTAGCAGTTTCAAAACACTTTTCTGATTTGCATCATCTGGTTACATATCCATGTATAGCTTTTTAGCCAATACAAACGATCACGGATGCGGACTACGCAGATGATCTAACACTTCGAATCCATGCTACATAGCCTAGAAAGGGCAGCACGGAACTTCGGGAACGCCGATAAAACAGAGTACATGTGTTTTAAAAATGAAGGAGACATCTCCACACTCGATGGCAAACCCCTAAAATCGGTAAAACAATTCACATACCTAGGCAGTAATATCTCATCAACAGAAAACGATGTTAATACACACATAGGAAAGATAGGGTCTGCTATAAACAAATTGTCAGTCATATGGAAGTCCGATCTCACTGACAAGTTAATGCGACAAT
>CM042147.1:72587643-72595143 GCA_023376005.1 Doryteuthis pealeii | reverse complement strand
ATAATAATAATAATAGTGTTGATTAACAAAAAAGAAAAAAAGAAAAAGAAAACATGTCAACTTGTGGACTTTGCAGTTTCAGCAGATCACAGGGTGAAGCTGAAGGAAAATGAAAAGATCGATAAATACCCGGACCTTTGCCAGAGAATTGATAAAGCTGTTGAATATGACAGTGAAAGTGATATTAATTGTAGTTGGTGCACTTGGAACAGTCCCAATAAACTTGGAAAAAAGACTGGAGGATCTGGAAATCAGAGGAAGAATTGAGACCACCCAGACTATTAATTCAACTTTTTCGTTGGACGTTTAATTTGAATGGTCCAATAATGGGGACCATATTACCTTTAGGCACCCCTTTTTGATCTCGGTTAAGAAAGATCATATTTTTCATTTACAGCGTCAATATCCGGTTAGGGTTAGGGGTTAGGGTTAAGGGTTAGTTTTATTATTTTAAATAAATCTAAAAATCGTTTGTTAAAACAACCGGATTTTGACGGTGTAAATGAAAAACGCGTCCTTTCTTAATCGAGATCAAAAAGGGGTGCCTAAAGGTCATATGGTCCAATAATTGTTTGCCCGACAATTCCAGTCATCTCATCACATCTCATTTCCCTTTTTGTTTTTAAACCAAATTATTTTTACCTTTTGTTTTCATTACGTTATCGTCTGTTGTGTGTTGAGACCCTCAAAGAACAAAAAGGCCTCATATTATCATATTTCATTTGAGCATTTAAGATAATCACTGAAAAGTTTAGATGAGACTGGTGACATCTCATCATCATCAAAACGTGTTGGCTGCATGGATATCCATGACAATCTCTCACCAACAATTCCTATCTGCAATCACCCCCAGGAAGTCCTCTGCGCAGCATTCAGAATCCACATGAAGCTGATCGATGTAGATCCTTGCTTGTTGTATCCCTGTGTAGGTTTACACAAGCAGGTCGGAATAGAATAAATTTGTTCATGAAAATTACTTTAGAAAAATTAATTTTCATGTATTTAGCAAAGTCTTCGGGCGGCCTAATGTCGGTATCAGCCAGACAGCGAGGGAGTCTATCCCCTTTTCAATAGTGCTAGACCAAGGAGATTGTTTTTCATTCGGAGTTGGAGCGCCACACCTACCATCAGCTCCTTACTTAACCGCACAGAGTTGGCTGGGGCCGGTATCGAACCAAGGACCTTGTGGCTCCTAGCCGAACGCTCTACCGACTGAGCCAACCAATTTTGAAGCTTTAGAATATTCTTAGTGATAGAAGGTTGCCTAGGAGATTTTTGCAGATTCCAATTCACAAAGAATTCTACATCCTTTCTTCTTGACTCATTCAATTCCAGTCTTTGTAAGCAGGTTATTATTTGTATTATTCGGACTATTGTCCTCATCTTCATTGTTATATGTACAATAGTCCGAATAATACAAATAATACTAATTATCAAGCTTCATCTACAAAATTAAGAGAAGATGTAAGCATGGTTCAGCTTTTTTGAATTCAGAGTTTTACTTCTCCTGTACTAATTGACGTACCAAACCTAAAGGCCCCAGGAGTAGGGGGCGGTGCAGATGGATTCATGTCTTTCCAATGTAACGTTATGGGGTGTTCGTCATCACATTACCAAATAGACATATGTAACGTAGTGGCCTTTTTCTTTCACGGCACTAATTCGTATATGTTACGTTGTGGGCTTTTTACCGCTACACTAAATCGTATAGTATACGTGACGTTATGTTGTGGGGTTGACTACACTCGTTTGTTTACAAGCGCACACAGATCTAGCAGTCAGCCTTCAAGCTCAGAAGGAAATCTTCCTTCCTCCTTTCGTTTAGGGTCAAGCAAAAGGTATCGCGTTTCACGGCCGTGGGTCTTTAGTCACGGTCAATTTGACTTGTTGACAAGTATATATCTCCAGTCAAGTATCTGTTCACGTTTGTTGGTTTAATGGCTTTCATTCATGAATTCCCGTACGATTTCTTTGGTGTTGTAAAATAAAGATGAGAACAGTACTTCTCGCTTTTCATCAATTTATTTTCTTAATGCAAGTTATTGAGAGAGAGAGAGAGAGAGAGAGAGAGAGAGAGAGAGAGAGAGAGAGAGAGAGAGAGAGAGATAGTCGGCTTCCTTAAATATGTTTTTAGTGATGCTCTTAACTTCATTCCAATTATCAGGCTTCCCACTTCAGCGACACCAGCCTCTGACTATTAACTCAAAACTCAACTGGTCTTCCTCCTTTGGTCTCCAGGGCTCAACTACTAAATCTTAGGGTTCCCTCATTAAATAGAAATGTCTGACGATCTTTCTAGAATGTCCTGGAATCTTTCGAAGATTCTAATTGTTCTACCAAATTACACGTGTCATTTAAGAGGTCAAAGGGTCAACCATCCTTTCTTCTGACAAACCGATTAAACTAAATTTTAATACCAAAATCCCAGACTTAATGGCTACGAATAGACTCAAACGTGATAATGACTTTTACATTGCTTGTCCACTCCCGTAAGGTCTGAGAATCGTGCTACATTCCATTAAGGTTTCTGTGTCTGGCACAAGGCCACAAATATAGGTGTTCCAGGGTCCATTATGCTACACCAAGCACATTAACGCGAAATTAAACACCAACAGCTCCGTCCAGGATTTGAACTCCGCTTACTGGTTACACATCCTACGATGATAACCATTACTATAATACCACTTCAGAGGTCTATCTCTTTCCTTTCCCGAAACTTTTGGCAACGCTCTGTATATGTATATTCTACATCTTTTCTTCTTCTTGACTTATTCAATCCCAATTTTTTCAAAAATTTGAGCGCTGGTCAAAAGTGGTTATTTTGCTATAATTCGCTTTAGTTTACGTTCATCTCGAGGAAGCAAGCTCTTAAAGCCTTTTCCTTTGTTTCGAGTTCTTAACTTAGTTATATTTTCAACAGCCTTCTTTATCGTTCGGTGATCCCATCAAAGTTCCATTGATATTTCGGACCATATGACCTTTAGGCACCCCTTTTGCTTTACTGATTCATGAGTACATTTTTTTCATTTACACCGTAAACATCCGGTTGTTTGTTAGGGGTTAGGGTTAGGGATTAGGGTTAGGGGTTAGGGTTAGGGTTTAGGGTTAGTTTTATAATTAAAAAAAACCTCTAAAATTATCTGTTAACAAACAACCGGATGTTGACGGTGTAAATGAAAAAAATGTACTTATGAATCAGCAAAGCAAAAGGGGTGCCCAAAGGTCATATGGTCCGATATTTCTAATCTGGATACTACCTCACTCAATAACTTCGTTATTTTCTGTTTTTCGACACTTTTTAGACCCTACGCTTTACACATGTCTCAACTTATCTTATAGACAAAAAGAAAAATAGTTTTTATTAGATTTCTGAGGTCTTAAACTAATATTAATTTAATCTGCAGACTAACGTTAATCAGTTCATTTGAGTAAATTTAAAATATCTAACCATTAAAAACGTCAGAATACTTAATTAAATATTTTTTTACTAAGGGCGGAAATGAATGAATTCAAAATTGACAAATATCGGTTCAGAACTTTTTGAGTTATTGAGGTTTATTTAATTTGCATAACAACTTATTACTATATATCTATTATTATACTAAAGCTGAGCGAATCAATTTTTGCCTCCTAAAGGCTTTTTTCGTATTTAGTTTAATGACAAAAAATCATACTAAAATGTTCCTTGCTTTTAGGATTAAGATATGTTTGAAAAAATACAATCTAATTTGTTCTAATTAGTCTTAATTAGCAATTAAGTCAATAACAGACCAGTCTCTTACTTCACATTATGCCTATCATTTTCTTCCTCTCTCTATATATCTTGATTATCTCCTCGTTATATATATTAGTTTATCTGTATGAGAGAGAGAGAGAGAGAGAGAGAAGAGAGAGAGAGAGAGAGAGAGAGAGAGAGAGAGAGAGAGAGAGAGAGAGTTATTGTGAGAGAGATAACTACTCACTTTGTTTGTATGTTAGGATTCAACAGAAGCGACGAGCCCGTAGGTTAATAAAATTCCATGATCCATTTGAATTCAAATTAGGTCAAATTTTCCCTTCCTTAGAAATCTTACAAAATGATTTTAATACTTAAATATCTAGCCGTAGTTTTTCTTCTTTTAATTTAATTCACTTTGCAAACTCTCTTTTCCCTAATCCCAATTATCCAACGAGAATTCAATGAGTGACCAAATGGGTCATGTTTTGTCTTATATATATATATATATATATATATATATATATATATATATATATATATATGATTCATTTCTAACGGCTTTTAATTGTAAGTACAATACTTCCTTTTAGTTATCAACATTTGTTAGATATATAGTCCATGTTATTTTCATTATATATATATATATATATATATATATATATGCACACACACACACACACACACACACACACACACACACACACACATATATATAATATATATATATATATATTATGTACGATTAAAATTAACAGCTAAAAACGTTCTAAATGAGTAAAAATACAGTGCTCTGTGCACAAAACGCAGAGTAATATCTCGATATTTCAACTATGAAATAAAATAAAATAAAACAAAACAGGGTAAACATGCACAACTTTGAGTTTCACGTGTCCGATCTTCAGACAAGACTGAATAAGTATCTGTCCTCAATGCAATATTTAAATCACGCGACCTTCAAATGGGTAACTAAGTCAGGTGGCTTAATCCGGCGCCGAATGATAAAGTAGATATTAACCGTAGTGGTGACATTTAGTTGCCAATTCAAATCTTTTATTCAGTAGATTTCTAAAATGCAGAAATCCTATCCGATATCCCCCCCCCTTCAAGCAGAATTCATGTATTTATGCGTATTTACTTCTAAATTTATACATATATATTGCACCTTCACACACACGCAGTAGAATGACCCGTGAAGATATACGGTCTGTTTTCTAAATGTGTTTAAGTGGGTTAAATGTGTTAGAATTTTTTGTATATAGTTATTTAGTTATTTAGTAGCTTAGATGCGACACAAGGCCAGAAGTATGGGGCACCCAGTGAGAATCGAATTAACAAACAATGGTCTACGAATCTAGCTTGCTAACCATTACACCACATGAGGAATCTTTTGTGTATAGTTATTTACTAAGCGTAGCTTAGATGCGGCACAAGGCCAGAATTACGGCGCACCCAGTGAGAATCGAATTAACAAACAATGGTCTAAGAATCTAGCTTGCTAACCATTACACCACATGAGGAATTCTTTTGTATATAAGGTGTGCTCCAATTCTCAACCTGAATTTATAAACTAGCCGAGGTCACGTGGTGTATTCCTCCGGCCAATCAGCAGCCATAATGCGTGGCCGATTCCCTACTTAAACACTGATACTTGCCACTGTCACTTCCAATCATTAAGGAGGAACTTACGATACTAAGAAGAACCAAAGGATACTTTATCGAGGATTTCCACTGGACAAGCGCTCTTGCTTAAAGCCTACAGGATGGCCCATAAGATTGTAAAAAAATGAAACTGTAAAGAGAAGTACCAGGGTCTCCTGTTGACAGATAATACCATGTAAACAAGGACGTTTATGTTTAACAGGGATTTAAAAGCTCAAATTCGATATGTTTCAATGTTTTAGATATAAATATCCTCATACTGGGTTTAACCATATAAACTGGATGGTGTGGACAGGATAAAAAGTATATGTATATGCAGCCTGTCAGACTTAGCCCTGGGATATTGTCGTGTGCAAGGAGAAAGAAGCGGTTAGAGTACCAGAAGAGAAAGAGGGCGTCAGGATCTTTTTCGAAAAAGACAGACCAGTCGGAGATGACGAAATCCTGACCAGCCACTCACGTATTACACCTTGTAGGAATTCAATTATTCAACCCATCATTTATATTGATTGATTGTTCGATTGATTGATTTTAACGGCATGTCAACGCTTCTAGGGTTATTTTATGCTTAGCGGTTAGGGAATCACGCTTATATTTACACTTTTGTGCACTTGTTTGTTTTTTTCACACGGTCTAATCGAATATGAATAATTAAAAAAAAAATCTATTTCTCCTATAGAGGGGACACTATTTGGTACTACCACTCTGGATCAGAGGTCAGGTGTAAATAATGTCAATGGAGGGGTACTCCACACTCCTGTTGTATACTGGAACATAGAATGTTTCGTACACTAGTACATACAAATAAAGGTTTGCGCTAACAATAACTAACTTCGCAACAGAGTGCTAAGAATTGAGGTTGTAAGTAGACAGCTCTCGTAATGTTATCCGAGTGCACTACATAAAAGTACCAGTTCGTTTACTTTCTAAGAAAAAGGTAAGATAAGCTAATCCACAATAACTCCTCAGATATTCAGATTAATTAAAAGTAAAGTAGTCGGGGTGGCCTAAAGTCAGTATCACCCAATCAGCGAAGGAGTCTATCCCATTTTCACTAGTGCTAGACCAAGAAGATCGTTTTTGCATCTGAGGTGGAGCACCACACCAACCAGAAGCTCTTTACTTTACCGCACAGATCCCTATGCTACTCATACGCTGAGTTGGCGAGGGCCGGTATCGAACTAGTAACCTTGTAGTTTCTAGCCGAACGCTCTACCGACTGAGCTAACCCGGGCAGAACTGGATCAAAACCATGAGATACAGTTTAATATCATATTCAAGACATTCCTTTTCTGGGTGGGTGCATTTTACTTCTCTGTTGGATATCTCCAGCAGAGAGTTAACACAGCATATTCTAAGCCTCACCGACAAGGTGACTATTTTGTATAGAAACGAAGCTAATTCCACTAAACAACAAAAAATGAGGACCGAGTAAATCAAAATAAAATAATTCATAATTTTATATTTACATAGAGATACCCCCCCCCCAAAAAAAAGAAAAAAAACAAAACAAAACAAAAAACACAAGAAAAAACAAAAACAAATACAAAAACATCACTATTTTTAAAAAAATCATCTTAATGGATAAATTTTGCCTTTGATTCAATAAGTAGATAAAATTGTATTAATCTTAGATTGTTAAGAAGGCGTGTTTCCGACATTAAAATTCTATCACTTTGTTTATATATATATATATATATATATATATATATATATATATACTAGCAAATATCTGCACCCTCCGGGTGCAACTATTTAGGTTTTGATGTAATAAAATATTGTATCAAATTATAAACTATTTAGAAAATGATAAACTGAGGGGGTATAATCGAAAAATAGAACAGCTTTAAATCTAACTCTTCCATCATTTTTCATCATACCCATCTTTCATTTTTCCTAATTTATCTATTTAGTTAGATTATGAAGTATTTAATAAAATTACAGTTCTTTCGTTTTGTTTATGGATTTCTTTTAATATTTATCCCCGAGATTTTTGCTTAGATTCGTTAAGAGAAAGCCAAACAATTAGAAATCAATAATATTAAGCATATATTTATTAAAATCAAATTCTTAATATCAATATGCAAATTAACCTTCTCGTTCACACAGTAAACCGCTATTTT
>CM042147.1:72580143-72585143 GCA_023376005.1 Doryteuthis pealeii | reverse complement strand
GAGTATTTCCATCGTTGATAATGACATTAAATCGAATCGTATGAAAAATTCAGGGGGAGATAACCCATATATTTTTATCTCTTACAATATCCGAGACTATAGCTATATCGGATTTTATAAGCTTTCAGGAAATTCTTTTACGCCTTCAAGCAAACATAATTGGATTTGGCTCCTTTTGCTGTCTCTGTCGATAATCGACGAAAACATATCTCATATATCATACAGAGACACTTAAAAGCATAACGGTTATCGTCGTTGAAAAGGAACTCGGCGATCCAAGTTCAAACCCCGGACCAGGCTGTTTTGCCCACCACCTAGATATGGGTAAATAGTAAGGAAGACTAGGTTCTTTAGCCTTGGTAATATGGCATCTAGTATAGGAGAATTCAAAATAGAAAGGGAGTGTATGTATGAAACCTAGATCGAAACAGGGTTAGAAATGTCTCCCAGTAAATAAAGAGACTGTTTTGGAGTTTGTTTGCACAGAGTATATATATATATATATATATATTATATATATATATATATATATATATATATATATATATATGTGTGTGTGTGTGTGTTGTGTGTGTGGTGTGTTGAAATGAAAAATAAAGGAAAGAAAATGTTGAATGGATAAAATAGGATTTATCTCATTTTATTTTACGAACACGTGTTTCGGTCAGGAGTTTATCTATGTATACATGTATTCTATCTATTATCATTTTAAATACAAAATAAAATAAAATAATAATTTCATTTAAAATAATAAGGATTTACTCTGACGAAGGTCGCTATTTCTTTGTATACTAAACATTCCTGTAGTTTTTTCTATCCTTGTTGTTTTATTTTATTATATACATGCATACATAGATATAGGCTGTTTTGCCCACCAATTAGATATGATTAAATAGTAAGGCAGACTAGGTTCTTTAGCCTTGGTCATATTGCATCTAGTCTAGGAGAATTCAAAATAGCTCTATTCCGCCTTAAAAATGATTTTGTATTGCATCCAACCTATGGGAGTGGGATTGCGGAAATACATACTTGTGTATAGATCGAATATTGAGAGGCTAATTTTTATTATTTTTTGCATTTAGATGAAAGTTGAATTTTTGAGGGGCTGGTTTAGCTCAGTTGGTAGAGTGTTCGGCTAGAAACCACAAGATTCCTAGTTCGATTCCGGCCCTCGCTATCTCAGCGTATGAGTAGCACATTGATATATACGGTAAAGTGAGGAGCTGATGGTAGAAGTGGCGCTTCGCCTCAGATGCCCAAACAATCTCTGTGGCTAGAGGAAAGCAACTTAACAGATGATCTGATTGCGTTCGTACAACAGAATTCCTCAAAAATCTACAGAAAAAGTGTTGGCGGACCCTGGTATTGGAATCCAGGCTTTGTCACGTGAATTGAATGTTTCAGCCTCTACCATGAAGCTTGCACTCAATGAAGACCTTCGTTACTACTCATACAAGCGTCGCAGAGGTCAACTGCTCCCAGAAAAGGCACATGAAAATCGTCTGACAAAGGCGAAGAAACTTATGAGCAAAGTGAAACATTCTGCTGAACCACAAACAATCTGGTTCTTTTCCGATGAGAAAAACTTTTGCCAAAATCAAAAGCACATCACCCAGAATAACAAATGGCTTGCATACAGTCCACAGGACACTCCTCATGTCATGCAGACTAAATTTCCCCAAACTGTGATGATTTTTAGATGTGTGTCCTCTGAGGGTGATGTGATGCCTCAGCATTTTTTCAGAGAGGGTATCAGGTTGAATTCACATGGAGTTGCTAGACACTGTAGTCAAGCCCTGGATAACAAGGGTAGCCAATGGTAGACAATATGCATGGCAGCAGGATTCGGCTGCCTGACACCAATCGCCGTACCAGTACTACAAAAGCCCAGTTAATCGACAGAATTAAGGTAGTTTTTGAGACACTTCCCAGGGAAACTATAACATCAGCTTGTTCAAGGTTCCGGAGCAGGATTGGGGCTGTGATCGACGCTAATGGCAGTTATTTTGAGTGAAATTTGTTAACAGTAGTGTAATTTCCGTGCCTGTTGAATTTCTTTATAATCCATTAAATTTTGTAGTTACCAAGCAGTTTTTCTTTTCCTTATGAAACTGTCAAATTTATCCCGAACACCCTGTACACACACACACACACACCACACACACACACACACACACACATATATATATATATATTGTCTTGATTTTTAAGTTTTCAATTTTTTCCAACTATCTTCATATACAAGGTGTGCCAAAAAGTATCGAAATTTAACTTTTTGACACACCTTGTATTCTGACAAAATAACATTCCATTAATTGTTGATTTCTATCTTGGTAAATACAGCTTCAAACTCGGCACTTTTATGACACACGGTGTATTCTGAAAAAATTAACGTTCCGTTCATTGTTCATTTCTATCTTGGTAAATACAGCTTTAATCTCGATAATTTTATGACACACCTTGTATATCAATTTAATGCTTCAAAAGAGTCCAGTAAAAATAATTTTTTCCATTAAAGATTTTTCTTAAAAAGTTTTTTTTTTTACCTTTGAGAGAAATGTTTTGGAAAAAAAGTTTTCATTAATTCTTTACTACACACACACACACACACACACACACACACACACACACACATATATGTATATATATATATATATATATATATATATACACTCATAACAAATCCTTATGCCATCCACCATACATACATATATCCCAAACATCTAACACCTGTGGCACTATCAGAATCCACTGTGATACACTCCCTATCTGAGAGAAAAGAAAATCCACCTCCAACCTCTTCTGACACCATCAACCAACCACCCCTCCACTTATTCACGACCTCCTAATTCACTAGAAAGAAAATGTTCACCACTGAAGCAAGAACTCTATTCCTAAAATCCTGAAGAAGGTCTAACAGACCGAAACGTTACAACGTCGACATCACTACCAAAATAAACATCCATTTTCTACAACATCCCGTGTTTGTCCAACTTTCTCCATATATATATATATATATATATATATATATATATTATATATATATGTATGTGCGTGTGTACGTGTTTTAGTGATACTTTTGGTTTATTACAAGTTTACATACATCCCTTGAGTACAATTATTAATTTATTTAAAGAGCCTACTCAGACCAAAGTGGACATTTTTCAAGTTTGTTGGTTGTAAAAACAAAATAAATTAGAAGGAGATAACAGCCATATTCAATTTTACTGGCTACAATTTTCTCACAAACAGATGCTTAAACAATTTGAGCCAATTACTAAAGCACAAGTCATCCACCTATGCATATTTACAAGCCACTTTTGAGTCTAGCACAAAGGCAGGATAAATACCAATAATCTGTTTGAATTCTAGGTAATTTATGAGGAAGTGCGTACCGGTCTCCTGCCTCAAGAGTTGCTGCCCGGTGACTATTAAAATAATCAGTCTATTCAAAACTATCCATCCATCTATCTATCTCAATTTATTCATATTTATCTATATTACTTTAAATACTAAGATTTTTTTTATTCCTGTTTATTTAATGTCTTGTTTTTAGTTTAAATAAATAAGAATTACGACAAAAAAAGAAGCGACCCCCCCAATACATTTACTTGTCGAAAATATCTATCTATCTATCTCCATTTGTTCGTATCTATCAATATATTTTTTTTGTTTATCTATCTATCTATCTATCTATCTATCTATCTATCTATCTATCTCAGTCTATTCCAAACTATATATCCATCTTCATATCTAAACAAGAATTACGACAAATAAACAATAATTACGACGAGCTGGGGTTGTTATTTTGATAGTCACCGGGTAGCAGTTTTTGAGGCAGGAGACCGGGACGCACTTCCTCATAAATTACCGAATTCTATACTGACCAATCCAAAAGTGTCTGTTTTCTACTAGTCTCAAAATATTGGTGCTATCAAAATTATGGACTGCTATCGACAGATTATTGATCATATGGAAATCTGATCTCTCTTATAAGATAAAGAGAAAATTCTTCTACGCTGTAGTTGTGTTAGAGTTACAGTATGACTGCACCACTTGGACTCTAACGCTTACAGAAAGCCTAGATGAGAACTAAACAGAGGCTACGTGGTGTCTAGAACAAATCGTGAAAGTAGCACCCCACAAGAGAGCAGCTGTACATTTAATAATATTAGTAGAGCGAAAAAGTTAAGGGTCTACCATGGTTTCAATCCAAATGATTTCATCAGGACCCTACGCTACGCTTAAATAAGTCGACGTTATTCCTTAGTTAAACTTAAGGAATAACGTCGACTTATTTAAGCGTAGAGTAGGGTCCTGATAAAATCATTTCGATTGAAACTATGGTAGCCACTTAACTTTTCGGTCTACTAATATTATTATTGCTTCTCTATAATTTAATATATTGAACACTTTTGGATTATTTGCTGAGACCACTGCAACGAAAACATTAAAGCGCCAATTGGATACTATATATATATATATATATATATATATATAGATATAGATATAGATATAGATAGAGAGAGAGTACTGTTCGGAGGATACAGAATCACATACTTGTATATGTATACACACGGGCACAAATTATCTACCAGGACAAATAAAGCTTGAAAAGGTTTTCAAATTACGAAACATGTGTCGCGCATCTAACATTGTGAATAAAAAAATTAAAAAAATTATAGCCATTTTGCGGTCCTCATATATATATATATGTAGGAAGTTTTGTAGAAACAACAAGATGTTTAAAGTTTTGCTGACAGAAATCTGTTTCAACCTTACGCGGTCTTTATCAAAGCAACATGTTGCTTTGATAAAGACCGCGTAAGGTTGAAACAGATTTCTGTCAGCAAAACTTTAAACATCTTGTTTTTTCGACAAAACTTTCTACACATATTGTCGGATTCATATCCATTTTACCTTTCATATAAATATATATATATATATATATATATATATATATATATATATATATATATATATATATATATAACAAAACT
>CM042147.1:72572643-72575143 GCA_023376005.1 Doryteuthis pealeii | reverse complement strand
TTTGTTTTTCTTCTTCTCAGAACCAATCTCATCCGCCCTTTCTTTCTTGTTCTGTATTTAATTTTTAATTATTCTTAATTTGATTCAATTCCACCTGTAATTTCTCTAATTACTCTAAGTATCTATTAAGCTGATGTATATAAATTGTCCATTGATAATAGTTTAGTAATCTGATTATGTAATGATCGTAGGTGAAAATTTCTTTGACCTCCATCTTCATTTAAACACATTTATTCTTCCATTGAACTGTTTAAATGGTAAATTAATATTATTTTAAATTACCACTTCTTATTTATTTGTTAAATTAATAAAAATATCATGAAAAGTAAATAATAATACATAAATAGGCTATGCCATTTTCATCATATATATATATATATATATATATATATAATATATATATATATATATATATATATATAATATATATATATATATAATAGTGTGTACAGAAATATAGATATGATTAATCACAGCTAACTGCAGGAGTTCATGTTGTAAATATTACAACATGAACTCCTGTATATTATATATATATATATATTATATATATATATATATATAATATATATATATTCCACTGCAATAATATATACATTATTGCACATAACATTCAGAGGATATATATATATATATAATATATATATATATATATATATATATGTGTGTGTGTGTGTGTGTGTGTGTGTGTGAAAATAAAATGGAAATTAATCCGACAGTATGAATAAGATATAATGAAAAACAAAAAGATGTTTACAAACTGAAATAGGCTCATCAGGAGAGAAGTGTGCAAACGTTTCGGGGCAAATCTCTCGACGGTTTTAAAAAGCAACACCGGCCCAATCCTCAACTAATATGAGGACCTATCGCATTATAATGTATCGAGCACGTGGTCGGTCATCAACAAACGGTTTGCACACTTCTCTCCTGATGAGCCTATTTCAGTTGTAAACATCTTTTTTTTTTCATTATATCTTATTCATACTGTCGGATTAATTTCCATTTTATTTCACATACTTGTCCATGAAAAAAACTTTACATTTGAATATTTACCCCTTTGATGATATCCATTAACACACGGATTTACCTATAAAAAGTGGGCTACTTATTTTACAGTTGGATTGTATTACAATAATTTTTATATTCTATATACACTTTTTATACATATTTTACACTTTCATAACTACATCAGACTTTTTTGAGTCTTATTTATTACTATAATGCTTCGATTATTTTAAAATTAAAAATGAGATTCATTTTTATTTTTAAATAAAATTCATTTATTTTAAAAAAATTCATATTATTTTGATATAGACAGCACAATTTTTTGGAATTAATTCCAACGTTGACTAGCAGCGTTCTGTTTTTACTAACGGTCATTTTTCCCGTCTTATTTTTGTTGATGACCGACCCACGTGCGGTGTCGATACATTATAATGCGATAGGGTCCTCATATTAGTTGAGGATTGGGCCGGTGTTGCTTTTTAAAACGTCGAGAGATTTGCCCCGAAACGGTTGCACACTTTCTCTCCTGATGAGCCTATTTCAGTTGTAAACATCTTTTTGTTTTTTCATAATATCTTATTCATATATATATATATATATATAATATATATATATGTATGTATATATAACATGGAAGCTTATGGTGTAATGATTAGAGTCATAGGGATGGACTCGGCGACCCGAGTTCAAATCCTGGACAAGGCTGTTTTGCAGTTCAAATAGCATAATACCCTTGGGGAAAAGTATGAATCCAACTACTCTCCCCCAGCTATGGGTAAATAGTAGGACAGACTGGCTCCATTTAGTTCAATTGTGGGTGCAAAATTTATTCTGTTGGAATAGTTTATTGTTTTTGTGGTGTGTGCTTTGCTTAGTGTGTCATTATTGGAGATATTTCTTATATAGTCCCAGTTTCGAATGTTCTATTTTTAATTATTGTTTTAAACTGATTATTTCACGGATTTGTAGGGCGTATCCTTTGTTGTTATTTTTGTATATGATGTTTATTTGTTAAATTAATAGGATTTTTCGTATTTCGGCAGCGAGTGAATTTTATCAGTTGTTATTTCTGTGTGCTGTGGTTATATATTGTTATATCACGAGAATCTGAGAGGTGTTTGTAAGGTGAAATGAGAAAGGTGTATTTATGTGACCAATGTAGAGGTATTCTGAAGGTGTTTTCGGGAGACACTTTTTAAAAAGAGTGTTTTTTGTGTATTGTATGTTGTGTGCAATGTAGGTATTTCTGAGGTGTTGTTCGGAGAACTTTAAAAGGTGTATGTTGTAGGTGACCAATGTAGGATTTCTGAAGGTGTTGTTCGGGAGACCACTTTTAAAAGTAAGTGTATGTTGTGGGACCAATGTAGGTATTTTCTGAGGTGTTGTTCGGGAGACATTTAAAGGTGTATTGTTGTGTGACCAATGTAGGTATTTCTGAAGGGTGTTCGGGAACACTTTAAAAGGTGATGTATTGTTGTGTGTATCTCTCTCTTTT
>CM042147.1:72567863-72572543 GCA_023376005.1 Doryteuthis pealeii | reverse complement strand
ACGATTCTTATACTTGAAACCAAATCCAAAAGTGTCTGTTTTCTACTAGGTCTTCAAATTAATGGTGCTATTCAAAAATTATGGGACTGCTATCGACAGATATGATCATATGGAAATCTGATTCTCTTTTAATAAGATAAAGAAGAAAATTTCTTTCTACGCTTGTAGTTGTGTTAGAGTTTGATGGGGGGACTTTGCAACCCACTTTTGGACTCTAACGCTTACAAGAAAAGCCTTAGATTGAAGAACTAAACAAGAGGTACCGGTGGTCTAGAACCAATCCATGAAAGTAGCACCCCAACAAGAGAAGAGCAGGCTGTACATTTAATAATATTAGTTAGAGCGGAAAAGTTAAGGTCTCCTGGTTTCAATCCAAATGGATTTTCATTTCAGACCCTTATTTGCTACGCTTTAAATTAAGGTTTCGAACGTTTATTTTCCTTAGGTTAAAACTTAAGGGAAATCGTCGACTTTATTAAGCGTAGAGTAGGGTCCCTGATAAAATCATTTTCGATGAAAACCATGGTAGCCACTTTACTTTTTTCGGTCTACTTTAATATATTATTGCTTCTCTATAATTTAATTTATATTAACACTTTGGGATTATTTACTTGATGCCACTGCAACGAAAAACATTAAAAGCGCCAATTGGTTACTATTAAATATATATAATATATATATATATAATATATTATATATATATAGATTATATAGATAGATAGATATAGATATAGGATAGAGAAGAGAGACTGTTCGGAGGATACAGAATCACATACTTGTTATATGTATACACACGGGCACAAATTATCTACCCAGGACAAATAAAGCTTGAAAAAAGGTTTTCAAATTACGAAACATGTGTCGCGCATCTAACATTGTGAATAAAAAAATAAAAAAATTATAAGCCATTTTGCGGTCCTCATATATATATATATGTAGGAAGTTTTGTTAGAAAACAACAAGATGTTAAAGTTTGCTGACAGAAATCTGTTTCAACCTATTTTTAACATGTTGCTTTGATAAGACCGCGTACGGTTGAAACAGATTTCTGTCAGCAAAACTTTAAACATCTTGTTTTTTCGACCAAACTTTCTACACATATTGTCGGATTTCATATCCATTTTACCTTTCATTATATATTATATATATATATATATATATATATATATATATAATATATAATATATATGAAAAAATATGAAAAAAAAAAAAAAAAAATAAAATAAATTTATTATTTTTATTTTTAAAACAGAACATGCATTTTCAAAAAATTTTCAGCGGTTGATATCAGCGTTCGTTTGTAAACAGTCTTTTAACGGATATTTTCTTCTCGTCTATGTCGCTCTTTGATGAAGACCAACTTATCGTTTTGGTCGAAACAAGCTTGTCAGCAATCACATAACAAACATCATATGTTTTTTCAAAATGTTATATTTTTCATATATTATATATATATAAACAAAACTGAGCGTTAGCAAAACCATCAAATGATGACTCTAAGCGTCAGGCATAGTTTCGAGACCACGCTATCATTGCCAATAATCCAGAGCACTTCATCAGTAATAAGCAATACCGTTGCAATATACGAGGTAATCCAAGAAGGAAGGTCCCAAAGCACCGGGGGAAATGAGAAACTTTCCGCGCCGCTATTGGCAACACTGATGTGTTTGTTGTGCATACGCCTGTGCTTACCCCTGTCCCTGCGTGCGTTCTTACTGCCACGCACAGTCTTGGTTTGGGGACCATATTACCTTTAGGCACCCCTTTTTGATCCCGATTAAGAAAGCACATGTTTTTCATTTTCACGTCATATTCCGGTTGTTTGTTAGGGGTTTGGGTTAGGGTTAGGATTAGGGGGTTCGAGTTAGGGGTTAGTTTTATAATTTAAAAAAAATCTAAAAATCGTCTGTTAAAACATCCGAATATTGATGGTGTAAATGAAAAACATGTCCTTTCTTAATCGAGATCAAAAAGGGGTGTCTAAAGGTCATATGGTCCATGTTTGGCACTCATTTCAGATGGAGCTCCCGATTGACACTATTGCCAAGTTTTAATGTCCGCAGTTATTCGTTTTTTGAATGCAGAAAGCATTAAACCAATTGAAATTCATCACTAATCAACGGAAGCGTATGGAAAGTGGTGAATGAATGTCAAAAACGTCCGCAAGTGGTGTTCAACGACGACGATGTTCAACGCTTTCTCAACATGGCGGCAAGCTGGTATGATATGGGCATGCAAATATTGCCGCAGCATCAACAAAATTAGATACAAGTTCAAACTTTAAAAGGACGTAAACATCACGCACAAAATTAGAATTTAAAAGTTTTGGAAATCATAAACCGTTGTTCTGTAATATAAAGCTAAGAAAAGGAACGTCTTTATCTGGGTGTCTTTTGGGATTTAACAGGACAAAACCTCACACCGATTATTAGATGGAATATTTTAAAGAAATAAACATATGCAGATTTCTGAATAATCCATGTTTTCTATGTCTACACGAACAATTAGCAATAATTAGATTCCCCAATAAAAAAGTTTATTAAACAACTAAGTACCCGGTCCCTGACCGGACTATAAAAGAAATTTAGTCTGAAAAAAAAAAAATCATGCTTATCAGCTGTCTGAAGCAAAAAAAAAAAAATTATTTAACTCGCTGTAAAAAATAATTAAATGGATAAAAACACATACAAATGACATATTTAGAAAGATTTTCTTTTTCTTTCTACCCATATAAAGATTTTTGGACCATAAATAGGCGATAAATTCCGAGTTGAACGGCTTAGACTGCGAAATTTATTCACTAAAATTAAACTTCGCTGCTGGTATCGCTGTAAGAAAAAGCAGGCAGCGAATAATATTTCATCATCAGCAGGAGCTGGTATACGGACAGTTTAGCAAATTGGGTGATTTTGGATTTATTAATTAATTAATTATATCCCTTAATTAGTAAAAATCAATAACCAACTTTAGTGTGTTTCTTAGTTAGAAGAATATCAAGGTGTATACAAGATTTCGAATCTGAGTAACCTCCCGTTTTTGGAGTTATACGTCGACACGTACATACCAAACTTCCTTTTATATATATATATATAGAATAGATTCAATTTGCAATCGCTAACGTAGACCGACTCAGTCCGCGAAATATAATAAGGATTATACTCTTAAATTCTAACCGGATACACTAGCTATCATTTAGAATAGTAATTAATTTAAAAGAAAAGCGATTCATGGATAAGAACAGGGAAATAGATAAACACATAGTTAGACCGAACACGACAATACAAATTAGAAAAGAAAAACAGGATTACAGACAGAGGGATAAAAAGGTTAAAAAACATCACAGGAGGAGGAGAGAAGATTCCCTAGCATAACATTAGTCCAAACCTCCCATTTTACCCAATGAAAAATAAGAATAAATAGTAGCAGTGTGACTTAGTCCAATAAAAGAACAGGGTCCTGATAAGATCATAAAGTATTGAAACCATGGTAGACCCATCATTTTCTCCACAATTGTATATATATATATATATATATATATATATATATATATATATA
The DNA here is from genome assembly GCA_023376005.1 of Doryteuthis pealeii. Taxonomy (NCBI): domain Eukaryota; kingdom Metazoa; phylum Mollusca; class Cephalopoda; order Myopsida; family Loliginidae; genus Doryteuthis; species Doryteuthis pealeii. Next base: position 72,568,988 of record CM042147.1, on the reverse strand, counting down.
TAAAGAGTCAGATCTTAGCCCGGAAGAGCACTAAGCGAAACTTTTAGTAGGTTTATCTGACTCATTAGATTTATTTTTATTATTTGCTCTACTTAGGTATTGAGCACTTTTTACTTATTAGCTTTAGTTTCCTGGCGGTTTTGTATATATATATATATATATATATATATATATATATATAATATAAATTGTTTTTTGTTTTTGCCAAATATTGTACAATAGATTACTTTTGTTGGTACGATTATCTTGGTCTCTTCTTTTTTCCCCCAAAATTTTCTCCCCGGGTGATGTTTGGTAGTATATTTTTACAATCAGACTATTTGCTGTTTTTTTCCCACCGCGAGGATTTACCAACAAGTTTGGTATATATATATATATATATATATTGTCGTTGTGGTGACCATGTATGCTTCTTTGTTGGTATATCTGATGAGTCTAATTTCCATTATATATATATATATATATATTATATATATATATATATATATATGGATTTAGTGTGAAGCATTGGTAAAGTGTGGAATAAATGAAAAACTAGGTTGGATATTATGTGCTAAGTTCCATTCTATTTCATCCAATATTTCGAGAGCATTCTTTTACAAGGATTCTTTTAGACTGGTTGACTACTGTGGTCGCTGGCATTTTTATGGACCAGGAGTGTTGAATTCGCATTCGCCTTGTTTGGGCTTCGCCCATGCTTTACACTAAATCCCGAAAATATATCACCCCCCCCCCCACACCCACACACATGCGCGCGCGCACACACACACACACACACACACACACACACATATATATATATATATATATATATATATATATATATATTATAGACATATATATCAGTTGGAAGCGCGTGGTTAAAGTCATGAGAAATAGACTCTTCGCCTCGAGTTCAGATCCTGGATGTGGTAATTGCATTTCACTTAGCGCTAATTCCCTTGGGAAAGGTATGAATCCTACTCTCTCTCCAGCTATGGATAAATAGTAGGGCATACTGGGCTCTTTAATCTTATTTAAACAACCGGTCTAGGAGAACGAAAACTCTGAATTCAAACCTGTTGAACCCCGCTTAAGAAATTTACCTTGTGTCACATCCTGCTCGTGTGTAGGGGGGTAAATATA
>CM042147.1:72557863-72562863 GCA_023376005.1 Doryteuthis pealeii | reverse complement strand
ACTGCTGACCCCTTAAGTAAAGGCAACCCGCCCACACATCCTTTTGTTCTTTTGATCGGAAGGTTTTTCTTCCCCTTCCAGTCTCTTTGTTCAAATTCCCGTTTGTACAGAGGAAGTCTTTTGTTACCCTTCCTTTTGTTACCCCAGACTTTCTGTCTAAGCTATCTATTATTTTCTTTTGTTCAATTTCTTCTTTGTCCAGGTTTCGAATTTCCCGCGCAAAATAAATGCGACGATCCTAAAACATAACAGTCTGTTTCTTAAGCGGAGTTCAACAGGTTTGAATTCAGAGTTTTCAAGGTTAAAGAGCCTAGTCTGCCCTACTATTTATCCATAGCTGGATAGAGAGTAGGATTCATACCTTTCCCAAGGGTATTAGCGCTTAGGAAATACAATTACCGCTTCCAGGATTTTAACTCGGGGCGACGAGTCCAGTAACCAATCTAACATTCAACCAATCTAATAGAGCAACTGGAGTACAAACGCACTCACTACAATGTCTTTGTCCAGCATGTTACGGGACCATATGACCTTTAGGCACCCCTTTTGCGATCTCGATTCATAAGGACATGTTTTTCATTTACACCGTCAAAACCCGGTTGTTTGTTAACAAACGATTTTTAGAGTTTTTTTAAAATTAAAACTAACCCCTAACCCTAACCCTAACCCTAGCCTCTAACAAACCACCGGATTTTGACGGTGTAAATGAAAATCATGTCCTAATGAATCGAGATCGCAAAAGGGTGCCTAAAGGTAATATGGTCCCATTTACGTCACGGGGACTCCCTCGCATTTGAATTTGAAAAATTTTTTTTATGGAATATATTCCTAATCTCAAACAAGTTTTACACTTCAAAATTGTTCACAACATCAGAAGTTAAACATTACGCACCCACCTATTTACTTGAACGATTTTTAAACAATGGCGGACTTTTATTCTTTCTTTCTTTTTATTAAAAAAAAATAAATCTAGAAACAACTGCCTGGAAATTATACAGCAGCTGCGAAGGAATATTTATAAATCGAATATTTTCGGTGACCTTTTCGCTCGTGTGTCTTTTGTTGCGGTAGAAATTGAAAACAACGTATTTAAAATGATGCAGAAACATTTATTTATTAAATTAATGACACAATCAAATATTTTACAAAAGGAATAAAAGTAGATTTAATTTGTTTTGAAAATAACGATAGAAACGTTCCTTTAAATTTGGAATTTATTTTTACATTATTGTTTTTATTATTTGTTTTATATTATTTCATTGTTGCTTTTTTATTTCTTTATTATAACGCTCTGGGTTGTAATATAATTATTATTATTATTATTATTATTATTATTATTATTATTATTATTATTATTATTCCTTTTGAGTTTTTCACATCAGCGTTAACTGATGGTATTTCACTGGAGGCTGAGTGACAACAAGTCTCCTCAGGTCTCTAGGACTCTTCCAAGTACTCTAGCCGATTTCAGCAGTGCAGTTGTCTGGATGGTCTCAATTCTTCCTCTGATTTCCAGTTCCTCAAGTCTTTTTTTCCAATTTTATTGGGACCCTTCCAAGTGCACCAACCACAATTGGTATCACTTTCACTCTCATAATCCACAGTTTTTTCAATTCCTTGGCAAGGTCCAGGTATTTATCAATCTTTTCATTTTTCTTCAGCTTCACCCTGTGATCTGCTGAAATTCCAAAATCTACCAGTTGACACGTTCTCTTTTTCGTTAAACAACACTAGGTCTGTTCTCCTGACTGGAATAGGGTGATCGGTCTTTATCTCAAAATATTATTATTATTATTATTATTATTATTATTATTATTATTTGATCTATTGTTACTTTTTATCGAAATATTTTCGGTTGATGTTCTCTTTATCATAACTAACAACCCTGTCGGGGAGGCATAGACAACGATAACTTTATCCTTTAAAAAGGGGAAAAAAACAAAAAACAAAAAAACAAACCAAAGAAAAAAGAAAGAAAGCGTTGTCCTAGGTATACATATTTACCAAACCCTCCACACGAGTAGGATGTGACACAAGGTCAGTTTTTTAAGCGGAGTTTAACAGGTTTGAATTCAGAATTTTCCTTCTCCTAGACTGCCTAACCCAGGTTAAAAATCCCAGTCCTCCCTACTATTTACTCCTAGCTGGAGGGAGAATAGTTGATGTGACACTTTTCCCAAGCGCTATGTGAAATGCAAACAGCCTTGATCATGATTTGAACTCACCTCACCGAATCCATTTCCTACGACTCTAAAGTTGTTCTTGGTTTAACACGGAACTGTATTTGGTGGTGAGGATCTCTGGAGAATTTGAAGTTACTCTTTCGTTGAAATTCTTTCCAGATTCATTGATTTTAACGGCATGATAACTGGTCTAGGGTTATCTTATGCTTAGAGTTGGTTTACACTAAAGTGTAAAATGTAGACAAATACTTGAATATTAGTATTATTTATATAATTCGGACTATTATCCACATCTTCATTGTTATCTGTACAACTTTTTGGTCGATGTGCCCTCCGGCCTTCTTCAGGTATTTCTTGTTGGAATCGGGAACCTTCTCGGACTAAGGGAAACATCTTGGATTCGGGAATCTTAATAATCTCAGGTGTCCAGGGATTTCGATCAAGTCACTCAGAAAGCACCGATTCCGCTTGATCACGGAAGTTAAGCAGCGATGAACCTGTTAAATACTCCATTGGGTGACCACTGGAGCAACAGCAGGTACTGTAAGCAAATTGAGTCCTTTTTTATCAAAAATGACTTGATTCGACATTAAATGACTCGAAAAGGATTGATATGCCGTAAAACGAAACAACACAAATCAGGTGTCCAGGACTCTTTTAGTTTGGAAAAGGTGTCACATAACCGATTTCCTTTGTAGTCTGGATGGTCTCAATTCTTCCTCTGATCCCCAGTTCCCCAGTTCTCATTTCCAGGCCTTTGATGACCTTACAACTAACATCACCTTTATTTTCATGTTCCACAGCTTTTTTTTAGCCCTCTAGCAAGGCCCAAGTACTATGTCTCTGAAATTTTGAGATGAGGCTTGATGATTAAGAATTATTTGTATTATTTGGACTATTGTCCGCATCTTCATTGTTATCTGTACAACGTTTCGGTCGATGTGCCTTCCGGCCTTCTTCAGGTATTTCTATGTCGGAATCGGGAACCTTCTCGGACTCGGGAAGCATCTCGGACTCGGGAACCTTCTTTTCGAACTCGGGAACCTTCTTGTCGTAATCGGGAACCTTCTTGTCGTAATCGGGAGCCATCACGGAACTTTGAACCTAACCCTTTATTCAGTTCACGGGGTATCCTGTTCTTATTCCGTTAACCATAGCTGGGGTAGAGGCGTTAAGCTCTGTTAATTATTATTCTATGTTACCTTGTAACATAGCCCATGTGTTCAATTGGCCTAGTGGATAAAGGAGTTAGATTCAGACAGTTCTAAGTCACAGTTATCTCTAGACTGCAGGTTCAATCATGGTCAGGGGCAACAGTAACATAGAATAATAATTAACACAGCTTAACGCCTCTACCCCAGCTATGGTTAGTGGAATGTGAACTGAATACCCTTGTGGACTGAATAAAGGGTTAGGTTCAAAGTTCCGTGATGGCTCCCGATTTCGACAAGAAGGTTCCCGAGTTAAAAAAAAAAGGTTCCCGAATCCGAGATGTTTCCCGAGTCCGAGAAGGTTCCCGATTCCGACAAGAAATACCTGAAGAAGGCCGGAGGGCATATCGACCGAAACGTTGTACAGATAACAGTGAAGATGAGGACAATAGTCCGAATTATACAAATAATACTAATATCCAAGTATTTGTCTCCATTTTAGCCTTCTTTCATTTTCAATAAGTGGTCCACTGGAACGGCAAAATTCACTAGGTAACAAGTTCTGTTCTTCCTTTTAATCAACACGTCTGGTATTCCTGCCGGGATTATGATCCGTTTGTATCTTAAAATCCAAGAGAATCGTATGCGTCTCATTTTTTTTTAGGAGAGATTCTGTTTTGTGCATATACCATTTGTTAGCTTAGCTAAATTTTAATCTCTTGCACAGTTCCCTGTGGATCATCTTATCCACCTTGTTTTGAAATTATTTTCTGACAGTTTGCTGCTTTAACTTTTAAGGCGATTAACCGTTATATCTTTGTCACTACATAATCTACACTTGTTATTCTTCTGCGTATTATAACTTTTGCTTTGGTGTAATTGGTTTTTATGGCGTTATTTCGGTTGCTACTAAAAGAGATTCAGTTTCTCTCATGAGGTTTATGGTAATTTTCACCTTTAGTTGGCTAAATTCCTAGTAAACAAGGCAATTAGAGTAACCTCCCTTGACTTTCACTTTGAAACAAGCCGGTAGCTATTTTGAAAGTCTCCGTGCGAAATAAACAAATCTTAGAAACTTTTTCGAAAACTATACAACTGCATGCTTTAACACAAAAATATCATAAAATGTCTTCTTAATAACAATTATGTTCATTTCAGATAATGCGCACGTACAATTTTATGCTAGGAATTTAGCCAACTAAAGGTGAAAATTACCAAGTTTATTATTATTATTATTATTATTATTATTATTAGCAAAATAAAAAACACCCTCTAGGCGATGTAAAAATAGATTTTTGAAACATATTGCCTGGGGGTGGGAGTAAAAAATTCAATGTCAGCGAGTTTGTACCCTAAGTAAGTAAAATCATCAAATTCATTAAGGATTAAAATAATTTGAAATGTAAACTTTAAATATGTATTAAAATAAAACAAACTATATATATATATATATATATATATATATATATATATATATATATATATAATACCAGTCATGTATTTATTAAGACTTGTTTTAAAAAACAATGAGGACTGTCTAATTTTGCATGTTCAAATTTTGAGTGTATTTATTCTATGTTTTGACGATTTTGCATAATCAGTGACGTAGTTTTTGTTACAGACAAAAACCGGAAACGAATCTCCATAATTAATAGATTATTATTAT
>CM042147.1:72545363-72547863 GCA_023376005.1 Doryteuthis pealeii | reverse complement strand
ACCTAAAAACTAACAATGGCACAGGGCTTCTGATAAGGAGAATTCCCTAACAGAAACCAGACCCGAAGTCCCCAAGAAAGTCCAGACCTTAGAAGAGACCAGACCAAGATAGATGAAGAAATAGCAAAGCCGACCAGAAGAAAATACGACCAGAAGTAAGAAGTAAGAAAAGGGTATACAACATGAGGCCCATGTCCTAGTCTGAGCAAAACTTAATAAATATCAACAATAATACTGTAGCGTTAGTTTGTATTTTCCTGGTGGAGTTGTCTGCCCGATTTAGTTTGCTGGTGCCCGCTAGGGTGCTATAGTATTTAAGCGCCGGGTTCAAACCCTTTCGGCCTCTTTTTCCTGTTTCAGCAACTACGAGCCACATGGGGTAGATTTTATCTAACCCCTCTCGTTGGGGCTCCGCCCCCTTACATTACTGTAAGTTCTTTACAGTATGGACTATCTATAGTCTCATGTCTGTACTTTTATATGTTATCTTGTACCATTCATGAATGTGTCTTTATCTTTATTTGTGTACTCTTTATTTATGTAACTCTTTTTACCTTGTAGTTTGTATCTTCACATCCATGTGCTGTACATATTAAATGTTTTTTCTGTTAACCTTCGTCGGAGTTATTCGTATTCCAAGTATATATAACGTTGAACCTACGTTACAACTGATGATACCCCGAAGTGATACGAACACGTACCCTTTTTGGCCCAAGTCGACCATAAAAATGGTCGTATAAGTACTCGGGATTTTCAACACGAACTTTTAAAAAAAAGAAAAACGGTGACCCCCTCAAAGAAATTATTTCTTTTTTCTCCGACTGTTATGGACACATTTTTTTTTACAGCGCTGGATATCTTCTAAAAAAATTTAAAAAAAAGATTCAACACCAAGAATTATCTTTTTTACCGAGAAGAAATAGTTCAGCCATCAGCCAGGGACAGTTTGACACGTTCCCTCACCCTAGGGATACTGACATCTTCAATTCGTATTGAATGTGTATTCAAAGTATCTATAACTTTAAACCATCCTTACAATACTATTTTTTCTTAAGTTATAAGGGTTTTCACGTATGCTTCATTTGTTTTTTTAAAATACAAATAACGATTAAAGAATAAAAATACTGTTTTTTTTAAAGTATGAATAACTGTGAGTTTAGGTGCTAAAACTAGACTAATGTTTATAAGATATAAATGTCTTACCAGTCGTGTTAGAATTTGTATTGTAAGTGATATTGAAGTCGGAAGATTTATAGTAATTGTTATCTTGCAAGTTAAAACAGATGTATTTAAAAAAAATAGTTAATGGATTTATAGTATATAAAGGCGCTCGTTTTATAATGATCATCGTCGTAAGAAATAGACACAGCTGGGACCACAAAGTCCACCAGTTGACACGTTCTCTTTTTTTGTTAATCAACACTAGGTCTGGTCTCCTGGCTGGGATAGGGTGATCCGTCTTTATCTCGAAGTCCCAGAGAACTTTATGTGTTTCATTCTCAAGAACAGATTCTAGTTTATGCATATACCATTTTTTTATAATAAAAAATTAGTTTTTTGCATAATTCCCAGTGGATCATCTTCCCAACCCAGTCGTGTCTAGCTTTGTATTCCCGTTGTGCTAGTTTGCTACATTCGCTTAGTACATGGTTTACAGTCTAATCTCTATTCCCGCAAAGTCTACATTTACTATTTTGTTGCGTCCTATCAATTTTCGCTTTGATGTAGTTTGTCCTTATGGCATTATTTTATGCAGCAATTATAAATGAATCAGTTTCTCTTTTGGTTTCCTTTTCTTAACCATGTCCAAGTCTTTTCATGGGCAACCTCTTTAATTTGTCGTTTGAAGCGTCCATATAATTGTTTTTCTTCCCATTTTTGTTTTCTAGTCTTTGTTGTTTTTCTGATTGTCCATCTGTCGCTTCTACTATTGTTGGCCGCCATAAGTAGTTTGTCTTTGCTCTTTTTTGTGTAATCTTCAAGTTGTTGGATTGTGGTTTCTACACATTCCTCTATATTGGCAAGACCTCTTCTCCCTTCCTTTCTTGACACATATAATCTATCTCTATCATCTCTAGGGTGGAGAGCCTTGTGCATTGTTTATTTATTAATTTAAATGGGAAATAAATAAACAAATATCAAATAAACAGACCAAGAGCTCTTATTCTGATGATCGAGAAACTGACCGTACCCAAACACCATTGTAATGATGTAGATGTAAGCACAAGAAATACTACGGTTAAGCAGTTGCTCGTTGATTTGGCGTGATTCATGTGTGGCATGAGCTGGTGGCCCAGGGGTAGAGTCTCAGCTCTGCATTCTGTCGGGTGAGATCACTGCTGACAAGACAGCTTGTCACACAATTTGTTCGCCGAATTTGCTGGTTGTGGTCACTCATATATATATAATATATATATTTAAAATTGCTGATCAATAAAGTATACACTTTTTAATTTATATTATATATATATATATATATATATATATATATATATATATA
>CM042147.1:72510363-72540363 GCA_023376005.1 Doryteuthis pealeii | reverse complement strand
GATCTAAAGTTATGCTAAGATAATCTCCACGGAAAAAAAGTTTTCATTTTTCTTTCTTTAAAGTAAAAAAAAAAAAAAGGAAATTTCTCTTAAACCTTTGTAGATATATTAATCAAATTTTAATTTGAGCATTTTGCGTCATTTTCAAAAGAGATAAGCGAACCTTATTTAATTAGAACGTAGAGCAGACATCGACTTACTAAGTTATTTCTTACTTGCTAACAGCTTTTTGAAAGGACTCTGGAATGAGCATCAAAGAAAACATGTTGATGCGTATGACCTGATGATAATTTGAACTATAAAATAAATAAAAATACTACTAAGATGATTTTTTCGATTGTTTTTACTTAATAACAATAACAATATATATATATATATATATATATATACAGACACACACAGACAGACACACACACACACACACATATATATATATATATATATATATATATATATAAGTTTTTGGATGTTTGTTTATTTAGAAACGTTGCTGAATAAAGTATATATTAAATTTTTTACTTGAAGGCACTTACAACGCATAAAATTCGATACTTTTTCTTAATCCAGCAAAGGATGGCTCGATGTGTAGAATACTGTACAGACTGTTTCGACTTTATTAAGTCTCATCAGCGGCATATACTAACGATTTCCCTCCGACAGAAATCGAAACTGGGACTTCAGCAGACACAGTGAAACACTAGTGAAACACTTTTATCGCCTCGGCCACAGTACACAGCTGACCATCCTAGCGAAATTAAGCTTGTCAAATGATACTACACGCCTCTACCATAATAGGTAAGGGGGCGTTATTGAGAGAATAATAACAACAAACAGATTGTATGCCCTTCGGCGAAGTGAATAAGATTTTTGGATGTTTGTTTATTCAGAAACGTTGCCGAATAAAGTATATATTAAATTTTTTACTTGAAGGCACTTACAACGCATGTATCGCATCGAATTTTATGCGATACATGCGTTGTAAGTGCCTTCAAGTAAAAAATTTAATATATATATATATATGTGTGGAGAAAAGTAGACAAACACGGGTTGTTATGGAAACTGGATGTTTATTGTCGACGATGCAACGTTTCCGCCATTTAGACCATCACCAGGACCAAAAGCCCAGTTCTAGCTTGAATGAAGGACATTTTCAGAATGGTGAAAAAACAGTAGGTTGTCAGTAGGGGCAGGGATGGCAGATAGAGGAAAAATACATGATCAGATAATCCTCAGAAAACAGTTTTCTTCTTTCTCTTTAAACTACTAAAGATTTATCTTAAACATTTGTAGATTTAATAATGATATTTTAATTGGAAAATCTATCTATCTATCTATCTATCTATTTAAAAAAAAATCATCCTTGTTTAAAACTTCTTTAGACATACATAAGTTCACACACACACACACACACACACACACACACATATATATATATATATATATATATATGTAAGAAAGTTTTATAGAAAAACTGTTAAGTAGCCGTTCGTCACGGTACCATATAGATACATTTGTTACGTCTTACTCTGGTCTTCTATTCTTCCGTCTATTCTTCTGGCCGTCTTCTGATCGTCTAGTCTTCTATCTTGGTCTTCTAATGGTCTGGTATATCTTCTACAGGTCTCGTCTGGTCTTCTTGTATGGGGATTCCGTGTCTGGTTCTGCTGGGGACCATTTCTTATCAGAAGCCTTGTGTCATTGTTAGCTTTTAGTAATAACAACAAGACTTCGATTTACTTTGGATGTTAGTTTATTCTGGAACCCCAGAACCAGACAAATGCGCGCAGAGAGTCACATCTTGCTAGCTTCAGTCCTAACTCTGCAACTGACTAACTGCAACTAATTACTGCAACTGACTTACTGCAACTAACTACTGCAACTGACTTACTGAGTTGCCCACCTTAAACTGGAAGGGGCTTTCTATCGCTTCCGATTCTCACGTTCATCCCAGAACGCAAGGTAAGAGTGAGGTCAAGCATTGTCACTCACTCTCAAGGCCATCAGCTGTACTGATTGCCATAAGGATTTCTATACTACCTTAAAAAGTAATAGGGATCCAATTAATATGTAACAAAACAACAAGATGTTAAAAATTTTTGCTGACAGATATCTGTTTCGACATTATGAATATGTCTTTTTCAAAGCAACATTGTAAGCGGAAAAACGAAATGAATATATCAGTAATTACAAGGCACAGAACGCTCTCGATCAGTACCGGAATTTTTGTCATGATCTGTCAGCAAAAATTTTTTGTCATGATCTGTCAGCAAAAAATTTTAACATCTTGTTGTTTTTCTATAAAACTTTCTTACATACTGTCGGATTCAATATCCATTTTTACCTTCATATATATATATATATATATATATATATATATATATATATATATATATATATATATATATTGAGGACGCGTAGAAGCATATGCATTATGTAAAATAATTTATTTTAATTTATTTTACATAATGCATATGCTTCTACGCGTCCTCATTAAATTTTGTACTATAAATAAACTTTTTATATATATATATATATATATATATTATATATATATATATATATGTTTGTTTGTTTATCTTTGTTATAATTATCACAGTCTGTCTACATATATATATATATATATATATATATATATATATATATATATAATATATATATATATATATATATATCAACAAAGACCAAAGGACAATAAAATCCATAACCTGATTTTATCCGAGTGGGTGTTAAAAACTTTTCAAACCTTGGTTATTGCTAGTCTCCATCAGTTTCTTTTATATAAAAGGACGTGCGCTGTTGTTGTGCAAATAAACATACTGACAGACAGGATCTTTCTTTTATACTTTATTTTGCGGACCTGTTTTATAATAAAATATTGACTTTTCTCTCGTTGGATCTACAATAATCTTATAAATAAAGAGTGCTCAATATTAGTGACAGAGCATATATATATATATATATATATATATATAGTTGGGGTAGCGTAGAAATAAAGTAAACGATGCTTGCTAATTAACAGTTTCTCGCCTATACGATTTTAAAACTAACTTGGTTTGAAAATCGCATAAGCGAGTATATTTTGTATAATAAAGGACATTTTATCTAGCGGATTTTGCTTTTTCAGCAGACCATTGGGTGAAAATGAAAGAAATCGAAAGGATACCAGGAATTTGGCAGAGAGTTAATCTAGTATATCCGGGGAGAGGTTAATGATCTGGTTTTTAGATCAGAGCAGGTGTGTCAGGGATGGCAGAGGAAAGAAAGGTTTGACTGAAAGTCAATTATGAAGAGATAATTCTTTTACATTATTGGCTCGAAATAAACAAACGAGACCCCTTGTTTTCTTTTTATAAACAATTTCGCCAAATATACAGGCTTGATGGCGACAAAAATGGGCAAGACCCTTGATTTTGTTTAGAATATAGGAGCCACCTGAATTAGGGAGTGATCAAGGAATATTGATTACAGAAACACGTTTTGGAACTTTCGGCGACGTTCTGGAAAATTCTGAAGGAAAAAGTACTTAAGTGGGGATCAGGGTGATAGGAGGCAGTTGGGACTTAGAGTAGGACCTGGGCAGGTCGGAGGAGAGTCATTTGAATTAGCTAAGTGGGGAGTATTGATACGACGAAATACACACAGGCAAACTTAAATCATATATAGACAGAACCAACGAAAAATCCGACAGATGAAGATATTGTCTCTCTCTCTCTTTTGAATATTGTCTGAGATAATAAATTTTCTTAAGAAAATAAATTTGTGTGTCCGATTACATTTTGCTACTGAGAAGAAAAAATTACAACTTAAATGACATCCCCACGGCTGACTGACCGAGAGAAAGCTAATTTGTTTAAATAAACAAATTGACGGTGACGGAAGGCACGCGCGTGAGAAACCTTCACTCCCAGAATAGCAGCAGGTGGCTATACTCATTCAGTGACCGTTTTGCACAACCGGATGACAGTAATTATGGCCACTGCCCACTGACAGAGGAAAGAGGAAGAATTTGTTTTGGTAAACAGCAAACCACGTTCCACCCTCTTTGTATACACTTGAGAAATTACCCCGTGCATCCTGATCTGTGTGCATGATGTTGAGTTTTTTAATATATAAGGTGTGTGCTAGATCCTCGCCCATACTTATGGACTCTGCGATATCATGTGATCTATTCCTTGGCCAATCACTGGCAGTACTCTGTGGCTGATACAATACTTAACCCAACCTACTGGTCATAATTACTGCAACGCTTTTTGACGACGGACACAGGATTAAATCACTGGACCTTTACCAATACGCAGGATAGGACTTATACGATTACCAAAGGATCACCAAAGGATTCCATAACATAGGACTTTCTTTAAGTCCTATTTTAACTGGCCAAGGATGGCCCTTAAAAACTTTACACATGACGCATTAACGTTAGTGCACCACGTTATACTGAAAAATCTTGTGGAACTTGGGGATGCAATTGAAAAACAAAGTCCTGTACCAAGATCAAACAAAATTTTTCTAGGGTAGAAATTGATTTATTGGTTTTAAGGCACACTAACTGTTGTTGGGTTATTTTATACTGAGGTCAGCTGAACAACATTGGTTGCTTGGTTTTAAGGTATGCTAACTGTTGTTGGGCTATTTTATCTATCAATCTGTCTGTCCAGGGATGCAATTAAAAACAAAGCCCTGTATCAAGAGCAAACAACATTTTTCTAGGGTAGAATTTTATGAGGAATCCAGTGGTGGTATTCATGTTTTGCCCTTAAATTCATTTAGGGCCACTAGGGACTAAATTACCGTCTTCTGGTATGAGAAAATAGGAAAAAAATAAATAAGATAAGGTGAATAACTCCACTAAATTTACAAGTTTAATGAATTTCCATATCGAGCATCCTGTTGATTAGGACCACTTAAATTAATGATAACACTGTTGATATTGTGTATCACTTCCTTTCAAAAAGGATTATCATTTTATTATTGGTAAATGGGGATTAACATGCACACTTTTATGTCATAATATTTTAACAATAAGCTCATTGAGCGATAGGTAATGCTATTCAATAGTGTGCAATATCTTAAGAGTTAACTTGTAGTTGGTGCACTTGGAGCGGTTCCCAAGTTCTTGAAAAGGATACTGCAGGAATTTGAAATCAATGGAAGAATCAAGACTTTCCTAACCACATCACTGTCAAGATCGGCTAGAATACTCTGAAGAGTCCTGGACACACAAGGAGACTCCAGTGAAAGATCACCAGTTATAGCTATCACTCATTGCACTTGGGAGTTACTCTGATCTTAAGATTCCATGCAACATTCTTGTTCAACTCCCATCTTGCTAAAAATTTTAATTTTGGACACTACACAAGATTTGAGCAATTTTTTAAGCAAATGAATATCTATTTTCTTTCTTTTTTCTTCTTCTGTTTTCAAATAATTTTGAACACAAATTACATCACATTGTTTTGAAATTGAATGGTATTAACACATTAGAATGCCACATTTTTGTCTCTTTTTTCTTTCTATATTTATATTGAATATTATTTACTAGATACAACTAATATATCAATATATACTTTCTATATTTATATTATATATTATATGATATATTATTATATTATATTATATATTATATTCTATATTCTATATTTATATTACTAATATATCAATATATACTTTCTATATTTATATTGAATATTATTTACTAGATACAACTTGACATATTAACAATGCCCTGATGATGGCTTAATATGGAAACCAAAACATTCTAACATTGGCTAATATACTTCTAACTGTAATAACATTCTCTGAATGCCTTGTCTTTAATATTTTATACATTTATATACCCCCCCCCACACACACGCAAGATCGACTAGAATTCTCTGAAGAGTCCTAGAAACACGAGGAGACTCCAGTGAAAGATCACCATAGCTGGAGTGAAAAACTCGCAAGGAGTCTATCATCAACACGGTTAGTTTTGGGCATAATTCGATTCGTTTTAATGCACTTAATTCTTGGAACACTGTTCAGTCGGTATTGTTTGATGAAGAAAAGGAGGAAAAGGTGAAGCTTATTTCGGTAAATTATTTTGTCCTTAAAAAAATTTTGAAAAAGCATTTTATTGCCTCTTATAAACAACAGATTTGCATTTAGATTCTCACACGGCTAATTTGTCTCATGATATATATCTATATGTTTGTGTTTGTATCGTTTCCTGTGAGCGTCCAAGGTGGGTCATGTCCATGGGCTTAGCTTCACGCTATTAGGCATGGCTTCCATCCAATAGTGGTTTAACAAAAATAAAGTTTTTCTTTTACTTATTCTTTATAACTTGTACCTACTATTGATAAATAAATTTCTTCTTATTATTCTTTCTAATAATTACGATAATGTCAATTATTGACAATAGCGATGTTCTGCGGTTTTATCGGCCGGGATTTAGGTCATCCGGGTCTCTATACTTCTAAGTAGGGATACAAATACGCGTTGTGCGGGTGTTACTCTTTAGCGGCGTCTTCTTTGTTGTCTCTTCTATGTATGGATCTGCTGTTTTGTGCATCTAGGCTTCTTTCTGTTGGGATTTCTTCTTGGAATTTCTTGTCTGTGCTCGTTGTTGCCTTTAGCAACGAACATAAGACTGATATTGTTTTTCTTATACGTCTTTATTCAATCCCAAATAAAAACAAATCTACGTGAAGAAATGGCCATCTAACGACAGACCGACATTTGCGTCTGTTCTGTTCCGTCACCAAGCCAAAACACGATTTTCTAACTATGTTTACTATTCTCACGGTTGTCTCTGTCCAATCAGAGTAAAGGTCAGTAAAAAGGCTGTCCTGTAAATCACTAACACGTATATGCGTTTTTTTTCCATTACCGTTATTTTCAATTTTTACACTACCGTATATAATTTATAGGAAACCTATCAATTATGTAACGCGTGTTCAAATGATTAATAATACTATATATGCATTTGAAAAATGAAAAAAAAAATGAAAGGAAACTTTCGAAAATAGAGCCATGATCGATCTTTATCTTCTTGCGAACACCTATGAGAAATAATTGAATTATATCGATTAAAGGTGAACTGGTATATATTTTGTATTCTCACTGTCCGGTTTTATGTCTTCTTTATTCGTTCCTTTCTGCACCCTTCCGTCAAAAAAAAAAAAAAAACTGCCATTGTTATCTTTTGTCGATATAATCGCAAGACGTATATTAACATTATCATTGCAGTTTAATGTTTCACCAAAACAATTTCTTTTTCATTCATTTCTTTTTATATATTCTTCGTTTTGAAATAATGGGAAATAAATTCGGATTCACTTGTTTTCGGAATTGTTGTGCGGCTGCCCCGTTTCATAGGGAAACAGATTCCATGATTACAGTATTGGAAAAAAAAAACAACAAAAAAACAAACCCCCCCAAAAAAAGAAATAAATAAATAAAAAAAAACAACAACAAAAAAACTGCCCCCCCTCCCAAAAAATTAAAAACAAAAACAGACAATGGAAAAACTGAATGATATTTTTTATTGCTTTAAATCTTAATCAAACTGCAATAACTTAGACACACATAGGAAGTGATTATTTTCCTTGATCATTGTTGTCAAAGTTCCCTTAGTTGTAGTGAGAAGTCATAATTTTCCAAAAAGAAAATTCTCAGAAACACCACACAAAAAATAAATAAATAAATAAATAAATAAAAATAAAAAAATAAAAAAGATGGAAATTTCTTTGAATATTCTTTTCTTGATAAGATAGTCGCATCATTACGTTCACTTTCAGACTAATACCTTGGGGAAAGATATGAATCCTCGCATTCCCTCAGATATAGGTTAAATACTACTACTACTGTTTTTCTACAAGAATGGCTATGGCATTAAATAAGCCACGAAGATTGATATACCATTAAACTACGAAAGCAAATCAAAACCATACTTGTAGCTACCCAAATGTAGAAAAACTTATTTACGCATAAGTTAATAGGGAAGATATAGATTTATGCCTTATTAGGACCATATGACCTTTAGGCACCCCTTCCGCGATCTCGACTCACAAGGACACTTTTCACATTTACACCGTCAAAATCTGGTTGTTTGTTAGGGGTTAGGTTAGGGGTTAGTTTTATAATTAAAAAAAAACCCCTAAAAATCGTCTGTTAACAATTAATCGGATTTTGATGGTGTAAATGGAAAAAATGTCCCCACGAATAGAGATCGCCAAAGGGGTGCCTAAAGGTCATATTGTCCCCTTATTCTAAAGGGAGCCCCCCCCCGCTTTTAAATTTGATTCCTGTTGGATTTCTCTGAGGATGGTTACCAACCATGACTAGAGAGTCTAGTTTACTCTTCAACGGTACCCATTGTTGGGAGTGGTAGATTCATGCCTTTCCAATGACATTTAATGGGACTCAGTCAGCCCTACTATTTACCCATATTTACTGGATAATATATTCTAGTTTTTTTGTCAGTCAATTTTATTGCAGAGTTTTTTTGTTTCCACCGTGACATACATTGCTTGATAGTGGAAATCATAGAAGTAGATCTAACATTTGAGATATTCATGGAGATCTGTGTGATGAAGATTAAAAAAAGAAAAGAAAAGAAGTAAAATGAAATGAGAACGAGAGAAAGAGGTTGAAAATATAAAGAAAAAATAAATAATGGTTGGTTGGGTTATTTGGACCATATTACCTTTAGTGCCTAAAGGTAATATGTCCAAATAACCCAACCAATCTTTTTGATCTCGATTAAGAGAGGACATGTTTTACATTTACACCGTCAATATCCGCTTGTTTGTTAGGGGTTAGGGTTAGGGTTAGGGATTAGTTTTATAATTTAAAAAAAATCTAAAAATCCTCTGTTAAAACAACCGGATATTGACGGTGTTCATGAAAAATATGTCCTTTCTTAATCGAGATCAAAAAGGGGTGCCTAAAGGTCATATGATCCGGTTATTTTATACCGAAGATGTTTTCGATTGATTCATTCTTGTTGGGCATTCATTTTTTTTTTCAAATTAATTTTTTAATCACATTTTTAAAAATCAATTTTTCATCTATTTAACCCATAGATGGAATTCTGACAGATAATACCATCTCGGGTCAAGGAGGACCTGTGAGTAATGGTGATGATGGGGTACTCCACATTACCCAGAGGGCCAGAATTAGAACCTCATTATAAGATAGAGTTTAACGTCATACCCAGGACATTAAGACCCTGATCCACCACATTCTAGCACATATATGATAAAAAGAGTTGGGGTTGCCGTAAGGACAATAGAGTCGAGACGATCATAGAGGTGCTTAACGTGACTAGCCAATTGATCCGAGGAGTCTACTCCGACCGCCAAATTGCAGGGTTGCGTGTCATGGATTGCTCAGCCACCAGGATTCTGTCCTTAAGCATCACAGGTCGCTATCTACAACGGACAAGTGGTCCCTTTAGGGAGGATTTTACCCCTATGTAGAGATTCAGTCGGTGTAGTTTACAACACCAACCGATAAGGCAGAAGAAAGGCTGGAGGGAAAAAGGAGAGTTTAAGGCGGATAACAGCAAAAGAAGGAAAATAACAAAGAGTATGCTGATAAAAAGAAGGTCAAAGGCCAATTGAGGGGGAGGAAATTAGGAGATGAGAATAAGAGGAAAATTTGGTGGATGGAGAGGAAGATGATAATTATAATAATAAGAGGGTTGAGGAAAAAAAGACGTAAATAAATACAAAGCTATATCTTTTTCATAGCGCACAGAACTAGATTTCACGGTGACTAGTTTGGGAATCTCTTAAAAGTGATTTGGTTGAAATATGTAGCACATTGTCAGTTTAAGGAATGTGACACAATGCGTGTGTATATAATAAGGTGTAGTATATTATATATATATTTACCAACCCCTCCGCACGAGCAGTATGTGACACAAGGTCAATTTCTTAAGCGGAGTTTAACAGGTTTGAATTCAGAGTTTTTCTTCTCCTAGACCGGTTGCCTAACCAAGGTTAAAGAGCCCAGTATGCCCTACTATTTACCCATAGCTGGAGGGAGAGTAGGATTCATGCCTTTCCCAAGGGCATTAGCGCTAAGTGAAATGCAATGACCACGGATTTGAACTCGGGGCGACGAGTCCATTTCCCATGACTTTAACCATTACACCACGCACTTCCACTTCTTGTAGTAGTATAAGGTGTGTAGTAATAAGGTGTTATAGTATAAATAAGTAGTATATGAGATTAAGGCCCTATATAGGTACATATATGTTTATACATATATATCCGTGTGTAGTAGGAGAGCCAGCGGTTGACGAGAACATATCACCCTTAGAGAGCCCAGTAGAAGTCAACTTTAGCAGAAGTCCTGACGAGGACGGGGGGGGGGAGGTTCCCCCCTCTCCCGCCTCGGCAGTACATGGGAGAAGATGAAATAGCAGCAGATGGAATGATTGGAAAAGAATGAATGTGACTCTTGTCATTTGTGTGTTCCCCTGACTTCGTCTTGCCTTGGTTTGTTCCTCTCTTTCCTTGTTGATTGTTTTGTTCACCTTTTTGGCGGAGGGCTCCCCGGGGCGCTTTTGGCGCGGACACAACGAGTAGAGTAGAGGTCTTAAAGTTATCTAGAAGACGACACGCGAATATGGCCAGAGAAAAATAAAACCAGTAATTGTAAGATGAAAAGTTGCCTGCGAATGTGCAAGGGGATGCAGTAAAGAACGTGCAGAGGCCTCTGGCCCGTCAAAGGAGTAACAGGAAGATGCTTAGGCAAATATACTTGCGAGAAATGCTAGAAATGGCCTTGGTCTTCGCGGCCAGTGTTACAAGGTTCAAGTCTTACCTTTTCTTTTGTTTCATCATGTCTTGTCTAAGACAAACCACAGATAAAACAGACCCCACGCTTGAACCCAAACTGAAATCAATAATAGCAGCATCAGAATTTAGATTGGCACAAAGCAGCAACTTGTGCGGATCGAACTCACAATTAAAACCGATAAATCTATGAGACCGGAACCTTGTGTCACTGGTCGCGACGACTAAGACTTTTTCTGGTATTGCACATGCTTATTTGCAAAAACACCTTTTATAAGTGAGTTGTAGATGTGACTTTTAATGAAAATAGCTTAGTTTGGCACAAGACCAGTAGAATGGAGCACCCAATTAGAATTGAACTCACTAACAATAATCTGCTAGTCACGTTCGCTAAACCTCCCTATCGGCTGGGGTAGAAGAACACACCAATTGCACCTATCCAGAGGGGTAAGGACCCCCAAATTTGGCCACTGTTGGCTGTGGGTGGCTGCTCGTGATGCTTAAGGACAAAATCCTGGTGGCTGAGCAGTTAATGACATGCAACACTCCAGTGTAGTCCATGCTTATTCTAGAAGATCTGTTGGAGAGGCAAGTCACGTCAAGTGTATGACGTTAAGTAAAAAAGTAAAGTTGGCGGAGTGGCTTATTGTCGGCATCCGCCCCTTTCCGCTAGCTCTAGACTAGGGAGATTGCTCTTTGCTGAGGTGGAGCGCCACACCTACCGTCAGCTCCCCACGTTACCGCACAGATCAGATTACCTAATCTGTGCTACTCATACGCTGAGTTGGCAGAGACCAGTATTGACCAGGGAGATTGCTCTTTGCTGAGGTGGAGTGCCACACCTACCGTAAGCTCCCCACTTTACCGCACAGATCAGATTACCCAATCTGTGCTACTCATACGCTGAGTTGGCAGAGACTCGGTATTGAACCAGGAATCTTGCGATTCCTAGGCGGGCGCTCAACTGACTGAGCTAAACTGGCCCCTAATGTTGAAGTTTAAATTTTGGAGCTCTCGGAATGTGGAGTACTCCTTCATCGACTCTCAGGTCTACTCTAACCCGGAGTGGTAGGATCTGTTAGGTTCCCATCTATGGGTTAATAGATCAAAAACGAGTTTTAAAGATGTATTGGACCATATTACCATTAGGCACCCCTTTTCGATTTCGTTTCATTAGGTCATTTTTACATTTACACCGTCAATATCCGGTTCATTGTTAGGGGTTAGGGTTAGGGATTAGGGTTAGGTTATGTTTAGAACCCCTAACCATAACCCCTAACCCTAACCCCTAACAATGAACCGGATATTGACAGTGTAAATGAAAATATGACCTAATGAAACGAAATCGAAAAGGGTTGCCTTAAGTTAATATGGTCCGATGTATTAAAACAGAATTGAGTTTAAAAAAATTGCACACCCAACAAGAAGGAATAAAACAAAACATTTTCGGCATAAAATAACCCAAGGGTTGACATACCGTAAAATCCAACCAACCAGTGAACGAACGAACGAACCAACCAACCAACCAACCAACCAACCAACCAACGTTCGTTAAACATTAAATTACGCATATGTTGCCCTTACATGTGATTTAGTAGGCGAAGTTTTTTTTTTTAATCTTGTAAATCAATGCGTTTTTTTTCTTGTAAGATAATTCAATATTGTAAAAAGTCTTGATTCGGTAAAGATTTTCGCAGTGAACAAATCGTGGAGAGTTTGACAGATTTTCGCTAGAACTCTGCCAGAAGAAATTTCTCTTGTTCACACTCATTAGGATTTTAACTCTAAACATGTATGTGTTGTATGTTTTTTTAATGCAATAAATGTAATACTAAAAACGAAGTTGTTTGTAGTGTGTACATGTATAGATATGACTGAATCAATAACAGACAATGAAAAAAAAAAAGAAAGAATTCAAAACACTTGTGGATAGATAGACATGAAGTGCAACTTGTGGTAAGGTTCCAGTTCTGGAGCGTTCGGGGATATGGAGTACCTCTCAATCGCCATTATTCCCAGGTCCACTCTAACCGGGAGTGGTAGAAACTGTTATGTTTCCATTTATGGGTTAAATAGAACAAAATGTTTTTAAAAAATTGATTAGAAATTATGTTTTGAAAAATGTTTAAAAAAAATGGAATTTTAAAAAGGACTTTGGTAATCCTTAACTATTTCCTACCATAAAATAAATTCCTACCATAAAATAAACTGAACCCTCATTTTATGTCCGTGTTTAAAACTAACCACTTTAAAACTAACCATTCTCACAAAATAAAAACTTTTAGAATATACACATTGAAGTGAATATTAAAATAAGTAAATGAAATATGTTTAGTATTGTAAAATAACGGGTGCAAAAAAAAACCCCAAAAACATTTATTGCAAAAAGACAGACATAAAATGAGGGTTCAGTTTATTTTATGGTAGGAATTTACGAGGAAATAGTTAAGGATTACCAGTACTTTTTAGGGATCCCATCAATCGGTTAAATATATAAAAAAAAAGAGTTAAAAATGTGTTTAAAAATTGAGTTCGAAGACAAAAATGAATACACAACAATAATGAATAAAACAAAACGACTTCGGCATAAAATAACCCAAGGGTTGACATGCCATAAAATCGTTCAACCACCAACCAACCAACCAACCAACCAACATTACCATTTCTCCCAAGGTCCACTCTGATCCGGAACATGTGTAAATAGAAAGAAATGAGTTAACAAAAAATGTTTTAAAAATTGAGTTTAAAAAATAATTTTTAATATCCATCAAGAATGAACAAACAAAATGTCTTCGGCATAAAATAACCCAACAAAGGTTGGAATGTCGTAAAATCCAACCAACCAACCAGCCAACCAACCAACAAACAACCCGGAAGTTGTTAAATAATTCTAATTACATTATTCGCTGCTATGCTCTTCTATCTAAACTTCTCGGCTGGCCGTGTTGGGATCTCTTCGGGGTACTCCTTCATCGGATCGCATTGGGATATATCTCTCCGCATCCATCTTTGTTAGTTCTTATAAAATCAGGAACACTGACACTTTATTATTTTGGTGTACATATTTATTTATTTCCCGAGACCCACTTATCTATCTATCTATCTATCTTTCTCGTTTTGGTCACGTGACAGGGTGAACCCAAAGGTCTCCCTCTTTTAAGAACATGACGTGGGAGCTACAAATGTAGTCGTTCGCTTCTCAGCAGCTACGCACATGGTGCCTGTGTTTGTTCACAGAACTCCTGAGAGATAGCAAGTGGTTTCCACCCCTTTGTTGTTTAAACCCTTCTTCATGTTCATCGAACATCTTGTGACTATTTTGTGGTTTGGGACGTGAACTATTCTCCCTCTTTGTAAGTTGTATAATTAAATGTTATATTCTATCAATTGACTTAAACTTTTCCCAACCGAATATTCTGTGTTAAGTTACTCTTTTTTGGATAACCTAATGCATTATAAGACTACATGTATTAGCTACGAGTTGGCACCCCGCTAATTCTTCTAATCCAATCTCAGCCTCATCCCCACTTTCTTTTGTTATATTCTTCTGTGTCTCTTCAAAAAAAATTCTTCAGTTAGTTTTCTTTCTTTCATTTATTTATCTATTTGTTTATTTATTACTTTATCTTGTCTGGATTTTTTTTATAAACTAAAGAAATTAATCAATAAATAAAACACAACGGCAAAGAAATTGATAAAAAAAAACTTTCTTGTTCTCAGGAATTATGATAATCGCTTTCGGCTATGAAAATAAAATACGCGATATATGGCTGTCTCCCCCCCTGTCTCTCTCTCCCACTCTCTCTCCTTCTCTCGCCTGAAGATAAAACTGTGTTGCCGCCTTTAATACGCAGCGTGTCGTCTGGTGTTCTGTCGATACAACAAAACCTGTTGTGTGTTCATTAATTCTGGGCATTTTTAATCAACTTTTTAAAAATTCTATGCCAAAACAAAGCGATGGTAATTATCGTCTGCTTAAGTTGCAGCAGTTAAATAGAATTATTAAGTAAATTATCTTCCAAAAAATATATTACGATACATCGTTAATAGCCAACTTATATATATATATATATATATATATATATATATATATATATATATATATATATATATGAAAATGGGATGACTTATCGGTGAAAATGGTCTCAATGTTTAGTTCATACAAGTTTTACCATGAAAAGTCACCGATATAACAAATATAAAGTGCTCAATACTCAAGTAGAGCGAATTTATTACTATGGTATGCACGGAAATAACCTACTCGAGTTTCACCATAAGGATCTTCAGGGTTAAATCCACTGAATTAATCAATCTTTTTAATCCTTTAATGAATTTGATGATTTTACTTACTTAGGTACAAACTTGCTGACATTGAATTTTTAACTCCCACCCCTCAGGAAATATGTTTCAAAAATCAATTTTTATATCGCCCGGAGGGTGTTTTTTATTTTGTTAGTATTTACAATAAAAGAAATATAAAACTTAAGCACTCTAAGGGAATCGGGATATAAAAAGTACTGTTCAACCATAAGAAAAAAACATTTACAAAAAGAAGCAAAATGAAAAGAAACAAGAATTACAAAAGACCAGCAAAGTAAAACCAAATTAATAAAACTTCAGTATGCAGTAATAAATCACCTCATGTACATGGATGATATTAATATTTTTGACAAAAATGAAAAAGACCTGGAAACCCTTGTATAAACCAGCCAGTAAATAGGTCTGGAATTCGGCATCGACAAGTGTGCCATACTCTTAATGAAACAAAAAAATGAAAAAAAAAGAAAAGAAAACTGTGGTGAGAAGAGAACTATCAAATCAAGAAGAAATAAAAAAAACACTTGGAGAAGTAGAGAAAAATACTTGGGAATAAAGGAAGCGGCTTAAAGTAGGTAAAGAGTTAATGGAGTTTAATGAGGGGTCATTATCCATCACTAAATGAAACACCATATTACTGTCATTAATTATTTTATTATCGTAGTTTACTCCGGACTTACACACACATACATACATACCCATAACTGCCCTTTATATATGTATAGTTAGATAGATAGATAGAGGGAGAAGCATTGGGTTAAGTGTATTGTTAAGGAAGGAGATTATGTTGAAAAATAAATATCTGTTGTATAAAATAAATGCTTTTGTTTCTTCATTATACTATCAACTTACCGACAAACTTAAGCACATTTGTTTATATGCATGTGTAATTGAAAACATTTATTGTCTGGATCTTTTCATAGCACATATACAGTATCAAGCAAGATTACCGGCTTAACAAGCATTTGGAATTATGTATTTTACTGGATTATTACTGGTTTTTTTTGTAGGAAATGAACTGAACAATCCAAGACTGTCTGCATTTCACACAGCACCTGTTACGTAGTGCCTTTTCTGTGACGGTACTAAATATCTATATATGTTATATACCTTCTTACGTCTTACTCTGTCGTCTAGTCTTCTGGCCGGCTTTGCTTCTTCTACAGGTCTGGTCTTTCTTATATGGGGATTCCGGGTCTGGTTCTGTTGGGGATCACTTCTTATCAGAAGCCTTGTGCTATTGTTAGCTTTTAGTAATAACAACAAGACTTCGATTTACAATGATGTTACTTTATTCCATAAACCCCCAGACCAGACAATGCGCGCAGTCAGACCCACATCTTGCTAGCTTCGCTTCTAAGTTCTAACTGCAACTGACTGAGTTGCTTACTCCTTAAACCGGAAGGGGCTTCTATTGCCTTCCGATTCTCACGGTCCATTCCCGCAAGGCAAGGTCAGAGTGAGGTCAAGCATTGTCACTCACTCTCAAGGCCATCAGCTGTACTGATCGCCATAAGGATTTCTATACTACCTTAAAAAGATATTAGGAATCCATAATTATGTAACACACCAATAATAAGTGAAGAGGAAAAAGAAGAAAATAAGTTACTAAAAAGAAGGAAGAAAGAATAACAAGACAAGAAAATAACAAAAAGTAAAATAAAACGGAAGAGATTTGGAAGAAGGAAAGAAAACTGACTGATGATGAAGAAGAAAAAGCTAGAAGAAAGGGAAGAGAAAAAGTTCATATGATGACATCATATTGGCTGTTGATGATGTTTTGGACATATGAGATCAAAGCACTGCAAAACCAATGAAGGCAATATGTAGACTGCAATGGGGATGTAGCATTAGTTTCGTATTTGCTTGGTGGAGTTGTCTGCCCGATTTAGTTTGCTGGTGCCCGCTAGGGGGCTATAGTATTTAAGCGCCGGGTTCAAACCCTTTCGGCCTCTTTTCCTGCCCAGTAACTACGAGCCACATGGAGTAGACACGCTCTACTCCTTCTCGTTGGGGCTTTTGGCCCCACTTACATTACTGTAAGTTCTTCACACAGCATGGACTATCCCTAGTCTCATGTCTGTACTTTTATATGTTATCTTGTACCATTCATGAATGTGTCTTCATCTTTATTTATGTACTCTTTGTTTATGTATCCTTTTACCTATGTACTTTGTATCTCGTCATATCCATGTGCCGTATATATTAAATGTTTTGTCTGTCAGCCTTCGTCGGAGTTTTGTATGCAAAGTATATATAACTTTGAATCATTCTTACAGGGACTAAAAATAAATCTCATTTTGCTCACATTCCATGATATTATCTTTGTCTGCCTATGAACCTTTCAGCCAAACCTTGTGTATAGTGATATCAATTGCAGTGGCTTTTTGTACACTTTTAATGAGCTTTTTTTTAAAAAATCGTGAATGAGTATTGATGACCAAACAAGATTATTAAATTTTAAGTTAGGGTCTATCTAAAGCAATGAATATTTTTTCAACATCTAACCATCTCATCATTCATATGATCTACGTAACAATCGTAGTATTATGTTTACTTTATTAACTTGAATTTTGGTATATTCAGAAAATCTTATTCCTGAATCCACATTCACACGATGAACTTTTAGCTTTGCTAAATAATAGTTTTAATATATAAGACAACCCACTACATTATGCTAAATGTATATCTATCTATCTATCTATCTATCTATCTCTCTCTCTCTCTCTCTCTCTCTCTCTCTCTCTCTCTATATATATATATATATATATATATATATATATATATATGTATGTATATATATATATATGAAATTTAACATTTTGAAAAAACATATGATGTTTGTTATGTGTTTTTCAAAATGTTAAATATGATGTTTGTTATGTTTTTTCAAAATGTTAAATTTCATACTGTCGGATTAATTTCCATCTATTTTTCATATATATATATATATATATATATATATATATATATATATATATATATATATATATTGTTATAGGTGATACACCCTTAAGACTAATGGAATGCGCCGACGGGTTACTATAAGAAACAGGGACAATTGTGGCTTGGCAGTAAGCCAATGCGAGTCAGCTCACAATTCTATTTGTCGGACGTAAATTCCACTTATCTGTATTGTATTTGTCTACTTTCTGTTAATACATTTTCCTACATTTGTTACCCGTCGTTTTGTTCTTATTTGACCCCTTAAAACCTCACAACATATATATATAATCCTCCAACCCGAAATAGTCTCAAATTATCCAATTTGTCTACAAACAATTTAGGAAGTAATTTTAACACTTTTGTCTGAAAGAGTGTAGGAAAATATTATTACATTAATGATTCTTGAAATATTATATATATATATATATATATATATATATATATATATATATATATATGTGTGTGTGTGTGTGTGTGTGTGTGTGTATATATATATATGAGAAGTAAATAAACAAACAATGTGTTTTGATATGGCGTTTTTAGCCGACAATTTTTGGGTGAATATGTGCTTAATTGAAGTCGTACCTAATTTTGAAAATTAATTAATTAATAATTAATGAATTAGGCAGGCATACCTATTCAAATGTAACTATTTGTTTAGCCTTACATTTGAATAGGTATGCCCGCCTAATTCATTAATTATTAATTAATTAATTTTCAAAATTAGTTACGACTTCAATTAAGCACATATTCTCCCAATATATATATATATATATATATATATATATATATATATATATATATATGTATATGTTGCCATTGGTGATCACCTGTGCAGTTTAAATAGCTGCAGAATCAACTATAGTGATCAGAAATTTTCTGTACTATACAAGGCCAGCACAAATCCCCATCTGCATGTCTTCGAGGTAGTGGCAATTTTTTTTCACAGTCCGATCTTGTGTAGGCAACGCCATTTGAAACACTCCCTGGTAATTTTTGCTGGTGATGTTGTTGCTGATGTTGGGGTGTCGGGAAGGATTCTTTTCCTCCTTGTTGTTCCAGCCTTTACATTATCTTATCCCCCTTTTTATCCACTTAATTCATTTTGACCTTTAAACGAACTACCAGTTGTTGAATCAACCTTCGTGGGTTATTTAATGCCAAAGTCATTCTTCTAGAACAGTAGTGGTACCGTTTAACTCATAGCTAGATGATAAAGGGTTTATACCTTTCTCAAGGGTATTAGTCCGAAAGTGAACGTAATTGCGGGACTAGAATTCGAACCAGCTTATGACGATGTTGGTGTTGTATACCCTTTCTTACTTCTTACTTCTTGTCGTATTTTCTTCTGGCCGGCTTTGCTATTTCTTCTAACATCTTGCGTCTGGAGTTGACTTGGGGACTTCGGGTCTGGTCTTCTATTGGGGATTTCTCTTTATCAGAAGCCCTGTGTCTGGAGTTGACTTGGGGACTTCGGGTCTGGTCTTCTATTGGGGATTTCTCTTTATCAGAAACCCTGTGTCATTGTTAGTTTTTTAGGTAATAACACAAGACTTCGATTTACTTTGATCTTCCTTTATTTTGAAATCCCCAAACCAGACATCTGCGCAGGTGAGACTTACATCCTACGAGCTCGGCTCCTACCCTCTAACTGACTGAGACTTACTTACTATCCTTAAACCGGAAGACAGGGTCTTCTATGCCTTTCGGTTCTCACGATTTATCCCCGGAAGACAAGGTGAGAGTGAGGTCAAGCGCCGTCACTCACTCTCAAGGCCATCAGCTGCACTAATCGCCATTATGTTTCTATACTACCTTATATAAGTATTAGGGATCTAATAATTATGTAACATTGGGGTCAAGCACGTTAGCCACTACCCTACGGAGACTCTTCCCAGAATAGGAAATCCTATTTCTAGTGAAATAAACATGAATATAATTGTGTTCAAATACGGTTACACAAATAAACACATTTCTTTTATATTAAACATTAAAATAACACTGTAAAGCATTCGTCTGTTAATCCTATTAAATAGATTTTATTTAAGAAAAAAAAAAGACACTGAGGCGGCCATATTTATATGTTGAATGTAAAACAAACATATCTGTTTTATAATCTTTAAAATTTTGTTTCGTAGTTGCTCGGTTAAATTTTGTAAAATTTGAAGTTGAGAGAGAATGTAGGTTTCAATTAAATTCAATTTCGATGATTCATTTTTAGAAATTCTTGAGCCTAAATGCATGTTTTAATTTTCCATATGCCTTAGCAATTGACAGGTCCACATGTCTAGTTCAATTTATTTCCTCTTCAAACCTAATACCAACACCGTTAGCTTAATAAACCCTCTCAAATTACATTATTCTCAATTATATTTACTAGAAAAAATACGGACACTCTCGGGTGCAAGTTTCTAAGTTTTAATGCAATAAAATATTATATTAAATTAGAAAGACAAACGAAACTAGATAAGAATGCGTCTTAAAAGATGACACTTATTTTTTTTTATTTTATTTAACTTTATCTCTATATAAAATTATACGAAGGATTACTTTTAATACGTCTGAGAATAAAACAATATTAGAAATCAATAACACCAAATACCGTATTTGACGTAATTTTTTTCCAAAATTTTGGCTAAAAAAATTGCCCTGCGTCTTATACATCGTAGGTGAAGTTTGAGACTTCCCGTAGGCCTAGGATAATTTTATTATTATTTCCTACTATTGAGATGTCTTGTGTATACTTATTGCTTGCCTGTACTGCCAAATTGCTTTTATACACTTATGTTTCTGCACAGCTAGACTGTTTTCAACAATATCTACTATTAATGTAGATTCGCTTCCGGTTTTTGTCTGTAACAAAAATTACGTCACTGCTTACGTCACATTACCCAAAATCGTCATAACATAGAATAAATACACTCAAAATTTGAACATGCAACATTAGACAGTCCTCATTGTTTTTTAAAACAAGTTTTAATAAATACATGACTGGTTTTATATATCTATATGTAGTTTGTTTTATTTTAATACATATTTAAAGTTTACATTTCAAATTGTTTTATTTTTTAATCCTTTAATGAATTTGATGATTTTACTTACTTAGGGTACAAACTCGCTGACATTGATTTTTTTACTCCCACCCCTCAGGCATTATGTTTCAAAAATCTATTTTTACATCGCCCGGAGGCCGTTTTTTTATTTTGTACTAGTATACTTAAATACACTAAAAACCTTTTTTTCCTGAATCTGACCTGCTGAGATGCGGGTGCGTCTTATATGCCAGTGCGTCTTATATGTCATCAAATACGGTAATTATTTATTAATCCTGATTTTCTCAAAAAGTGTATGCACATTGTCCACAACGCATATCATATGAAATTTTATTTTTTAGAGATATATAACTCACATTGCAGGATTTTAAAATTAGTATTAGTAAAATAAGCTGTTTAGAGGCAAATTTAACGCAGCTAGACTTTAATATATATATTTACCAACCCCTCCGCACGAGCAGGATGCGATACAAGGTCAATTCTTAAGCGGTGTGTAACCGGTTTGAATTCAAAGTTTTCCTTCTAGTCTGGTTACCTGGCCATGGTTAAAGAACCCAGTCTGCCTCCTATTTGTCCATAGCTGGAGGGAGAATTGGATTCATACCTTTCCCATGGGTATTAGCGCTATGTGAAATGCAAACAGATTCGTCCAGGAATTGAACTCGGGTCGACGAGTCCACTTCCTACGCCTCTAACTATTTAGACCACGCGCATCCATGCTAGACATCGTTAATAAATACGATGGTTATTAAGATTAAATAATGATAATCAAATGATCATTGAGAATGTTACGTAAAGTCCAAGTGGTGCAGCCATACAATAGCACTGACAAGGTTATATCTTGAAAGAATTCCCGTTTTACTTTTTCAGAGAGATCAGATTTCCATATGATCGATAACTTGTGAATAGCAGTCTATGCCTTTTCAATGCATTTGTTGACATCGCTTAGGAGATGAGATATTACTACCGATGTATGTAAACTGATCTATTAATTTTAGAGGCTTGCCATTTAATGTTGGTGTTACTCCATCTGGTTTAAACATATGGGATCGGTTTCACTTGAAAAGCAAGAAGCATACGATATCTCGCAGAAACTATTACGGATGCTCCAGCGCTTCTCGCAAATACACCTGCGCAAGCTGAATCTCTAGTGTATAACAGTCTAGAACATGCAGCAAAAAACATTAGCCTTCTCGTGAAAATAATATCTTATTATAATGGAGATTGTGTGTTTGTCTGTCTGTAACCGAAACTAAATCACTATTCAAGTCATAATTCCCTTAGTTATTGACGTCACATTTACCATGAATTTATTTTTATTTAAACCTCAATTATTGATAAAATTGTTACACCTTATTAATACTGTTGACCATATCTACCTACTAATAGCATGTAATTGTATTTATATATACAACAAAATAGCGGTTTACAGTGTGAACGAGAAGGCTAATTTGCATATTGATATCTAAAATTTGATTTTAATAAATATATGCTTAATATTATTGATTTCTAATTGTTTGGTTTTCTCTTAACAAGTCTGAGCAAAGATCTCGGGGATAAATCTTAAAAGAAATCCATAAACAAGACGAAAGAACTGTAATTTTATTAAATACGTCATAATCAAACTAAATAGATAAATTAGGAAAAATGAAAGACGGGAGTGAAAGAAAATGATAGAAGAGTTAAATCTAAAGCTGTTCTATTTTTCGATAATACCCCCTCAGTTTATCATTTTCTAAATAGTTTATAATTTGATACAATATTTTATAACATCAAAACCTAAATACTTGCACCCGAAGGGTGCATATATTTGCTAGTATATATATATATATATATATATATATATATATATATATCTTATTATAATGGAGATTGTGTGTTTTTCTGTCTGTAACCGAAACTATATTACTACTGAAGTCACAATTTCCTTAGTTATTGACATCACATTCTCCATAATATTAATTTTATTTAAATCTCAATTATTAATAAAATTGTGGTACATTATTAATACTATTAACCATATCTACACATCAACAATATGCAATTATATTTATGTATACAACAAAATAGCGGTTTGCAGTGTCAACGGGAAGGCTAATTTGCATATTGATATTAAAAATTTGATTTTATTAAATATGTGCTTAGTATTATTGATTTTTAACTGTTTGGTTTTATCTTAATGAATATAAGCAAAAATCTCTTCAATGAATCTTAAATGAAATCCATTAACAAGAAAAAATAACTGTCATTTTATTCTTTACTTCCTCTTTTAACTAAATACTTAAATTAGAAAAGATAACAATGAAAGATGGGAGTGATGGAAGAGTAAGTTTAAGTTGTTCTATTTTTCTATTATACCCCCCTCTGTTTCAAATCATTTTATCTGCATTCTTATTTAGTTTCATTAGCCTTTCTGATTTAATACAATATTTTATTACATTAAAACTTAGATACTTGCACCCGGAGGGTGCATATATTTGCTAGTATATATATATATATATATATATATATATATATATATATATATATATATATATATATATATATTGACTTCGTTCTTCCATTGACTACTCTTATCCTTCATCATACAACGATCAACTGTATTGAACATTCTTTTCTTTATACCCAATAACTCTCTGTCTGACTGTCTGTTTGTCCGTCAGTCAGTCTGTCAGACAGTCTCTGTCTCTATCTATACCTCTGTCTGTCTGTCTTCTCTTTCTCACCCCTCTCTCTCTCTCTCTCTCTCTCTCTCTCTCTCTCTCTCTCTCTCTATATATATATATATATATATATATATATATATATGAATTAAAAATTTGTTGAAAAAACAAATGATGTTGGTAGTTCGCTCTTGAAGAAGACCGCTTTATTAAAAGGTTGAAACACATTCTTTCAGCGAACTAACAACATCATTTGCTTTTTTCAAAAAATGTTTAATTCATACTATCTGATTCACTTCCATTCACTTTCATATATATATATATATATATATATATATATATATTTAATAAAAATACGGTTGGATAAGCCAGCAAAATTATTACAGTGCTCTATACACAAAAGTGAAGTGTAAATATCACAATATTCAAACAATAGAATATTCTAATGATTTTAAGATATAAAATAAGGCCACACACGACTGGGAGTTTTACGAAAACGATCTTCAGGCAATTCTATGCAACCAATAGACTTCGTAAGTAGCTGCATAAACTTCTAGAACAAAACGAACCTCTAAATAAATGATCAGATCTTATATGCAACAATTGAAAACAATTCCTCCTAAGCCACATAAATATTAACGATTCCCAAGGCTAATCAAACTAAATTACAACAAAACAGGAAAAAAGAATACAACAACAACGACTATAATAATAATAATAATAATAATAATAATAATAATAATGATAATAATAATAATAATAATATATTGAAATAAAAACGGATCACCTTATCCCAGCAACAAGACCAGACCTAGTGTTGATAAACAAAAAAGAAAGAACTTGTCAACTTGTGGATTTTGCAGTACCAGCAGATCACAGGGTGAAGCTAAAGGAAAATGAAAAAATGGACAAATATCTGGACCTTGCCAGTGAACTGAAAAAGTTATGGAACATGAAAGTGAAAGTGATACCAATTGTGGTTGGTGCACCTGGAACAGTCCCAAAAGGATTAGAAAAGGGTTTGGAAAGTTTGGATATCAAAGGAAGGATTGAAACCATTCAGAACACTGCACTGCTGAAATCCATTATCCAGAATACTCAGAAGAGTCCTGGAGACCTGAGGAGACTTGCTGTCACTCACTCCAGTGAAATACCATCAGCTAACACTGGTGTGAAAACTCAAAAGGAGCGAATAATAATAATAATAATAATAATAATAATAATAATAATGGCCACAATCCAACAACTCGAAGACTACACAAAAAAGAGCAAAGACAGATTACTTATGGCGGCCAACAATAGTATATGTGACATATGGACAAACAGAAAAACAACAAAAACTAGAAAACAAAAGTGGGAAGAAAAACAATTATATGGACACTTCAAACGACAAATCGAAGAGGTTGCAAATGTAAAAACCTGGACATAGTTAAGAAGAGGAAACCTCAAAAGAGAAACTGAATCACTAATAATTGCTGCACAAAATAATGCCATAAGGACAAACTATATCAAAGCGAAAATTGATAAGATCCAACAAAATAGTAAATGTAGATTATGCGGAATAATAATAGAGATGAGACTGTAAACCATGTACTATGCGAATGTAGCAAACTAGCACAACGGGAGTAAAAAAAAACTAGGCACTACTGGGCTGGAAAGGTGATCCACTGGGAATTATGCAAAAAATATAATTTTGACCATACAAAAAAATGGTATATGCATAAACCAGAATCTGTTCTTGAGAACGAAACGCATAAAATTCTCTTGGACTTTGAGATAAAGACAGATCACCTTATCCTAGCAAGAAGACCAGACCAAAAGAGAACTTGTCAAATGGTGGACTTTGCAGTTCCAGCAGACCACAGGGTGAAACTAAAGGAAAACGAAAAAATGGACAAATACCTGGACCTTGCCAGAGAATTGAAAAAGTTATGGAATATGAAAGTCAAAGTGATACCAATTGTAGATGGTGCACTTGGAACGGTCCCAAAAAGATTGGAAAAAAGTTTGGAAAATCTGGAAATCAGAAGGAGAATCGAGACCATCCAGAATGTTGCACTGCTGCAATCTGCCAGAATACTCAGAAGAGTCCTGGAGACCTGAGGAGACTTGTTGCCACTCAGACTCCAGTGAAAGGCCATCAGCTAACGCTGATGTGAAAAACTCAAAAGGAGTGAACAATAATAATAATAATAATAATAATAATAATGATAAAACCACTATACAATAACAAATTAAAACTTAGATTTGCAAATTACAAGATTAATATAATGTAAACAAGTAAATAGCCACCCAAAAGATAAAATATATATCGATAGATATAAACAAAACGAGAAAATGACAGTCACCAAGCGCTGGTGACCTCGATCTACTATATATATATATATATATATATATATATATATATATATATATATGTGTGTGTGTTTGTGTTTGTGTGTGTGTGTGTGATAGGAGGTTTGGAATAAAATCTGACAATATGAGGTGAGGTAAAAGGAAAAGTGAACAAAAATAATGACTCAAACAAGTCCAAGTAGGAGAGAAATATTTCGTCCTTCAGAAAGACAAAATATTTCTCTCCTACTTAGACATGTTTGAGTCATTATTTTTGTTCACTTTTCCTTTTACCTCTCCTCATATATATATGGGCTAAGGAAAAAAAGATTTTATGATATCAAAAATTCCAAGTGAGGTGAACTTTTTTTTCTTTTAACTAACAACATTAAAAACTATTCACCTATAGGCAGGCCACGCAGACCATTGTCAGTAAGTTGGAGGGGGTGCCATAACCGAGGCTACATGCCAAAATCCGCATTGTCCAACAATGATCTGGACTATTTACGTACGAGCTGGTCCGCTGTAAAATGGCGGCCGGACAGTGAAACGGTCGATTCGGAATGTTGAAATGCAAGTATTCATGCATCTCATAACTTTAGCAGTGATAATATTCCGTTAACGAGCGGTCGGAGGGGGTTGGGTGTGGAGGAAGGGTGAGATGAGGGGGTTCAGTTGAAAGAAAGATGACCAACAGGAAAATGAGCAAGACTTTTGGGTACGGTGCCAAGTGATGCATATATTTTATAATTATTTGCATTCATGGCGGCAACATTTTTTTTCTTTTGGTTTTGCTTGTGTATTTAAGTCGTAACATATCAAGACGGATGTAAATAAACACGGTTTTATGTATATATATATATATATATGAATATATATGAATGTATTCATATGGGTATGTATAAATGGGTATATATACATGTATATATATATATTCATACACACACATATATATATGTGAATATATATATATATATGTATATATACCCATTTATATATACACATATAAATGTATTCATATATATATATACACATACATATACATATATATGTACATACAAATATATACATATGCATGCATATATATATACATATACATGTATGCGTATATATATATATATATATATATATATATATATATATATATATATATATGATTGTTGATGATGGAAGATAAAGGTCGATTTTACATTATAATGGGTAATAAAATCGGCAGTTATCTTTCAAACAGCCTTACACAGACATGGACATACACCCATTAACAGATATTCCCCCTCTCCCACTATATATATATATATATATATATATATATATATATACATATATATATATAATATATATATATGTGTGTGTGTGGGGGGGAGATATGTTCAAGAAACATCGACACTGAAGCTGTATTAACAAAGACAGAAATGAACAATGAATGAAACGTTAATTTTCAACATAATAGTTCGCTTGGTTTTGATTGAAATATTATAAACTTCGTATACATTGTTGTCTTCATCTACATTTATCATCACTTTATTATATAAGTCGTTCAGCAGTACGTAATTATATATAAGAGATGTAGTTATATATGGACTTATTATTGCACGGTTGTACCACTTAGACTTTAACAAAACGCTTAGAGGAAAAGCAAGGAGGTTGCCCTATGTTTTGAACTAATCCTGGAAGCAGGAATTAGAAGCAGCTAAAAAGCAATTACAGGGCCACTTACGTCCTATCTCACCAACCATCTAAATAAGATAAATAAGACATGCTGGGCATAGATGGAGAAGTAAGGACTAGATGGAGTCTTGAAAATTGACCAAGTGTGACGAACAATAGAAACGGATGGAGAGAGAGAGAGAGAGAGAGAGAGAGAGAGAGAGAGAGAGAGAGAGAGAGAGAGAGAGAGAGAGACAGACAGACAGACAGACAGACAGACAAGGGAATCTGCGCCCACAGCACACCTTTGTTAAAATCCTATGAAAGGTATGCGTACAACTATTCTCCCTCCAGTTATGGGTAAAATAGTAGGGCAGACTGAGCTCTATAGCCTTGGTGTGGCATCTAGTCTAGGAAAAGGAAAACTCTGAATTCAAAACTGTTAAACTTTCTTAAATAATTGACCTTGTGTCACACACTGTTTGTGTGGAGGGGTTAGTAAATACATACACTAGCAATGATCAAAGTAAGACTTACTTTTTACTAATTTTAAAGATCCCACCCCGACCCCAACCCCAACCCCAACTTCAACTATCCTTGACATCTTCTAGGTAGAAACGATTAGTAGAAACAATTAAAAAGTTATATTTTCGGTAAATACATAAGTAAAATCATCCCAAAAATTTAGGGGGGTGTTCATGATGTAGTCACTAACTTGGTGGACTGTGAAATTGTTATAGGTGATATAACCTATCTACATAATGGAATGATCCTACTACTACTACTATAAGTAGCAAAGACAATTGTAGCTTGAAGAACAAGTGACACGATTCAGTTCTAGACTGTATTGTCGGACGTAACTTTACTTTCCTTCTGTAAATTCTACTTTCTTTGTTCAATACACATGTGTCAACTTTCACCAGTTTTTTGTCTTTATCTGTGACCCTTAACGACCCCACAACACTTATCGCCATTGCAGGGGTTCAGCAGTTCTGTTGTTCACAGAATCTATCTGGTTAATCCTAGTCTGTAGGTTTCCTCTGTAATATATGTCCAAGTCTGTATTGAGTTGGTAATTCTTGTCTGCAGTGTTCCTTGCAATATGCATACTTTCAAGTCTCTAGTATTCCTCTGGTGTTAATCCAAAAGATAGGTCTTGTTAGCAGAAAGTTCAACCAGTAATTATTTTGAAGACAGTTGCAAACGATCTTAAATGCTTTCTGTCCTCGTCACGCACTGGCCAATTTTTACCGGAAGTGCCTGCTGATGTTGGAAAAGTTTTATAAATAAAAGTGACCATTTTGCGTACATCTTATATCCTTAGATGACGATTGTTAAATAATCTTATTACATTCGAATATCGTGTTTCTGTTCTTCTATCTTCTAACGACATCTTCCATCGTGTTTAATCGGGTTGGACATCTTCATTAGGCTATCTCTCCCCCTCGCTCTCTAGTTCTCAGTTACATTTCTATTCTCATTAATCTGGAACACGGATACATAATTTGTGTACACATAATTCTATTAACTCTTTGCCTATCAAATTTCCCCACGGCTGTACCAAATTTTCCTGATATTGTTTACCTTTATGATGGAATATTTAAAAGTTCACTGTCTAATCACCTCAGAACACATTCTATTCAAATAATGTCCAATTATTATTATTATTATTATTATTATTATTATTATTATTATTTGAGTCCTTCTGCACAATTATAATAAACTAGCCATCAGTTTTTGTACTTTATTGCGAGAGACGCTGTGAGCGGATTAAAGTAAGCAAAGAGTTAATCACCTCAATATCAATCTTAACTAGTGCGTGAGGAGAATCAGAGAAGAGACGAATGACGTCGTGCTCCAATGGGTACTCGCTTAAATCTAAACCTTACTTTCCCAGGAGTGTGCCGGTCACGTGAGTCCATACGTCAATCAGAGCCCCGTTCCAGGTCAACTTGGGTTCAAGACCTGCCAATTTGAACTCTTGTTGGTTTTCCCAAGTGTTTACGTTTAAATTCAAATTCCAATAGGCTAGGTCTATTCATTATGTAAAAATAATGATGATGATGATGATGATGATACTAATATTTTTGTAAAAGATACTTATTGGGTTTGTGTTTTTTTTTAGCTGTTGGAATATTCTTATATAAGATGTTCTCTAATTCCCCACCAAGATTTATAGACTGGCCAAGGTCACGTGATTTACTCCGGCAGCCAATCACTAAAAATACTGCGTGGAAGACACACTATTTACCC
>CM042147.1:72490363-72505363 GCA_023376005.1 Doryteuthis pealeii | reverse complement strand
AGCATACGTAAGTTGAGTTTGATCGATATGGTTGGATGGTTGGTTGGTTGGTTACGTTTTACAGCATGTCAACCCTTGTTGGGTTATTTTATGCCGAAGAGGTTTTTGTTATATTCATTCTTTTTGGATATTCAAATTTTAGGAAAAATCATTTCCATGATTTATTAAACCCATAGATGTACTTCTACTCCAGATCTAAAGAGGTTAGCTCAGTCGGTAGAGCGTTCGGCTAGAAACCGCAAGTTTCTGGGTTCGATACAGGCCCTCGCCAACTGAGCATATGAGTATCACAGAGATCTGTGCGGTAAAGTAAGGAGCTGATTGTAGGTGTGCCGCTCCACATCAGACGCAAAAAACAATCTCCTTGGTCTAGCGCTAGGGAAAAGGGGATGGACTCCCTCGTTGATTGGCTGATACCGACTTTAGGCCACCCCGACGACTTTACTTACTTACTACTCCAGATCAGAGTCGACCAGAAAGTAATGGCAATTCCACATCCCACATACCTCAGGAATTGGAACATCACCATAAAATGCAGTTTAAAGTCATACACAGGACACTAAGGCGCCCAGTCACTGCCTTCTAGCACATATATTATAAAAAGGGTTGGGGTTTTACCATGAAAGCAATACGGTTGGGAAAATTATATAGGTGCTCAGGCTTATCCTCTCCGATCCCCCGTCTAGCCCAAATAAGGACCAAAGAGTATTGCTGCATGCTATGGACTGTTCAGACACCAGGATTCCGTCTTTAAGCATCGCGAGTCGCTATTCACTGCCAACAGGTGGCCCCAAAGCGAGTGGGTCTTACCCCTCTGCAAATGTGCACTCGGTATATTCTACAGCCCATCGACAGGGCTTTCGATGGATATGCAATATGAAATAAAGTAAATATGCCACTAAGCGGACAGAAGACGGTTAATCTATTCACGCTTTTCTCCCGCTAATCTTATCTATCTCTCTATATAGTTTACTCAGCTTAGCTTAGATGTGGCACAAGGCCAGAAGTATGGGGCGCCCAATGAGAATCGAACTCATTAACAATGGTCTGCAAATCTAGCTTGCTGACCATTCCACCATGTGAGGTACCCATCTATCTGTTGATATACAGTTCTACATTCTGAACTTCATGTAACTGTTATATAAAATTGATAATATATTTTGGTGTATTTATAAATAAAGAGGGATCTTAATAGAAAATATGTAGATCTAAGTTACGATAGCGTAGACACAGAGTCATCAGCATTTGGTAGCAGTAAATTTTTCGCCTATGCGATCATGCGAACAAGATTCTAGTTTGATGATTGCATAGGTGAGAAACTGACTGTCACCAAGCGCCGTTGATTCTGTATCGTCGTGATTATTCAATTATATCAAGTTCTCTCTATGTATCTTTCTATATTTTTGTGCTCAGCATGGATATGAGTACGTGGATGTGTGCCACCATGCTGGGAAGTCGTGACTCCGAGAGGTATCCGTGTCCTCTGTTATGTTGTGGATGCAGCTACAAGACATACTAGGTTATAGTAATGACACATTTATCATTGACAAGTTGATTTGGCGAGTTTCGTGTGTGACGTGGACCGGTGGCCTAGGGGTAGAGTCTCTGACTCTGGGTTCTCCGGTTCGATGTTATGTTAAACACGACGGACATTTCATCTTTGATGAGCTTTTCCAGTTTTCTGGCCAATTTTTTAACATCAGTGTAGGGTAGGTTGAGAAGTCCACAAAAACTTTCATCCCTAGTACTTTCGGCACTACCTAGTGCCATCCTCAGGGGTAGATGTAATCAAATTGGTTCCTGGTTATTTTTGAATACACTAGGTGGTTAAACAACCGAGCAGCAGTATATATATATACACGCGCACCCCCCACACACATATATATATATATATATATATATATATGAATAATAATAAGGTAATCCTAATGCGTGAGAGATGTCAGCACCACCCACTCATATATATATATATATATATATATATATATATATATGAATAATAAGGTAAGCCTAATGCGTCAGAGATGTCAGCAACCCACCCATATATATATATATATATATATATATATATATGAATAATAATAAAGTAAGCCTAATGCGTCAGAGAATATCTACTTAGGCTTCTCTTAACGGATCATGTGGATAATTCTGACTTTGAGAGTCAAAATTATCCTGATCCGTTAAGAGAAACCTAGGTAGATTTTCTGACTCATTAGGCTTTAATATATATATATATACTCAGAACTGTCAGAATTATCCTGATTATCAGTTAGGAGAAACCTAGGTGGATATTCCCTGACTCATTAGGCTTACTTTATTATTATTATTATTAGCTTTACTTTTTGTATTGAGCACTTTAGTATATTTAACTTAGGCAACTCTAGTATTTTCTCTTTTGGCCATTTACAGTACCACCTGATTTTTTTTCAGGAGGTACGGATGATTTGGTCTTTTCGTTTTTTATATGTTTTTTCTCCAGGCAAAAATTTGTATTGTTCAATTACAAACTATAAAGCCATGATTTTTTTTATACTGTCGGAGATTATATATATATATATATATATATATATATATATATATATATATATATATATTGCACATTACAAACTTTTATTGCACAATACAAACTTTTGCCCGGAGAAAAATATATAAAAAACGAAAAGACCAAATCATATGTAATATATATATATATATATATATATATATTATATAATATATATTATATCAGTCATCCACAGACACGAGTTTCGAAGTTTACTTCTCATCAGTGCGGCCCGACTTTTCAACAGCTACATCTAGCCGTTATCGAAAACCGACAGAATTTTCGTCTGCCAAATCCCTTACGCTTGCGGCTATCAGCGGCCGTCAGTCTGGAGTGAACAATTAATTTATACATCCCCACGCGGAATGTTTTTACAATCACCAGAGAACTCAAGACTGTAAACAGCGCACAGACGAGTATATATATATATATATATATATATATATATATATATATATATATATATAATTTTACATCTGGTTAAAAACTTGACAGCGCGGTGGATTTATAAAATCCTTTTTAACCAATTCTGACATTTTGCTATAATAGAGCAAGTCTTTTCAAAACGTTATTCTTTCCAGCAATCAGTTGAAGGTGTGGGTGGATTGTTTTCAATTATTTTTGCAACATAGATATAACACCTACATTAATGTTGTTAAGCCCTTTATAATAAATTCTTTTCAAAATTGGTTGTTCTCCTTAACTCAATATTTAAGCGAAAAAAGAAAAAGAAGAAATGCGACACTTTCTCTGAAGTACAATCTCTTTCTTTTTCTTCATTAATTTTACTTTACTTACAAAAACAATTACAGGACTTTACACACTATGATCAAAATAATGTTTGTTTTTCTCTTTCCGCTCCTTGCAATATAAACAAACAGGCATATAGGAATAAGGTGCGTGGTCTAATGGTTGGAGTCGTAGAGAATGGACTTGTCGACCCGAGTTCAATTCCTGGAGGAATCTGTTTGCATTTCACATGGCGCTAATACCCTTGAGAAAGGTATGAATCCAATTCTCCCTTCACCTACGGGCAAATAGCAGAGCAGACTGGGCTCTTTATCCATGGCTAGGTAACCAGTATAGGAGAAGGGAAACTCAAACCTGTTAATCTCTGCTTAAGAAACTGACCCCGTGTTGCATCCTGCACGTGTGAAGGGGTTGGTAAATATATGTATAAATAAAGTGTCACTGCCGACTCTCGACTTGGAACACTGATTGTCAGAGAATAAAAATTGTCGTCCTCCATTTGATATAAATGGAGGTACCGTGCTGCTTGGATGAATGACGTACAATCATAGATTTGTGTTTCAAGCGACCCCGTATTTTTCCAAGAAGAACATGTATTACAGATAAGTAATACTCTTTCGTTTATCTTTATTTCTATTTCTATATATATATATATGTGTATGACATGTAGGGTTTACTTGATAGGATTCAACCAAAGTTGAGAACTCAAACATATATATACAGATTGCGTATATATATATATATATATATATATTATATATATACGGTTTTAGATAGATAGATAGATAGATAGATAGATAGACTGAGCTAAACCGACTATAAATGTTTTAAATGGATAAATAGATTAATATAGATAGATAGATTGATTGATCAATTAATTTATATAAACGGACTTAAATAGATAGATAGATTGACTGATATAAACGGGTTTAGATACATCGATAGATAGATAGATAGATAGATAGATATGCGGGCTTAGATAGATAGATTGATTGATATAAACGGGCTTAAATAGATAGATAGATAGATAGATAGATAGATACAGTTTTAAATAAATATCTTGATAGATAAGTTTTTAGATAGATTTTCATTCTGTCAAATTGATTTATAGTGATTCAATATATATATATATATATATATATATATATATATATATAGAGAGAGAGAGAGAGAGAGAGGGGGGATAGATAGATAGATAGATAGATATAGATATAGATATAGATATATATAAAGTTATATTATTTCTATTTCTATATATATATGTGTATGACATGTAGAGTTTACTTGATAGGATTCAACCAAAGTTGAGAACTCAAACATATATATACAGATTTGCGTATATATATTTTATATATACGGAGTATTATAAATAAATGAATAGATGGATACCTTGGTGTAGATATAAATTAATTTTGGCATTTTTTTGTTTCGCCGTTTTGTTTTTCTGATCTGAAGACCTCATACCCAGTTTCACTTTATCTATCTATCTATCTATCTATCTATCTATCTATATATATATATATATATATATATATATATATATATTGAATCACTATAAATCAATTTGACAGAATGAAAATCTATCTAAAAACTTATCTATCAAGATATTTATTTAAAACTCTATCTATCTATCGATCTATCTATCTATCTATCTATTTAAGCCCGTTTATATCAATGAATCTATCTATCTAAGCCCGCTTATATCTATCTATCTATCTATCAATGTATCTAAACCCGTTTATATCAGTCAATCTATCTATCTATTTAAGCCCGTTTATATTAATTAATTGATCAATCAATCAATCTATCTATCTATATCCATCTATTTATCCATTTAAAACATTTATAGTCATTTTAGCTCAATCTATCTATCTATCTAAAACCGTGTATATATATATATATATATATATATCTTATTATAATGGAGATTGTGTGTTTTTCTGTCTGTAACCGAAACTATATTCCTACTCAAGTCACAATTCTCTTAGTTATTGACATCACATTCTCCATGATTTTATTTTTATCTAAACCTCAATTATTAATAAAATTGTCTTACATTATTAATACTGTTAACTATGTCTACATACTGACAACATGCAATTATATTTATATATACAACAAAATATCGCTTTACAATGTGAACGGGAAGGCTAATTTGCATATTAATATTAAAAAATCGAATTTAATAAATATGTGCTTAGTATTATTGATTTCTAACTGTTTGGTTTTATTTTAATGAATATAAGCAAAAATCTCTTCAATGAATCTTAAATGAAATCCATTAACAAGATAAAATAACTGTCATTTTATTCTTTAC
This sequence comes from Doryteuthis pealeii, assembly GCA_023376005.1. NCBI lineage: Eukaryota > Metazoa > Mollusca > Cephalopoda > Myopsida > Loliginidae > Doryteuthis > Doryteuthis pealeii. The sequence continues at coordinate 72,499,754 of CM042147.1, read as the reverse complement.
TTCCTCTTATAACTAAATACTTAAATTAGAAAAAATAACAATGAAAGACGAAAGTGATGGAAGAGTAAGTTTCAGTTGTTCCATTTTTTATTATACTCCCTCTGTTTCAAAATCTTTATTATACTCCCTCTGTTTCAAATCTTTTTATCTGTATTCTTATTTAGTTTCATTAGCCTTTCTAATTTAATACAATATTTTATTACATTAAAACTTAAATACTTGCACCCGGAGGGTGCATATATTTGCTAGTATTAATAATGGAGATTGTCTGTATTTCTGTCCGTAACAAAAACTACGTCTTAGCTCTACGTCACAGCTTACGTCACAATATTCTTATACTATATACACCCAAAATTTGAGTAAGCAATTTTAAAAATTGTTTTTTACTCTCGGCCCGGGGCTCAGTTTTCATTTCAAATTGTTTAATTTTTTTTTATTCCTTTAATAAATATGAGGATTTTGCTTACTTATGATACAAACCCTCTGACATTGAATTTTTAACTCCCACCCTCTCAGGCAATGTCTTTCAAAAATTAATATTTACGACGCCCGGAGGGTGTTTTCTGTTGCTAGTATATATAATGGCAATGAATAGACCATATTTTTTAAATTATCATTAATAGTCAAAAACTAAGCTGCTAGCTGACCGGTTTCGTCCTCGCTCAGCAGAGCTAAATTCGTGAAATAAATTTGCAATTAAGAACTATAAAGTTCGGGTGACTAAATTTATTGCTCGATTTTAGCTATGTTGAGCGAGGACAAAATTGGTAAGTTAGCTTTCCATCACTTCTTAGATTTTAATTTCCCTATGAATAATAAAACATATAGTCTATTCATTGCCACCATAAAATTCTGTACCAACCCACAAAATCTTTCAGTATATATATATATATATATATATATATATATATATAGGTTTTTCCATTGTTCTAGGTTTCTTAAACCCTGTAGAATAGTTTCAAGACCACTTTTTCAACAGAAGTAATCTGAACTTAACCGTTTATAACCTGAGGTCAATAATAAGCCAGTCCCAGTCCAATGAAACCGGCACTTGGTATTGTCCAAATACTTCACTTCTGGGCCCCAATCATATTTAGAAGACTTACTGTAATTTATAGGAGACGTACTTTTCCTTACTTGACAACCTCTCCCACCTGCCAATCTATATATTTTGAATCACTATAAATCAATTTGACAGAATGAAAATCTATCTAAAAACTTATCTATAAAGATATTTTATTTAAAACCGTATCTATCTATCTATCTATCTATCTCTCTCTCTCTCTCTCTCTCTCTCTCTCTCTATATATATATATATATATATATATATATATATATGGAAAATGGAAATACGGTGAGGAAATTAATCCACACAATATGAGAAGAAAATATTTAAAAAATATTCTATCTATTTCTATCTCTGTTATATCTATCTATCTATCTATCTATCTATCTATCTATCTATCTATCTAAGCCTGTTTATATCAGTCACTCTATCTATCGATTTAAGCCCGTTTTATATCTATCTATCTATCTATCTATCTATTTAAAGCCGTTAGCTCAGTCGGTAGAGCGTTTGGCTAGAAATCACAAGCTTCCTCGTTCGATACCGGTCCTCGCCAACTCAGCGTTATGAGTAGCACAGGGATTTGTGCGGTAAAGTAAGGAGCTGATGGTAGGTGTGGCGCTCCACCTCAGATGCAAAAACAATCTCCTTGGTCTAGCGCTAGTGAAAATGGGACAGACTCCCTCGCTGATTGGCTGGTACCGACTTTAGGCCGCCCCGCTTTACTTTACTTTATATCAATTAATCTATTTATCTATTTAAGCCCGTTTATATCTATCTATCTATCTATCTATCTATCTATCTATTTAAGCCATTCATATCAATCTATCTATCTATCTAAAACCGTTTATCTTTATCTATTTTAAACATTTTCCATTTATCTACCAATTTAAATATTTCTTTCTATTTATCTGAAACTGTTTTTATCTATCTATCTGAAACCAAGCACTGCCTTGCCGAAGGAAGAAGTGCAAATATCTCAAAGGGAACTATTTTGAAAAATAAATCACATTTGGTCACATTCCATGAGAGAATCTATCTATCTATCTATCTATTTAAAACATTTTATGGTCGGTTTAGTTCAGTCGGTAGAGCACTTTCCTAAGGTTCGGAAGGTTCCTGGTTCGATACCGGCCCTCGCCAACTCAACGTTTGAGTAGCACTGGGATCTGTGCGGTAAAGTGAGGAGCTGATGTTAGGTGTGGCGCTCCGCACCAGACGCGAAAACAATCTCCTTGGTCGAGCGCGTGTGAAAAGGGGATAAACTCCCTTGTCTGGCTGATACTGACATTAGGCCACCCCATCTACTTTACTTTTATAACTATTTAAAGCCGTTTCTATCTATCTATCTATCTATCTATCTATCTATCTGAAACTGTTTTATCTATCTTTCTATCACTCTATCTCTCTATTTATTTATCTGAAACCAAGCACTGCCTCGCCGAAGGAAGAAGTGCAATGACCCCAAAGGAGACTATTTTGAAAAATAAACCATATTTGGTCCCAATGCATGAGAGTATCAACCTATGCTCATATCTATCAATATTTTATATATGTCTGAAACTGTTTCAATATATACAATCTCTCTATCTATCTCAACATATTTAGATCGAACGAGCTATATACGAACATGTATTTTGATATTTTTCTTTCTTTGTTTCTTTCGATCATTCTTTGTCTTCATCTATCATTCGTTCAGTCAAATCTCCCTTCATCCCTCTCCACCACTCTCTCTCTCTCTCTCTCTCTCTCTCTCTCTCTCTCTCTCTCTTATATATATATATATATATATATATATATATATATATAGAGAGAGAGAGAGAGACGAGTATTTTTCTTTCCCTCTTTTTTCCTTGACTTCATCTCTTATCCATTCAGTAATATCTATTTATCTATGAGTGTCTTTCTTTCTTTCTTTCTTTCTTTCTTTCTTTCTTTCTTTGTCTTCGAATATTATTCGTTCAGACATCTATCTATTCATCTGTCTATCTATGAATGTCTTTCTTTCTTTCTTTCTTTCTTTCTTTCTTCTTTCTTTCTTTCTGTATGTTGTTTGTTGGCACATCTATCTATCTATCTATCTATCTATCTATCTATCTACAATTGTTTTTCTTTCTTTCTTTCTTTCTTTCTTTATTTCTTTGTCTTGGCTTGTTATTCTTTCAGTTACATCTATCTATCTATCCATCTATCTACAAGCGTTTTGCTTTCTCTCTTTTCTTTCTTTCTTTGTTTCTCTCTTTGTCTTGGCTTGTTATTCCTTCAGTCAAATTTATCTATCTATCTATCTATCTATCTATCTATCTATCTATCTATCTATCTACAAGTGTTTTGCTTTCGTTCTCTCTTTCTTTCTGTCTTTGTTTCTGTCTTTGTCTTGGCCTGTTATTCATTCAGTTACATCTATCTATCTGTCTATCTATTTATCTATCTACAAGTGTTTTGTTTTCTTTCTTTCTTTCTTTCTTTCTTTCTTTCTTTCTTTCTTTCTTTGTCTTGGCCTGTTATTCTTTCAATTACATCTATCTATCTATCTATCTATCTACAAGTGTTTTGCTTTCGTTCTCTCTTTTTCGATCTTTCTTTCTTTTTCTCTCTCTTTGTCTTGGCCTGTTTTTCTTTCAGTTACATCTATCTATCTATCTATCGATCTATCTATCTATTTATCTATCTATCTATCTATCTACAAGTGTTTTGCTTTCTTTCTTTCTTTTCTTTCTTTTTTTCTTTCTTTCTTTGTCTTGGCCTGTTATTCTTTCAGTTACAATATATATCTATCTATCTATCTATCTATCAAGTGTTTTGCTTTCTCTTCTTTTCTTTCTTTGTTTGTTTGTTTCTCTCTTTGTCTTTGGTTGTTATTCCTTCAGTCAATCTCTATATCTATCTATCTATCTATCTATCTCTATCTATCTATATCTATAAGTGTTTTGCTTTCTTCTTTCTTTTTTCTCTCTTTCTTTGTCTTGGCTTGTTATTCTTTCAGTCTATCTATCTATCTAGTCTATATCTATCTATCTACTGAGTCTCTTATCTTTCTATCTAATCTATATCTATCTATCTTTCTTTCTATCTTTATTAGTCTGTCTGCTTTCTCGTCTCCTTTCTTTGTTTGTTTCTCTCTTTGTCTTGGCTTTGTTATCTAGTACATCTATTCTATCCATATTATATTATTAAATCTATACATTTATCTATTACTATCTAAAAAACAAAGAACAAAATTCTTATTTCGTTAACGTCTGTGCCAATTTTGTATTCAATTACGGCAATATCCTTTCAATATTTGTAACTGGTCAAAAGAAAAGAAAACCTAAAGTACTTTGTCGATTTTGGATTACATTAGAAACTAAAGTAAAAAAAAAAAAGTAAAAAGAGACAATGACTGAATTTAGTGAACAAACTAGAATAAAACTTAAAAAGAAAAAAAAAGAAAAAATAATTCTCATCTTGCCTGTATTATTACTCTTGTCCTTAACGAAATTATTGTTTTGTGGCTGTTTATGATAACGTTGGACAGAATTTCGGCTTTATTTTTCGTACATGCATATTGATTGTGGCTTTTGTTGCATATAATTGTTGTTGTTGTTGTTGTTCCTGTGGTTGTTGTTGTTGTTGTTAGTCTCTTTCTCTCGTCGACGTCATTATCGTTCTCTATCTATTTGCCGAGGCTCGTGCCACAATAGCATTCTTGGCGATGGTTCTTATTGCCTTTGTTGCAGTTCACATTGTCGTTGTTCTTATTGCATCTCTTGTTAGAGGCCGTCATTGATAAAATAAAAAAAAACCCCACAGCGTCCTCGCAACACTGTCGGCTGTTAATTTGATTTTAATTTACTCGCTGCACAAAATGAAGTTCTACATCTCCCCCTCCTCCTCCTCTTCCTCCTCCTCCCCCCTCCTTCACTAACTCCTCTTTTCTATTAGCATTCAAATTTTATTTTTAATTTCCTAACTTCGCCACACCCTTCATCATTCTTCTTTTTTCTTTTTTCTTTTTTCAATCGTTATCTTACTCACATTCTGTTTCTTTTCTCTAGTACTTTTCTTTCATTTAACTGCTACTTCTCGTTACTTCTTTTTTCTTCCTTCTTTATTTCATGCATTTGTTCTTTCTTCCTTTTTTTCTTTCTCGCTTAGTTTGTTCTTTCTTTTCTTCTTTTTCAACTACTCTCTTTTTACCTAATGTGATTTTCCCTTTCTTTCTTATCATTTTCCTAATCCATATCCTCTTTCCTTTCTTTCTTTCTTTCTTTCTTTCTTTCTGTCTTCTTTTTCGATCGCCCTCTTTACTCACAAAGTTCTGTTTTTCTTCTCTATGTATTTTCTTTTCATTTAACTGCTACTTCTCGTTACTTCTTTCTTTCTTCTTCTTTATTTCTTGCATTTGTTCTTTCTTCCTTCTTCTTTTTTTCTTTTTTCGCTTGGTTTGTTCTTTCTTTCCTTCTTCCTCAACTACTCTCTTTTTACCGAATGTGATTTTCCCTTTCTTTCTTATCATTTTCCTAATCCATATCCTCTTTCCTTTCTTTCTTTCTTTCTTTCTTTCTTTCTTTCTGTCTTTCTTTTCGATCGTTATCTTTACTCACAAAGTTCTGTTTTCTTCTCTATGTACTTTTCTTTCATTTAACTGCTACTTCTCGTTACTTCTTTCTTTTCTTCCTCTTTATTTTTGCATTTGTTCTTTCTTCCTTTTTTTCTTTCTCGCTTGGTTTGTTCTTTCTTTTCTTCTTTCTCAACTACACTCTTTTTACCTAATGTGATTTTCCCTTTCTTTCTTATCATTTTCCTAATCCATATCCTCTTTCCTTTCTTTCTTTCTTTCTTTCTTTCTTTCTTTTCAATCGCCCTCTTTACTCCAAAGTTCTGTTTTTCTTCTCTATGTATTTTTTCCATTTAACTGCTACTTCTCGTTATTTCTTTCTTTTCTTCCTTCTTTATTCTTGCATTTGTTCTTTCTTCCTTTTTTTCTTTCTCGCTTGGTTTGTTCTTTCTTTTCTTCTTTCTCAACTACACTCTTTTTTACCTAATGTGATTTCCCTTTCTTTCTTATCATTTCCTAATCCATATCCTCTGTTCTTTCTTTCTTTCTTTCTTTCTTTCTTTTCAATCTCCTCTCTTTCTTCCCTCTTCTTCTCTTCTCTTTTCTTCTTCTTCTTCTTCTTCTTCCATGCTCTTCTTCTTCTTCTTCCTCTTCTTCTTCTTCTTCTTCTTCTTCTTCTTCTTCTTCTTCTTCTTCCCATGCTCTTCTTCTTCTTCTTCTTCTTCTTTCTTCTTCTTCTTCCATGCTTCTTCTTCTTCTTCTTCTTCTTCTTCTTCTTCTTCTTCTTCTTCCTTCTTCTTCTTCTTCTTCTTCTTCTTCTTCTTCTTCTTCTCTTCTTCTTCTTCTTCTTCTTCTTCTTCTTCCTTCTTCTTCTTCTTCTTCTTCTTCTTCTTCTCTTCTTCTCTTCTTCTTCTCTTCTTCTTCTTCTTCTTCTTCTTCTTCTTCTTCTTCTTCTTCTTCTTCTTCTTCTTCTTTCTTCTTCAGGTATAATTGTTTTTCTTTCTGTTCTCCCCCCCTTCATCATCATCATCATCATCATTATCATCAACATAATCCAAATCATCATTGGATTTATTCCCCCTCCCCTTCATTTTTCCCAGCTACTTATTATTATTATTATGGTTGTTACGTTTTTCTCTTTCTATTGAAGCCAAAATGCGTGAAAGCTTTCCTAAAACAGGAAGAAATTGCATTTTGTTCGGACTGAAGCCAATCTTCTTTATGTCGTCGCATAATTACAAGTTTTTTTTAAGAGAAGCATCTTATTAGAAGGAATTCTGTTGTATTTCAAAGAAAGAAAAATGTTGCCAAACAAAGAGAAAAAAAATGCGTATTTGTTATCAACAGATACAGAAAGAGGTAAATATATACGAATAAAATACAGGAGACGTTATTGGCAGGAAGTTGTGAATAAGGAGAAAAAGAAACCGGTTATAAGCTTAGAGAGAGAGAGAGAGAGAGAGAGAGAGAGAGAGAGAGAGAGAGAGAGAGAGAGATTGTCGCAATATCCATCAGGCTGACTAGGCTGAAACCTAGGGGCCCGCCTGTAGCAAGGGCCCACCAAAATCGTACGAAAGGAGAGTGTGACAGAAAGAAGATGATGCCGAGGAGCCCAAATCCGGTACTATCTCTCTCTCTCTCTCTCTCTCTCTATATATATATATATATATATAGAGAGAGAGAGAGAGAGAAGAGAAGGGGAAGGGAGAGTGAGAGAAAGAGAGAGAAGGGTGAAAGATAGAGATTGATAGATAGAAAGAGAGAGATTGTTTAGGAAGAGAGAGATGGTGAGAGTAGGGAGAGAGAGAGAGGGTAGAGAAAGAGAAGGAAGAGAGTATGTGTGTGTGTGTGTGTGTGTGTGAGAGAGAGAGAGAGAGAGAGGAGAGAGAGAGAGAGAGAGAGAGAGAGAGAGAGAGAGAGAGAATAGGGTGATGGGCGTCTGAGACCATATATACATTCAGTGGTACCTTGACTTAAGAGTGTCCTGACTCACGAGTTTTTAGAGTAACGGTCAATTTTGCTTTGTGTTGAGAGCTAGAATTTGTGGTATGAGCAAGCCTCAGGTTAATAAGCTTTCTAAAAAACATTAAAGTTTCAAAATTTGTTCGGCAAAGAAAAAATATTATATATAAGAAATAGATCTTAAAACATATTAAAGCGCATAATTCATTACATGAAAGAAAGATCCCATGAAAAAAAATAAGGCCTGACACTAAAGGCAAAAAAAGCAGGTGATATGCCGAACAGACTATTACAGATGCAGACTACGCAGATGATCTGGAACTTCTTGCAAAAAGCCGAATCCTTGCTACATAACCTAGAGAAGGCAGCAGGCAACATTGGCCTCTATGTGAATTTCGATAAAACTGAGATAATGTGTTTTAAAAATGGAGGAGGCATCTGCATTCTTGATGGTAAGCATCTAAAATTGGCGGAACAATTCACGTACCTAGGTAGTAATATCTCATCCACAGAAAGCGATGTTAATACACGTATAGGAAAGGCAAGGTCTGCCATAGACAGATTATCAGTGATATGGAAATACGATCTCACTGACAAGTTAAAGCGACAATTCTTCAAGCCGTTGTAGTATCAGTGCTATTGTATGGCTGCACCACTTAGACTCTAACGAAGCGCCTAAATAATAAGCTAGATAGAAGCTGCACAATAATGTTGCGCGCGATCTTATTGTGAAATTGTGAAAACAACACCCTACCAGAAAGCAGTTGTGCGGACGCTTGCCCCCTATCTCACAGATCATCCGAGTGAGACGAACAAGAAATGCTGAGCGCTGCTGGAGAGGCAAAGATGAACTTATAAGTGACGTTCGCCGGTGGAAACAATCCCATGAGCTCGCCAGTGTGTGCCACCCAGCAAAGGTCTACATTGACCAGCTCTACGTTGATACTGGATGATGCGTAGAGGACCTCCCGAGGGCAATTAATGATATAGACGGTTTGAAAGAGATTGTCATGGATATCCGTACTACTAGCGTGACACGATGATGACGACGATTATGATGATGATGATGATGATGATGATGATGATGATGATATGTATTAACCACATTCTATGTCCGAATATAAATACTTAATTAGGACATAGAAGTTGGATAATCAAAGCATGAAGAAGATATCAGAAGATCTGAAACACGTGTCGCTAATGTAAAATTATAATAAAATATTTTTAAAAAGCATCATCTATATATATATATATATATATATATATATATATATATAAAGGTATTTTTTATAGTATTTTTGAAGCATTGGGCGTATGTGTAATATAAAGATTTTTGAAGGCAATTGACAATGCAATATGTGTTGAAAATTATATTTATTTAACTTTTTTTTTAATTCTAAATATTTTCGGAATAAAATTCCACCATCAGAGTTATTAAAAGTACTAGGTGTAAATAAATTAAATAGTTAATTAAAGTTAAATAAATATAATTTTCAACACATATTGCATTCTCAATTGCCTTCAAAAATCTTTATATTATATTATATAATATATATATAATATATATATATATATATATATATATGATACTTTGAATTAAATTTGAAGCAGTATGCGACACAAGATCAGTTTTAAGCGGATTTTACCAGGTTTTAATGCAGAGTTTTCCTTCTCCTAAAACTGGTCGGCACACTAAGGTTAGAGAGTCTTGTATGTCCTTTTTATTCACGGATAATTGGAGGAGGAATATTTGGATGCATACCTTTCCAAAGGGGATTAGCACTGTGTGAAATGCAACCAGCCTAAATTAAATTTGACAGTAT